>CM047814.1:68186782-68680243 GCA_026214975.1 Gentiana macrophylla
AATCAATTTTATAGCCTTGTAAAAGGAAAACCCCAATATTCAATGGGTAAATTACTCAAACCTCGCACTGGCAACATTCAAAGAAATGCCGATTTTGCCTTCAACAACAATTATTTTGCTAATTTGACTTACAACCATGAAGTCTGTGATGACCTTGGGTAGCTCCAAGATATCACACAAGTGATGGAACTTCATTTTTCTATAAATATGGTGTACACTCGATCCCACCTAAAATAGTGATCGCTGAACCATTACACCTCCGCACTTTTTAGGCACGCTTGATTTTTTTTTGTTACCAAACGACGCTGCTTTCGCACAAGTATCTAAAAAGTGAGGAGGTGTAATAGTTCCATGATGCGTTACAAAAATGTGCCTCACTAAGGACTAACATGTTTTAGCTTTTAGACTCATCAAGTATGTATTGAAGTGATTAATCTAACCACCTAAGTTTATTACACATAAAAGGCTTCTTAGTGGACCACTAGACCCTAAACCAACTCTACAAAGACACTACTTAACACATTGCATGTAATATTGAATCTAATCCAATACCCACGAGGCTAAGAAATAAGGCTTTTGGTGATTCCGAGTATCTCTCCGCAGTAGGTCTCCACAAGGTGCTGTCGAATACACCGTAAACCTAACCCTTAACTTCACTATGTTACAAGTAAGACATTGATCTCACGCCAACATCACATAAGGCCAAATATGAGTGTTCCAATGCTCCTATGAGAAACGGTGTGGAGCAAAAGTCACTGTAACACGTGTACACTTGACTTTACAACATTCCACATAACTCTCTATTCCATTTTTGCCTAGAAAATCAGCCAAGGAATTCCGTGTTTTCTTCACCATATTAAAAAACTAAATCTACTCCAAATCCATACAAAATAATACGAGAATTATTCTACAACATGCTTGTAACATTATACTATATCTAAACACCAACATAAATATTATACTAGATCTAAACGCCAATATAAATATTATACTAGATCTAAACACCAATACAACATGAAATTCAAGCCAAAGTGATATGAAATAACTATAAAACATGCTTGAAGTGAAAAGCTACAAACTTTGAATCCAAAACACTTCTAACACTTTTAAAAATCAAATCTAACATTTCTACAAGTCATTGGCAAGATTTAAAGGCTACTAACAAATAAAGATTTGCTGAACACCCTTTACCTTTGATTTCACCAAAAGCTCCAAAACTCTTCGTAACACTCCAAGAAAATCTTGTTCCACAAGCAAGGCTCCAAGCATCTATGAAACCACTTCAAAACTAACCCAAAACGGATTTCTAGGATTACTACAACCATTAAAGCATAAAAAAGCTAAGAAAACACCAATAACACTTATAGATCTAAAAATGGGTTTTCAAATTTTACCCGATCGGAGTGAACCTTGTATCAAAATTAAGCTCTCATCAAGAGAAATATTTTGGTGCAATCGGTTTGTGATTTCAACGGTTGGATTGATCGGAAAGTCGAAAGTTCCTATTCTTCTTCTCTTTCTTTTCTTTTTCCTCTCTTTATCTCCCACACGGCCGATACTCATGTCCTGGAAAAGGTGGGAATGAAAATGGAAGGGTTTTGGGATGTAAGAAGATGGTTAAAATAGTCTATCCTAAGGCATCAACATTCTATCTATTATGAGCTAAAATGGTTGTTTTGACTCTATATATGAACCATTAGAGTTGAATAGCATATGTCGGGTTCGTGAGTCGAGAAATCAGATTTAGCATTTATTTTCCTATTTCGATATTATTTCGTGCATTATTTGATGATTTTCGTGATACAAAATATCAAATGAGCATCATGGATTTAATCTAGAGTGGATCGAACGTAAAGGAATGGGCCTAGGTATTCCGTAACCTTCCAAGTTAAGTCGGCTAAAGAAAAAGATGAAAATACCTGGCTTCATCGGGAAGCGCCGCTGGTTTACCGAGATTCTAGATCCTTCCAAACATATTTTCTTGGACGAGGGTAAAAGTAGTGTTTCTACGTCCTGCTTATATATCTATAAATAAGAAGCTTCACCTCGTAATTCAATGTACCCAAATTATTCAAGGCAAATTATGCAATAAAAGTTCTTTGTTCTTTATTTTTATTTTATGAGTTCTGGTCGGAGAGACAATGGAGTCGCCACTTCAGTGAGAGATCCGAGGAGATCTACGCTGCCTTTCGAGGTATGATTTTCTGCCTTTGCAAGATGTAGATCCATCATTGTTCTATTCGACTAGTATGTTTTAATTGCTTATTTAGTTTAATTATGTAGTAATTAGTTTATTTTACCCCATGTGCTATAGATCCGATTCATTGGTGAAGAAATCATGAAATAGTGGTTATGCTTCTTCAGATCTCGTGATGGTCTATATCGCTTAGATCTCGAATACCTAGTAAATTACAAATTCATGATAATCGCCGCCATCTACGCTTGATCGATAGATTTAATTTACATGTTAGTAGCCCCGATCAACTATTTGCATGTCATCCTAAACTAGCATGAAATACGCATAGTGAAGTGCTATGTTTGGACATTATCTTGAATGGACCCAGAACGGTCGATCAATGTCGATAAACCGCTCAGGCGGTTTATGTATGAGTTAGCGCCAACATCGACAAAATCTAGTTCTTTATGTGTATGGGCTATTACGACCAATTAACGAGGTGGTCGGCGATAGATTGTCTTCTACCATTGTCGGGCAGATAGGTTTAGAGTTGTACCAGAAATGAACAATGAATAAATTCATCAAAATGGGGAGGATCGCTGTATGTGGGGGGAATAACTAATTGCTCATAATTGAACTAATACATTAGAAACTCATTTTGCTTCGTGTGAACTAGCATAACCTTGTTAGTTTGAGGAACCAAATTTACTAATCGTCTATATTATAGTTGGTCAAAGACCATAATCGTGACAAGCTCAATCTTGATAATTAGACGCTCCTACGAGTCTCTCGTGGATCGACCTTGACTCGCCAAGACACTCACTACGATAGACCTAGTCCTATTGCTAGTAATATATTTGCACGCGATCAAGATTTTCTCCGGCGCCGTTGCCGGGACTCATGTCAAGAATACTTTTTATTTAAGATTGAGTTTTATGTATATATTTGAGCTCTATTTAATTGAGTCTGCTTTTATATTCCGTGATATACTGGAGTCGCATGTAGTCGCTCGTTAAAATCTAGAAAAATAGTGTCCGGTTTACCGAGGGTCTACCGCGTAAAACCGAAAGTGTCTAAATTTTTTGTAATTGTTTTTGTTAGTTCAGCCAAGTCAAGAGAGTCGAGTCTATATTTTTGAGTCGCGGTGTGTAACAACCGCCGAGGCAAGTCGCTAACCTTTTATTTTCTTTTGTGTCTTGTACGCTACATAAGTTCAAAGCAGCCCAAACTCGAGAGATTCATACCGAGATTGAAAAGTTTTCAGGCAAAAGAGAAAGGAAGCTCGAGAGAAATCATAGGTCAAGGCAGACGACGTGATTTCTAACTCAAGGAGATCACAAATGAAAAGGGAAGAAGAGATTCCACTTTGGAGGATACAGTAAATCGACATGGCACAAAACGGATGTAATGGACAAATGGAGCAGGAGTTGTGGTACAAGGCACAGGAGGACTCTACAGAGTTATGCAATGCCAACGATTGAGCAATTCATGCCAAAGAATTGTTCAACCAGAGAATGCGGCCTAAATATTTCACCCAAACCGAATGTGATATGTATGGTGACTAATTACATTACCTTTCATAGGGTACCGAACTAAGATCCTAGTGTACACGCCACCAAATTTCTCGAGATAGTCAAGACGGTCAAGCCGCCAGGAGTACCTAAAGACAACATTGTCAAATTATTTCCATTCACTCGCAAGGACAAAAGTCAAGATATGGTTATTGTCTCTAGCACTGTGGATCGATCCAAACTTGGACCGACCCGCAGTGTATATGAATAAGTATTGCCCACCCGGAAAGTCACTACATATGAGACAAGACATTATGAGTTTCAAGCAGAACCCATCAAACCTTTGTAAAAGCTTAGGAAAGATTTAAGGAAGCACAGAGGGATGCCTCACCATGATATCACTTTGCCCGCATTTAATACATAGTTTCTATCACGGCTTATGCCAAGTGAACAAATGAGAGTTGATGCATCAAGCAACGGATGCTTTGTGTTTCTATCACCAAGAAGCCAAGAAAAGTTGAGCAAATCGACCGACAAGTCAACGGGGAACGATCAAATTGAAATAGCCAAAGTAGTCAAGGCGTATTTGGAGAAGATATTTCACAAAAGATTTTATACCAACTAATGGCGATGTATGAGAAGATAGATAGCATGCAAGATCGTGATTGCCAATGTTGAGAAAGTTCATGAGATTGAAGCAACCAACACCGAGGACGGAACTATATAGTGAGGCAAGGAAATCCCCATGGGTGCGGATATCGCCTGTGTTCTCAGCGACCACCATGGGTTTAGATCGAGTGACCCACCTGGGTTTCGGCAAAGTGATTCTAATGGTGGAGAGATACCAAGACAAACAGTGGATTCATGCATCAATTCAACAAGTCCGTGGTCGGGAAGCGCCATGGATAAATGAGCTCAAATATGACCGACACGGTCAATCAACTTACGTAAATCCATGATCGAGCTAAATACAAACTTCACCACATATTGTTAGAAGAATGATACAAGATCGACTAATCAGAAGCATTGGTGTAGAATCTATCACACCAAGTGGCAAATTGCGTATCAAGTGTCACTGCCTCCGGGAGGATTTCCGGCACATCGAGACGAATCCGGCGAGGTGAATGCAACCATGACTAGAAGCGGAAAGGAACCGCCTCGACCGCTTATACCACCGCCCAAGAAGAATCGTAAAGCATTCAGCAGATTCGAGAAAAGAGGGGCCTCAGAATCTGGGATACTACTCCGTAAACGGGAGTCCGAAATTCAGCAGATAAGCAGCAGCAGTAAACGGGCAACGGCAAGTAAGTAAGTTCACAAATCAGAATTATTAATCCTACTACTTTACCCTATCCCCTAGGAAATATGTTTAATAATGATGATGCTCATATAAAAGTTTATAGAGATGTTTAAGAAGTTGCTAGTGAATATTCCTTTGTAGAAGCTCGCCGGAATGCCAGAGTATGCAAAGTTCTTGAAAGAAGCAATCTCTACCAAAAGGAAATTGTTAAACCCGAGACAATATGCCTTAAGTGAGGAATGCTCGCGCTTTGCAATGCAAACCGCCTCATAAGTGTAAAGATCCTGGAAGCTTCTCATACCTTACACAATTGGAGGAGTGTGCCTAAATAAAGTGTTGTGTGATCTCAAGTCGGTGTCAATCTAATGCCACTTCCATCTTTCATAAGTTGGGCATGAAAATTTGAATGAAACATCTATAACCCTTCAACCTGGCCGATAGGTCAACCAAGCAACCTTGTGGAGTGATGGAGGATGTACTGTAAAAGTTGATAAGTTTGTATTCCTCGTGGACTTTGTGGTGCTAGACATGGAAGCTAATCACGATGTTCCATTAATCTTAGGAAGACCTTTCCTAGCTACGTGTAAGGCCTTGATAGATGTTCATAAGGATGAGCCGATTCTCGAGAGTGAATGAGACAAAGTGAGTGTTCAATGTGATGAATTCAATGAGATATGCACAAGATGAAGGAGAAGCATGCTATATGCCAGATGCCATAGACGATCTTGTTTTAGAATTATATCGCAAGTGGCACTAGTCCCTAAAGTAGCGTAGACGTTACTCCTCAAGGAAGACTAAAGTTATAAGGAAAACCTGGCCCTGGTGTACAAGGTCAAGTGCGTAGAAACAGAGCCTATATCTTTCGTGTGGATTTAGGAGGAACCATTCATAGACCTTCGTGGGCACAAGTTCTTTGACTTACAATTGATCGGTAAGTCGTTAAGATCATCATTGTAGAGGAGCCACCAAGGAACTTAACGTTAAAACCTTTGCCTTCTCACCAAGTACGATACTTACAAGATGATACTCTCCCTTATAATTTCATCTTCATTATCACCTTTAGAGGAGGAGAAACTTTTAAGAGTACCGATAGAGCACAAGTGGAGCATTTGGATGGACGACATACAGATACAGAGGAATAAGCCCATCGTGTGCATGCATAAGATCTCTCGTGGACCCTGGAAGAAAGCGTAGCTCAACCTCAAAGGAGGTTGATGCCACAACCAAAGGATGTTGTTAAGGAAGAGATCATAAAATGTTGAGACGGGAATCATTTTCTTAATTGCGCATGCTGAGTGGGTAAGCCCGATTCATGTGGTGCCCAAGAAAGGAGGATTCACTTTACCCTTAATGAGTTTGATGAATTAATCCTTGTGAGACTAATTACTAGACATTGAGTTTGCATTGACTCCGGATACCGAATGATGCAACTCGTGAAAGATAATTACCATTCATTGATCGATGTTAGAAAGATTAAGCGGTCATACGCTTTATTGTTTCTTAGATGGATTTTTTCGGTTATTATCAAATCCATATTGCACCCGAGGACCGAGAGAAAACAACTTTCACATGTCCCTATGGTACTTTTTATGCATAATCGCATGCCTTTTGTTATGTAATGCACCAAAGAATATTCCAAAGGTGCATAATGTCATTATTTATGACATGGGTGAGGATTTTCAGAGATTTTCATGGATGATTTCTCTGTATTTTTGAGATAGCTTTGATAAATGCTTGGACAACTTGAGTAGAGTGCTAAAAAGATGTGAAGAGACCAACCTTGTACTTAATCGGGAAAAATGTCATTTCATGGTTAAGGTATGAATAGTGTTGGGTCATAAGATTTCAAGAAAGGAATGGAAGTTGATAGGCAAAGATTGAGGTAATTGAGAAGTTACCACCTCCAACGAATTTAAAGACGCTATGAGCCTTCTGGCCACGCAGATTTTATAGAAGGTTTATTAAGGACTTCTAAAGTTTCTAGACCTTTGACGGAATTACTTGCAAAGGATGTACCTTTTGTATTTGGAGAGGAGTGCAAGCAAGCATTCAACACATGAAGCAAATGCTTATAACCGCCCCACCTCGAAGCCCTGCATTGAACAAACCTTTGAGCTTATGTGGTGACACAAGCGACACGGCAGCTTGGAGCAGCCTCGGGACAAAGGGAGGATAAAATATTTAAGCCTCATCTATTACGCCAATGCACTTTAATAGTGCCAGAGGAATTATGCGACTATAGAGAAGGAACTCTTAGTCGTCATCTTCAGATTTGACAAGTTTCACCTTATCTCGATAGGATCGAAAGTCACCGAATTCACTAACCACGCAAATTAAATACCTTTTAACCAAGCAAGACTCCAAGCCGAGATTGTTGAGATGGATTCTACTTACAAGAGTTTGATGTTGAGATTAAAGATAAATGGGATCTCAAACCTGTGGTCGATCACCGTCGAGATTAACTTTGTCGGAAGAAGAGCAATCGATCGAGATGAGGAGAGCTTTCCGATGAACAACTTTTTGCCATCTCATGGTAGCTCGAGGGAATCTTAGTCCCAACAACATACATCAAGAGTGGGCAAGGTATACCCTTGGTTTGCTAATATTGTGAATTGTCTAGCAGAAGATACCTACCACCGAACTCAATATTACAAATAAGAAGAAGTTTTTCATGATCTCAAGTATTATCATTTGACGATCCCTACCTATACAAATTGTGCCCCGATGCCATTCTTAGGAGATGCTGGCCCATGATAATGAGATTTCAAGTATTTTGCACATGTGTCATTCTAAAGAAGCTGGAGGTCATTATGGGCTGAGACAAGACAAAGCAAAGAAAGGTACCGCAGTTGTGGATTCTATTGGCCAACAATTCATAAATCGCTTATTTAGTTTACAAGAGCCTATCATTCTTGTCAAATGACCGTAATATTTCTAAGCCGGAATGAGATGCCACCGCAGAGTATCTTAGAAGTGGAGTTATTCAATGTATGGGGATTTGATTTTGTTGGGCCTTTCACATTATCGGAATCAAATCGTTAAATCATGGTAGAGTTGATTATGTTTCAAACGGGTGGAAGTAAGAGCTTCACCTACTAACGATGCTGTGGTTGTCATGCGTTTCTTAAGAAAACATTTTGACGAGGTTTGGAGTGCCCAGAGCCATAATTAGTGATGGAGGGAGTCATTTCTATAATAGGTTGTTTGAAAAGTTGATAATGAGACACGGGTTAGACATAAGATTGCAAAGAAGAATCACCCCTTGACGAGTGGACAAGTAGTAAGTCACTTAATAGAGAGATTAAGAAGATCTTAGAGAAGACCGTGAATCCCACGAGGAAGGATTGGTCTTTGAAATTAGATTATGCTCTTTGGGTGTACAGTAACCTTATAGGATCACGATTGGGATGCCACCATATATGATAGTGTTTGGAAAAGCATGTCATTTACCGGTAACTCTAGCACCGAGCACATGGCTACGAGGTTTCTATACATGGATGAGAATTTAGCCGTGAAAAGAGAATGATAGAGTTGAATAGATTGGAGAAGTTTAGACTTCAAGCGCATGAGAATGCAAGGATTTACAAGGAGAGAACGGCGCCTCAGATGATAAGAAAGATTCAACCGCACATTTCAAGTTGAGATAAAGTGTCCGTGTACAATCTCGGTCTTCGCCTTTTTCCGGGAAGTTAAAGTCTAGATGGTATGGACCACATGTAGTCACTTAAATTTTTCAATTCGAGCATGTGAAGTTAGACATGAATACTCTCGCGCACTTACACGCTTAATGGCCACAGTCAAGCATTACATGAGCACAAGTATAACCTCGAGTTGGAAGTCTTTACGCTGACAGAGCTTTAATATGAATAAAGGAGCCTTATTAAGGCAAAATAAGTCGCGACTATAAATTTAGAACTATTTCTAAAACCCTTATTTATTGCTTTTGTTTATTTTATTTTGAGTCAATAAAGTAGCATGACAATCGCAAGTTTTTTTTCAACACATATATCTTCACTATCCGACTAAAGATATATGTAGTTTTTTCCTTCACGATTCTCATGTGATACCCTCGTAAAAGTTTCGCCTTGCTTAGGCCGATAAAAGAATAAATTGCCTTAAATCGCTTTTTTTTTTGTGCATTCCTCCGTATGCACGATTACGCGCACCTTATTTTCTTATTGCCCTTCACATGTTACTCACCATTTTTGGAAGTATTTTGGAACGCATGTAACGACTTTGAAAGAGGAATGACCTAAGAGCTAATGATTCGCCTCCGGATTCACTTTGACTCGCATTTATCAATACCAGAGCTAAGTACCTTCTTCTTTCATTATTATTAGTCATTGAGGACAATGTCTATAATAAGTGCGGGTAGGCGCCTTAGTCGGGTATTCAAAAGTGGAATAATTTTGAAAAATTTAACACTGCTTTTAGCTTGCTTATTGCACGCTTTTAGTAAGGAATCGGTAGAAAAGGAGCCCAAGTTCAATTTGAAGTGAACTATAGCATATTCAATTTAGTATGGAAGAATGAGCATATGTTATGTTATGAAGTAGTAACTTATTAATTATTATTCTATCATTGCAATCAAAATTTGAGCACATAACTGAGTGAGAAGTGTTTAAGATCGATGATGAGTTGTTTTAACCGGGAATCATTATTTGTCTGTCTATATACTTCAACAAATTGTTGTAAGACAAGTGGAAGCAACTTGATGACGAGAGGTAACGGGACAAACGGACTTGTGAGAGAAAGAGAAAAAGTGAGGAAATCAATAAAAAGAAAATTGAAAAATCAAAGAAAAAAAGAAAATATATGCAATAAAGGCAGTTGAGGGAATCAATGTCGATATACATAAACTCGAACCGATCCGATCCATAATTGATCGCCGATCTAATTCACAACACCGATCGAGACACTGGGCGGTGATTTTGTACGCTTTATAAGGATATATTTTATGTCAATTTTCCTATACGTGGATGTTTTTCATAGAAATCGAGCTTTATATTGAAATATTGAGCAAATGAGTTTTAGAAGTATTAAAGTGCAAAATCGAGCTAATTATGTGATTTTATTGATAAATATCTTTAGATGTAAGATGTTACATTTTTGCCTGCTTTTATCGTGATGTAGTACGCATGCATGAGGTGAAAGGAGCTTAAAAGATGTTCAAGTGATGATTTGCATGGAAGGAAAGAGATAGAGATGAATTTGAAGAAAAGAGTCCGAACGGGCGCCCAAGCTCCGGCCCGCAGTGGACGGGCATCCATAAAAGTGAATCAAGGCCCAGTGGAAGATTTTTGATTCGTAGAGTTTGACGCCGAGTGGACAAGCTGCCCTGAGCAGCCTCCAGCAAATGAATCAAGGCCTGTAAGGTCTCGGACGAGCGCCCAACACCGACATAGCAATAGCCGTCGACCTAGTTTTCTATAAATAGTACCATGCGCTTCAACCCTAATGAGATCATATTGACACACATTATTGACTCTTATTGATACATATTCATAAGAAGAAAACTTTAGGGCCCCAAATTTTTTTGGGAGGTCAAGGTCATGGATTAGTTAGGTTTTTATTTTCGCTTTTCTTGTTCGATCTTGATGATGGCCTCAAGATATGAACTTGGAGCAGCCATGGGAAACTTTTCCAAAGAATGCTTTATTTCTTCCTTTGATATTTTGTGAGTTTAATTTAAAGTTTGTTTTTTCCTTTGATTATTTGTTATGCAATCAATATCGGAAGATGTATTGCTATTTGATGTTTACTGTGATGATGGAAATCGTGTAAACCTTAGATCACCATAGAAAGATTAGTCTTTAACCTTGACATAACGGAAGTTGATAGGTTAGATTTCTAGGTTGTTAGATCTAATAAATCTTGCACCTTGTTTTGAGAGCGTTAATCTCTATAGATCGGAAGATGATGAGATTGATAGATGTATTACTTACGGAAGTAGGAATTCATACCTTTGATTAGTGAACCACAACTTTGATTGAATCATCATAAGATAATCTAGGAAGAATTAAGTGGTTGCGGATGGTGGATCATGTTTGTTCTATGTTGATTTGTCGTCAATCATTATCATGATAGTTAGTTTTATTGTTTTCTTAGTTGTAGTTTTATTTTATTTGCTTTTGTTCGCAAACGATATTTTCTCTGGCTTTGACCCAAAATCCTCGCCCAGCTTTATTTTCCGCTTTAGTTTAGGTTTAGAATATTGTATCAACCTTGTGAGAATTAATTGAACTAGATACCTCGATTCCTCGTGACCGACCGTATTAATCGCTATGCTACGATCCCTACACTTGAGGAATACCGGATTTATAAATTTTATTACTTGTTTGCTTTGTTAGATAAAATCCATGACAAGTTTTTGGCGCCGCTGTCGGGAATCAAAAGTGTTGTCCGGGCCATTATTAATTTTTCTAAGGTTGTTCTCGCTTTGGTTTTTCGTAGGTAGTTTGTGTTATCTAAAGGAATATTAATTTTTCAGGTTTGTGTTTAGGTTCCAATTAGGGTTTTGTTTAGTTTTCGTGGTTTTGTTTGGACCTGCTGTGTTTTGTTTGGACTCGTTGTTTAGCAAATATATATGTGTTTCGCTTGAACGTAAACGGGCGCCTCGAGCTATTGGACGTCCGTCTGGCCCAAATCGATAGTCTCTATTTGTGTTTTGTTTCAGTGCATTTAGCCGCCCAAAGAACTTGGACGCCCGCCTCGTTTCTTTTTCTCCCAGAAGACGTCCGCCCAAGAATTTGGTCGCCTGCCTGGCCTGCTCGTCACCGCTTTTTTATTTATTTTTGTTTTAGTGTAGATATCGTGGTTTAGTGGTTTCGCTTTTCATAGGTAGGTTTCAGAGGTAGGTTTCTAAGGTTGAATCATCCGACTCCACGCTTTTCACGGTCAAATTTTTGATAAAAGTGGATCGCTTTAGCACTCATTAGTATTTTGGCCGTGAATCTCGCTCGAGTGTCGGATTTACGCAGACCCCAATTCGAAAGCTCGCTCCAACGCCGACGACGTGGTGAATGGCCCGAGGCCGCGCTGCTCCATGCCGCTTTGAGGTCAAAATCCACTGCTTTCCTTCCATTTTGGGCTCGTAAGATTTCAACATGTTTTTCTCCTTTTTTTCGCTTTCGCTTTTTTGTTTTAAATTTTTCGTAGTAGGTTTCGCTTAGGTTTTCCGATTTTTCTCGCTTTTGTTTCTTTATTTCTTTCAATAAAAAGTACCGTTAAATAAACCGAGAATTTTTTTTTATTTTTGCCGTGTTTCATGACCGCTGGGTTAAGAATGTGCAAAAAGTTTTTTAACTCAATTTATGAAACGTGAATTTAGGTTTCATAGTTTTGTTTTCAACAAACACTAGTGGTTTCGCTTTAATGATATGATATTAGGTTATTTCGCTGCCGCTGCCTTTCCGATATAGGTCGAGTCTCATTGTGTTTTTTTTGAGTCAAACGGGCGCCCATAGTAAGTTTAACGCCCGCCTCGCTTTATGTGGTTCTCGACGAAGGCTCTGCCTTGACTAAACGTCCGCCCAAAGGTGTCACTTTCTAAGTGAATAGAATTTGATTTTTAATGCTTTATTTGACGTGGATACTTTTATATGAGCTTCGTGGGCTAATTATTTTTACGTAGATGTTCAACTTGCATGTGTACATCTTTCCATCTACCGATCCATGTTAAATAATTGATTAACTTTTATATACATGATTCATCCATGCATGTTATAGTTACCGCCGGTTCTCGGGGATGTTATAGCCGTTTTATTGTTATTTAGTAGCTAATGTCGGTTTCGTGATGCTACATATATCGCTGTGATGAATCCTCGTGAGCTTTGAGACCTATGTGCTTTCTTGTTATTCTTGTAACTCATACGGGTAGCTACCGCCGGTTTTCCGTGATGCTACCATGTCTTCTTATGAGTTATATTTGTTTAGTATAGCTAATCGTTGGTTTTCCATAATGCTATCACCTTTGATGAGTCTTAAGGCGCGCATTTACATCGTGATATAATGAATAGTACTGCTGCTTATCGTGAAACTATCATTATTTGGTGGACGCTTATGATATACATGTCGTCGGTTGCAAATGAGTGGACTAGTTTTCTTTCTTTTATTTTCTTTTATTTTTGCATATCATTTAGTTGCATGTCATCTAGTTGCATTGTTTTTCTATTTTCTTTATTTTTCTTGAGGGTAGTTATCGCCGGGCTTGCCGTGACGCTACCACTTTATCATGTAGATTGCATTGTAATATCTTTTTCATGTAGTTGCACCTAGCCCTACTGCTTTTGTAATGTTCCATGTATATTTCCATCTTTATATGGGCTTAATTTGAAAATCTCTATGACTTCTTTCCATGTATAATCCTCTATCATTATTAGTTGAGTTTGATGTTTCGCTTGCACATATGGTCTATATTATTCTACAAGCTTCGTGGCTTTATTTCTTTTGTGCTTATATCAAACTTCCGCTCCGCTGTGTTTAGACGCCAGTGTCCTGTGTTTTCCCAGATGGTGATTTTTCCATCCGAGCAATTATACCATGTGCTTATATGATTATTGTTGCTTGTTATATTTCCGTGTCCCCTAGATACTTTCTTGTTTTTCAAGTGTGCGTGATATTGCCGATAGCGATTGTGCTATTTATCGACTTCCTCGAGCCGCTTCGATTGGATCTCCGCCACTTCCGTAATCGCCCTTTTCGAACTACAATCGCCTAAGTTCTTTATCTTTTCTTTATTCTCGCACAACATGAGGACATGTTGTAATTTAATGCGGGAAGGGGAATAGTTTTATGTATCTACATTCATTTGCCATAATATTATAATTCTATGAAAAGTGCTAAATTTTAAAAATTGTTTGTTTTGTCCTAAGTGAACAAAGGCATATCTTTATTTGAGTTCAGATATCATTGGTGCATTATTTTGCATATTTAGTAAATTTAGATGTTTCATCCAACACTATTTTTCACGTACATAGTAAATGATGAGCTATATTTTAGAGCTATGCCCATTTGATTAGATATTTTTGATGATTATCGATGATTCTTTGCTTACATACTAATTTTGAAAATTTTAATTGGTTGTGTTTGGAATTAAAGTATGACATAATGTGAATATTTGAAGGTTTGAATGTGATATGAGGGATATAATTTAAGGTTTGTATACCAATCTAAGATGAATGAATAATATATATATATATATATATATATATATATATATATATATATATATATATATATATATATATATATATATATATATATATATATGTATAAGTGTCGGAAGTAGTCATTGATGATTTGAGTGCGTAGTAGGCATTATCACTTAAATGTCCTATACCACTATGAAGTTCAATAGCTCCCGATCGCCTGATGATAGTAGTCCAAACCAGTGGTGTTATCACTAAACGCCCTATTGTCGGGATGAGGGCATATGCTATACGTGTGTAATTAAGTTAGTCTTAAAGAAAATTTAGTGAATGGTATTGTGAAAAGATGGTTGAAAACCGTAGTTATCTTCTCGACTATCCTCAAGATAAACCGAAAAGATATGTTGTGGATTATCCTCTCGAGTATGTCGTAAAGGTCTTAAATACCTCTATCATTCTTTTCAATATGTATGTTTTGTGAGGTGCATGTTATAATCGCTTTTATATTCCTATTTTAAATGGGATGTTGGCTAGTTTTGCTTGAATCAATTTCAAGCATGGATTTAGTGGAAATTTTCTATGGCTATGCACACACACGCAAGTGAACCTCTAAACTATTGAATATGCTTTATGGTTGCATAAATGTTTTTATGTGTCTCGAGTCTTGATTTTGTTTTGTCTTGCTCGACGAGCAAGGTTTAAGTGTGGGAGTTGTTATGGTGATTTTGTAATGCTTTATAAGGATATATTTTATGTCAATTTTCCCTATACGTGGATGTTTTTCATAGAAATCGAGCTTTATATTGAAATATTGAGCAAATGAGTTTTAGAAGTATTAAAGTGCAAAATCGAGCTAATTATGTGATTTTATTGATAAATATCTTTAGATGTAAGATGTTACATTTTTGCATGTTTTTATCGTGATGTAGTACGCTTGTACGAGGTGAAAGGAGCTTAAAAGATGTTCAAGTGATGATTTGCATGGAAGGAAAGAGATAGAGATGAATTTGAAGAAAAAGAGTCCAACGGCGCCCATAAAAGTGAATCAAGCGCCCAGGAAGATTTTTAATTCAGAGAGTTTGACGCTGAGGACAAGCTGCCTGAGAGTACCCCAGCAACCGAATCAAGGCCCGTAGGTCTCTGACGAGCGCCCAACACCGACATAGCAGCCGCCGACCTAGTTTTCTATAAATAGTACCGCGCCAACCCTAATGAGACTGATTGACACACATTATTGACTCTTATTGATACATATTCATAAGAAGAAAAACTTAGATGGCCCCACTTCTTTGGGGAGGTCAAGTCATGGATTAGTTAGGTTTTTATTTTCGCTTTCTTTTCTTGTTCGATCTTGATGATGGCCTCAAGATATGAACTTGAGCAGCCACGGGAAACTTTTCCCAGAAAGAGCTTTTATTTCTTCCTTTGATATTTTGTGAGTTTAATTTAAAGTTTGTTTCTTTCCTTTGATTATTTGTTATGCAATCGATATCGGAAGATGTATTGCTATTTGATGTTTACCGTGATGATGGAAATCGTGTAAACCTTAGATCACCATAGAAAGATTAGACTTTAACCTTGACATAACGGAAGTTGATAGGTTAGATTTCTAGGTTGTTAGATCTAATAAATCTTGCACCTTGTTTTGAGAGCGTTAATCTCTATAGATCGGAAGATGATGAGATTGATAGACGGATTACTTACGGAAGTAGGAATTCATACCTTTGATTGTGTGAACCACAACTTTGATTGAATCATCATAAGATAATCTAGTAAAGAATTAAGTGGTCATGGATGGTGGATCATGTTTGTTCTATGTTGATTGTCGCAACCATTATCATGATAGTTAGTTTTATTGTTTTCTTAGTTGTAGTTTTATTTTATTTGCTTTTGTTCGCAACGATATTTTCCTGGCTTTGACCGACAATCATTCAGCTTTATTTTCCGCTTTAGTTTAGGTTTTAGAATAATTGTATCAACCTTGTGAGAATTAATTGAACTAGATACCCCGATTCCTCGTGGACCGACTCCGTATTAATCGCTATGCTACGATCCCTACACTGGGGAATACCGGATTTATAAATTTTATTACTTGTTTGCTTTGTTAGATAAAACCGTGACACACTCGATCTAGCACAATGAGCTACTTAATAAATTCAGATGCGATTTTACCACGATTCGATTCGCATAAATAATTAATAACTACAAGAAGGTTAGTAGATTTACCCAAACCGAGAGAGACGATAAATCGATAAAAGGAGAAGCCGTAGTCTTCCGGATTGTATCTCCTAGCGACGATCGGTGGACGCCGATCCTCGCCAGAGAACCTCCTCGACATATGCACAAGAAAACCCTAGGTTTTTCTTTCTTAATGACTAGAACAAGAAAATAATTTTTCTCTTATTTTATTTTGAAGATGGCGCAAATTGTCGTGGTTATTGTGTTAGAGGAACTCTCTTTATATAGGAAAATAACTAGTCAAGAGATATATCTTTTTCACACCACAATTACCTATTCCCATAAGGAAAAGATATTTGCCAAAAGATAAGAGATAATTCCCAAAAAATCAATCTCTTATTTTTTCCATTAATTATCCAACAAATAGATAATTAATTAATTACATATGTGACATAATCTCGATTAATTTCTTTTCCTAAATTTATCCACATGAGGCACCATACATGTCATTATATTTAATAGAAAATGTATTTTCTATTTTACATATTATTTACCAAATAAATAATATTGCATATTCATTAAATAGACCAACTATTTAATTTATTCTCGAGGTTTCATAAAACAAGAAAACACTCGTGCATGTTAGAGCCAACCCGGGATCATGGACTCTATAACAAAGAGTTACAAGAAATTGAATAAAATATTCATCGAATGTAATATTTCTACTAACTTATTAGTTCCGAATTACGCCACCAGAACCAAATCGAACTCTATCGATTATAGATATAACTTATTCTCAAAACGCCGAGTCGAGTCGATAAGTATCCATTGATATAATCATTACATATAAACTAACCTCCATAGACTATCCGTGAATGAAGCGGGATTATTTCCGTAAACCTTCTTCAATACATCTTATCCTTATTTACCATTAACCCACTAAGTGATCAATTAGTTCATATCCAATACGAACTCCATGGATCGATCGCTTCTAGGATCAACAAATAAGGGATTGTCTTTCTACTTCCCGCAGAAGGAATGGATTCCATATCTATGAGACACACATTTCTCACCGATTCCGCATAGTGTCAACATGAAAGTTGATTCGACCGCGCCTCTAGCGATCCTTAACGAACACATCACCCTATCCTCAAAACCAAGAGGAGTATGCAATCACTTCAGATTAAGGTTAATCCATAAATGATCATCTTGTGATTTAATAAGATTTCTCAATCACTAAATTATATGAGAAACGCAGATTAAATCGGTCCAAACCCTATATAACTCTCATCATATATAAATGCCCCACTTAGACAACCAATGTCGACGGTCCGATAAGATGGTCACACCATAAAGTGTTCTAGGCGCATTAACGGTGGTTAAATCAATAGACCTCATAATTTGATTAACTTCACCACGGACTAACATTTCAAGTGTATCACCATAAACTTAATCCTCACGTGACACACACTAAGTTATATGGCTACATATGATACGACTTAGTGGCTTTCAAGCAAAGTATTACTTATAAGCACGAAGCAAATAATAAGATGAGAATAAATCTGTCATTTGTCAATTATAAAAACAATTATATAAATTGTCTTTCGGGCGCTACTTCCAACAGTGAACTCGTGTAAAAAGAGCACGACCCTCGCATAAAAAGTAACAAACGAGGACTTAAGAGCGATGCTCAGTCCCCGAGTCCGCCCAACTCGATTAAGGTACCATGTTGTGTAACCAAGTCTGAAAGCAAGATGAGCGAGTGTATGCGCAGGTAAGTTAAGATTGTGTGGTTAATACAACTTGATTCTCTTCACTTAACGCACTATCACGATCGATTCATCACACACACATTGATGCATGATATGTAGTGATTAATGGGAAGCTTATGGATTGTGGCTTAATGTATGTTTATGCCGGAAATCTTGATTGAATATGTGGTAGTTGATGGAGATTGCTTTGAGGCACATTCCGCTTGATACTCGTCGCAGATTGAGCAAAAGGCTAGTGGGGGGTAGTTGATGACGGTTAAAATAGTCTATCCTAAAACATCAACATTCTATCAATTAGAGCTAAAAATAGTTGTTTCGACCTATAAATATGAACCATTAGAGTTGAATAGCATATGTTGGGTTCGTGAGTCGAGAAATCAGACTTTGCATTTATTTTCCTATTTCGATATTATTTTGTGCATTATTTGATGATTTTCGTGATACTAAATATCAATGAGCATCATGGATTTAATCTTGATTGGACCGAACGAAAGGAATGGGCCTAGGTATTCCGTAACTTTCCAAGTTAAGTCGGTTGAAGAAAAAGATTTAAAATACCCTCGGTTTATCGGGAGGTGCCGCCTGGTTTACCGAGATTCGAGATCCTTCCAAAAGCATTTTCTTGGACGAGGGGTAGAACTAGGTGTTTCTAAATCGGTGTAGATAGTTATAAATAAGAGGCTTCACTGTAATTCAATGTACCCAAATTATTCAAGGCAAATTATGCAATAAAAGTTCTTTGCTCTTTATTTTATTTATTTTATAAGTTCTCGATCGAGAGACGACGGAGTCGGCACTGTGTGAGAGATCCGAGGAGATCTACGCCCTCTTCGAGGGTATGATTTTGTCTTTTCCAAAATGTAAATCTATCGTTGTTCTATTCGACTAGTATGTTTTAATTTCTTATTTGGTTTAATTATGTAGTAGTTAGTTTATTTTACCCCATGTGTTATAGATCCGATTCGCTGGTGAAGAAATCATGAAATAGTGGTTATGCTTCTTCAGACCGCGACGGTCTATATCGCTAGATTGAATACCTAGTAAATTAATTCATGATAATCGCGCTGCTACGCTGATCGATAGATTTAATTTACATGTTAAGAGCCTCGATCAACTATTTGCATGTCATCGTAAACTAGCATGAAATACTTAATAAAGTGAAGTGCTATGTTTGGATATTATCTTGAATGGACCCTGTAGAACGGTCGATCAATGTCGACAAACCGCTCAGCGGTCTCGCGTATGATTTACTCAATATCGATAAAATTTCTAGTTCTTTATGCGCACGGGCTATTATGGACCAATTAAGAAGCGGTATCTCCGCGATAGATTGTCTACTACCATTGTCGGAGTAGATAGTAAGGCGAGTTGTACCAGAAATTAACAATGAATAAATTCATCAATGGGGAGGATCGCTGTAATGTGTGGGGGAATAACTAATTGCTCATAATTGAACTAATACATTAGAAACTCGCTTTTGCTTTCGGTGAACTAGCATAACCATGTTAGTTTGAGGAACCAAATTTACTATCGCCTATATTATAGTTGGTCATAGACCATAATCGTGACAAGCTCAATCTTGATAACTAGACGCTCTTACGAGTCTCTCGTGGGATCGATAGACCTAGTACTATTGCTAGTAAATGTTTTGCACGCGATCATGTGTTGGGTTTAAATAATGGTTGGTAAAATTCTCGCTGTTCTTACTAAAAGTTACACCTTTAAAATATCAGAATATCCTTTAACAATTATTGTGACCTTATTTATTTAATTAAAACATAACCTATTAAAAATATCGGGTCACATAAAATTGTAAAATGACTTTTATACCATTTGGCGAAGATATTGTGGTATCACATCCATTCTCTCGTAATTGAGAAGCACACCCCCGCCTCCCGACATGGAAGGTCGAATATGACACTTATGAGGTAAAATATCCTAAACCGGACTTTCCAACATTTGACGGGATAGACTCAGAGGATGGGTAAGCGAGATGTGACTGTTAATTTTGTGACCGCTGACTCTCTACCCTCGTGGTCCACTGAGGGTCGTTGTGGGAGCGGCCTGCGAAGCTCACGCCGGACTTCAGACATAAACTAAAATTCATAATAAAGAAATCCATAAATGATTTATAATATCTATATCCAAAGATCTCCTTATAACGCCTCGACCTGGTGCTCGATACCACTTGTGACAACTTCGCTCCCAACCCCTGTGGTCCACTGGGTCATGTGAGAGGGCGGCTCGCTAAACTCACGGCGCGACTTTAGAGCTTTACTAAAATCCAAAGGCAAATTTATATCCACTGATATATTACAATTGTCCATCGATTAATTCCATTAATGGACTACAACGCAATTTATAATATCTTATTTATCAATTCCATTAGAAACTACAACAAATTAGATACAACCATTCTTTCTAACATCCGCTTAATAAAATACAATATCACTGCTTAACTTAAAAGGCGTAGCACGATCTAGTCATTAGTTGATGACATCATTCCGCTCTCATTCCTCTCTCCCGACCAATCACATGGAAGCCTTTCTCACTATTCAGCCATACATGTCAGACTGAAAAGGTTTTCACGGGTGATGTGAGTTTTTAAACTCAGTGAGTTTCGGTGTGTGCTTAAAGTGAAGTTTCACAAATATTTATAGTTGAACATATACAGAGCAGATAGTCACTGATAAATATTACATTAATATATATCAGTAACGAGGGCACAATAGCAGAAGAGCAAAGATCACGTAGATGGTAACAATAAGAGCACATAAGTGACATTAAAACAAATTACACATGCATAAAATATAAGACTAACAGCTTAAAAGCACATATTATAGGATATAAACTAGTAGGAAACCTCACATTGATATTAGATTAATATTATATGTCTCTATTGATAGCGGTTCGACATCGCCTCCCATGACAACCCTATTAATCGAACACTTGTTGTCTCTCGACGGCATCCCCAAAGTGTAACAAGTGACCAGAATAATAACATTAGTTATATACTATTCTAATATATGTAGTATTCTATAAGAATTTATATCCTTTTCACTAAGAATTTAATAACCATTTCTTCATTATTTAAAGAGATAGATTCTTCTCGATGCTTTTAACAATTGTTTCATACCTAATTTTTCGAATGTACCTAATTTACAATATAATCTTTATCGCTTAAACTTAAATAATTATCCCACCAACCTTTAATTCGCAAGTTTGAAACTCGCAATTATCATTTTTGCAATATTCTTATCAAGATACTCTATATATATATATATATATATATATATATATATATATATATATATATATACACCATACAAAGGCTTATATAAACACTTCTTAAAAACAAGTCATCGGGCCATTAACGTGGTTGGTACTGCAGAGCAGCTCCAACGGTAGGTTTAAAAATAATAATAAAGCTTTATCAAAAGGTTTTCATCATTGGAGCATGATGAGTCAAGAATGAGTTTGTGTAATAGGTTTATGCATATAAACCTTTGGAAAGCTGGTAACTTTTTTTTTTCCCTTCTTTTTTATAAGTCTGTGTGGTTAGAAAAATAGTAGAGAGAATATTTATGCAGAATGAAACTGCTGTTATAAACCTTTTCAAAAGGTTTATTCATTGTAGATAAGCTGCCATGGCTTAAAAGCCGCTTATAAAATAACGATACAAGACATTCATAAACCTATTAAAAGCGCTTATGACCGAGATACTTCTACGCAGCCCACCACCACAAAAAACGTGGCATTACAATGCATCCCTTCACCACAAATTTGATTACAATGCATTGCTATGGGAGGACGCGTTAGGCATATTAGGACAATACTCAATATATGCACTTTATTAAAATACTATACTTTTTTTTTTTTTTGAGACAATATATATATATATATATATATATATATATATATATATACTACTATATATACTACCACACACATATATCAATATACATATGTTAGCAATAAATAACGTCACTAACGAGTAAACATTGGCCTACAGAAAGTACTAAAATCTGGGTGTCACAAGATGATGGGGAGAGCTGGCTCCTGGTATGGACGTTGGAGACTAGATTACTCCTATTTGTCAAGTGATGACAGTCTAATTAATACTATATTTTATACCTTATTTGTCCACAAATTATGCTCAATTGGAAAAGATAGTCTGATTATTGTACTAAATGCATATCGATTGCCTAGAGCACGCTTGCTTTGGTCATAATTATGCATGTTTGTATATTTTTTTGGAATTGGTATTGTCTTGTCTCGCTCAAGGCTTTTCGTGTAGTAGTGCTATTTTCCGGGAGCAGGGGCAAAGTGAATTTAAAATGAAAGAGTTATTAATGAGAGAAGAAGTCCAGGAAGAGATTTACTGAAGAAATCGGGCATAGTCAGGCCCGATTCATCGAGGGCTAGGCCCGAGGCATCGAGAACTTAGGCAACAAGAAAACCGACCTTACGATGTTTACCTAAGTCGGATAGGTTTTTTTAGATTCTTAAGTCGCTCATGCACTCCTATATAAGGCTTGTAGCAGCTTTGTATTATGAATCCTGGCCATGGTTGAATTTCTATTGAAATAAAGTTTTATGAAATAAAGTTTCTTGAAGTTTCCTTGAGTTTTCTTTTGGTTTCAGAGGAAGTAAACATGACGATTAAATACGCCAAGTTAGGAGATAGGATCTCGAGGGGAGGAATATCGCTTTTTTCTGTTTTACGCTGGTCGAGACCATCTCCATGTGTTCTTAGCTGTGGTTTAGTATGTTTATCTACGAGGAGTTGCATTGTCTCTCGTGGATCGACCATTTTCTCGTTTGTTGCACATAATGGACCTAGTCCTCTTGCTAGTATAAGCATCTTACAAGCAATCATCATGCAATTTCTTTAGTAGAGAAATCTGTAGGATATTTCGCAACCAAGATTTGGAAGAGATCCTAGATGATTTTGAGAAGCTGTTCCGCAGGGATCTATAGAAGAATACCAAGCAAAGTATGAGGATCTAAAATCACTAGTTAAGGATGTCAGTTTTGATGACTTAACCTCTAAACTGATAGATTAATCTGAGAAACTGAAGACTGAGAATGATGGTCAGTTTTAGTTAAGTATATTCAGTTCTATGAAAGTCGGGCTTGATGAAGTGCAATCGAAGTTTTTTTTCAAGTCGCAAATGGCCGCCGTCCGTCCGAAAGTTAGGCCGAGTATAGTTGAGTTCTACATCTGGGCCGTTGAATACAAGTCTGGGAAGTCAATTTTGAGTCGAAGTTTCGCCTCGTGGATAATAAACCGAGCCGTGGTCCACATCTCTGGGTATTTATGGTAGTTCCACAAAAGATCTATGGCGGTTAGGTGTGGGACTTGTGTCTATAAATACCGGGTTGTAATAAATGCAATGTGTGTCATTCAAAAGGTTATTCACACACTTGTGAAAACCTTGTAATTCTGTGCATAATAAATATCTCTTTTTCTGTCCATGGAGTAGTCGGCACAACGCCGGAAACCACGTTAAATCACTGTGTTCTTCGTGTTTTTGTGTTTATCAATTCCGTCATTCTTTACATTTTCATTTCTTTTGTGTTTGTTCCTTTCACTGCAAGATTTCTGTCTGTGTTTATAACAAACTGGTATCAGAGCGTCAGGTTCAAGATTCAGGAGTTGCAAGTGAACAGAGTTGATCTTCACCAAGACCGGTGACCGGTTCTAGGATTTTGTGATCTAAGGTTTGTTCTTTAATTACAAGGATGTCAACAATGAACGTGAAGATTGATAAATTTACAGGGAGGAACATTTTCAGTCTGTGGCAAATCAAGATGCGGGCCTTGTTGAAACAACAAGGATTGTGGACTCCTTTATCTGGTAGAGGGGATGCCAGTTCTGCAAATTATTCCAGTCTGGGGGAGAAAGCACATTCAACCATCATATTGTGCTTGTCTGATGATGTTATCACAAAGTTGCCGGAAGACACCACCGCCAAGTTATGGTTGAATCTTGAAATCCTCAGATATGACTAAGTCATTGACCAACAAGTTGTCAGCCAAACAGAGGTTGTTCAAACCGATGATGGATGCAATGAGGGGATCGCTTGAGAGATCATATTGATCACCGAACACAATATTACTTGATCTCGTGAATATTGATGTTAAGATTGAGGATGAAGATGCTGCTTTGCTTTTGCTGGTTTCATTACTAGCTTCCTATGAGAACTTTATGCAGTCCTTCATAGTTGGGAAGGATACAGTTGCTTTAGAGGATGGAAGGTCAGCTTTACATGCAGGAGCCGAGACATATACCAAGGGCATAATCGGGCCGCATGATCGATAATCAAGAGTGAAGAAGTGGAAAAGAGCATGGTCAGTCTAGGAAGAAAATTCCAAGAAGACAAAGTCCAAAGGCCCTAAGTCCACAGATGTCTGTAATTATTGTAAGGAGTAGGGATATTGGAAGTCCAAAGAGGAAGAAACAAACAGAGAGAATAAGCTTCTCGCACAATGGCCGCTGTAAATTGAGCATGATTCAGATGAGGACATGGTCCTAGTGGTAGGAGAGTCAACACATCAAACTGATGTGTGGATTCTGGACTCTGGGGCATCCTTTCATATTTGCCCTCACAGAGAGTGGTTCTCAAGTTATCGCAGATAGATGGTGGTCATATATCAATGGCAAACAAAGAAGGTCCGCAAGGTAGCTGGGATTGGCTCTGGCCTCAGCTTGTGGATAGAGGATGGAAGATTCTCAGAACTGAGTGAAGTTATACATGTTCCACAAATGACCAAAACTTGGTATCTCTCACCCTTGGACAAATAGGGATTCGGGGCTTTAATGGGGAAAGTGGTGTGTGAGTGTCTATAAAAACTCTCGCTGAGGTTCTCAAGGAGTCAAGCAAGTGGACTATGTATATATTACAAGTGTCGCTTGTTGCCGGTTCTTCTGGCCTGTGGCATCGCTTGAGATTCATCACCACGCTTTTAAAAATTGTGGCACATGGTCACACGGGTGAAAAGGGATGGTGTTCTTTTCGTAAAGATCTTCTGGGGATGTAAGGTCAAGAACTGATTTTTGTGAGCATTGTGTGTTTGGGAAGCTTCATAGAGCAAGTTCTCAAAGGGGTACACAACATAAAGTCATCGCTTGATTACATTCATTCTCGATTGTTTGGGGTCACAAAGGTGGAGTCATTGGGTGGTCACAGATATTTTATGTCTTTTATTGATGACTATTCAGTGGATGACTTGGGTGGTGTTGATTTAAACACAAAAGTGAGGCATTCAAGAGCTTCATGCAATGGAAGGATCTAGTTGAGAATCAGCTTGGGGAAGAAGATCAAGAGGCTTCAGACATGTATAATGGTCTGAATTTCACAGACCGAGTTTGATACATTGTACAAAACTGAGGGTATTTCCAGACATCATACAGTCAGGAATACACCTTAGCAAAATGGTGTAGCTGAGAGAATGAATCAAACTCTTCTGGAGAGAGCAAGATGTATGCTTTCTCGTGCTGGTTTATCAAGGAGATTTTGGCCAGAGGCTGTAACCACAACTTGCTACTTAATCAACAGGAGTCCTCACACAGGGATCAGTCACAAAACACAAATTGAGATGTGGTCAGGCAAGCCTGCAGATTATTCACTCTAAGGGTATTTGGAAGCACAAGCTTACTATCATGTCGTTGAAGGGAAACCGAACCAAGGTCCAAGAAAAGAGTGTTTGGGGTATGGTGATGGAGTAAAGCGGGCACAGACTTGGTCATAATGCAGAAAATGAGTTATTCTCAAGCAGAGATACATTTTTTGATGAAAATTTATACTCGCCATCAAAGGGGAGGATAATCAAATTGAAACCAAGGTTTAAACCGAGAAAATCGACAAAGAAGGTGGAGCTTCAGTGAGTCGATGGAATGCAACAATCAACCGATCCAAGTCGCTTTTTATCTCGACCGTTGTCGAACCGTAATCAATCCAAGCCGCCACCGAGCAAATGTCGCTTGAGCGCCAAACCGAGAACGCGGGTCACAGAGTATAGTCAAGCCGCCAGAGCTAAGATCCACGTTGGGATACCTCCCAAGAGGTATGGTTTTGATGATATGGTTGCGCACGCACTTCAAGTTGCGTAATAGCGGATGGTTTTGAACCTTCTAATTATAGGGAAGCAGTGACATAAAAGCCAAGCATCTCAATGGCTTGTCGCTGGGAGATGAAATGGAGTCATTATCAAGAATCGATTTGGGATCTAGTTAAACATCCAGCTGCTAGGAGAGTTGTTACTTGCAAATGGATTTTCAAGAAGAAGGAAGGGATAACTGAGGCAAAGGAGTTAAGTATAAGGCACGTTTGGTTGCAAGAGGGTTCAGTCAAAAAGAAGGGGTGTACCTTGATGAGATATTCTCACCAGTAGTCAGACATACTTCAATCAGAGTTTTACTAGCAATGGTGGCACAGCAGGACTTAGAACTTGAGCAGTTAGATGTGAAGACAACTTTTCTACATGGTGAGGTAGACAAAGAGATGTACATGACTCAGCCAGAGGGTTTCCAAGCTCCCGGTAAGGAAGATCTTATGTGTAAGTTGAGGAAGTCCTTGTATGGACTGAAGCAAGCTCCTAGACAGTGGTATAAAAGGTTTGACAGTTATATGATCCAGTTGGGTTACAGCAAAAGTCCTTATGATTGTTGTGTTTAAAATAGTCAGTTGGATGATGGATCATACATCTATCTTGTGTTATATGTAGATGACATGCTGATAGCCGCAAAGAAGAAGTCTGATGTTCAGTATCTGAAAGACCTTCTGATTGATCCATGATGACATTCCTGACCCATTGGCACCTATACATCCCGTGGATCATCTAGTAGTTCGAGATGGGCCAATAACAAGGCTCCAAATGAAGAGATTGAGAGAAGCTATGAACAACTTGGTGATAGAGACTTATTCGGAGTTCAGAGAGCCCGTGGAGAAGACTGAGGCGCCAATAGTGACCCTCCTTAGTGCTGTTGGGCCTGGTTAGAGTTTATTGCATGGTTTGGCTTCATATTGGGCCAAAAGCCCAAGTCCTGGACACCAAGAAGCTGATGGACGAAATTGTTAAGTGTCGGACTTATTTTACTTTGATTATTCAGCTTTTGTTGGGCGTCTTCTTACGATTTAGTTGGATTACTAGGTTCAGATCCTTAGCTCGCCATTGTTCCCCTAGTTACTTCCTAGGCGAACATCGGATTTGATTCCATCCGAATCACATCACCTTCTCTCGCCGAGTTTGAAATGAAGGATTTGGGTGCAAACAAGAAAATTTTGGGGATGGAGATCTAGTAGAGATAGAAATCGTAAGAAACTGCTTTTATCTCAGCAGGGCTATATACAGAAGATTTTGTCAAAGTTTGGTATGTCAAATGCTAAGGAATAAATACTCCTTTGGCATCAAATGTTCATTTGTCAGTTTTTGCTTCACAACAAGAGAGGAGAAGGAGTATATGTCAAGAGTTCCTCACGCTAAGGCAAATGGCACCTGATGTATGCCACAGGTGCACTAGGCCTCGATCCGCTCGTGCAAATGGTTGTTGTCAAGCAGGTTTATGGCTCAACCTCGGAAAGGAACACCGGAAAGTCGTGGAAAAGAATGTTCAGTACCTTAGAGGTATAAATGATGTTGGTCTCATTTACGGAGGTGATACTTCATAAACCGATCACAGTGATACCGTGATGTCGATTATGCAGTGATGTGGACAAAGTAGAAGAACTATGACTAGTTATGTTTTCACATCGGGGAATTCGCTTGTCACCGGAAAGCAACTCTTCGTGCAAAAGTGGCTTTATCAACCATCAAGGTCGAGTATATGGTTTTATTGAAGCAAACAAGAAGCGGTGTCCGTGGTCGAGGGACTAGTCGCCGACTGGGGCTACATCAGATCGTCGAGATTTATGTGACAGCTTTAAGTGCAATTTGTTCAGATAAGGATCAAGTTCATCATGAGAGAACCAAGCATATTGATACGAGGTATCATTTTCTCGAGAAATGAGAAGAGGGTTGTAGTGAAGAAGATCGTGACCAAGGAAAATCATGCCGATATGTTCACTAAACCGTTCAACAGAGCAAGTTTCAATTGAGTCTTGACTTGTCAATATTCAAAGCTTGTAAATCGAACTCGATACTCAATGAGGCGATCAACTTGAGTGGATTTCGAGGAGAAGTCCGGCATCAGACATCCCGGCATTGACGAATGCATCCGGTACATGTACATCCGACATGAAATCGTGACGTTGAACGAGAGTTTAAGTCAAGGTGAGATTTGTCGCTGGTGACATGACTCTAAACCGATAGATTAACTGTGGAACTAATTTGAGAAATCAAGACCGAGAATGATGGTCGCTTCGCTAATATATTTAGTTCTGCGGAAAGTCGCTTGATGAAGTGCAAATCGAAGTTTCTCTCAATTCAGCAATGGCTCGGTCTGGCCGAAAGTTATGCCGAGTATAGCCGAAGTTCTACATCTGGCGCTTGATTACAAGTCCGGAAAGTCGCTTTGAGTCGAAGTTTCGCCTCGTGGATAACAACCGAGCCGTGGTCCACATCCGGGATATTTATGGTAGTTCCGATAAAGATCTATGGCATGTTGTGGTTTCGGGACTTGTGTCTATAAATACCGGGTTGTAATCAATGCAACGTGTGTCATTCAAAGTGTTATTCACACACTTGTGAAAACCTTGTAATTCTGTGCATAATAAATATCTCCTTTTCTATCCGTGGAGTAGTCGGCACAACGCCGGAAACCACGTTAATCACTGTTTTCTTCTTGTTTCTGTGTTTTTCAATTCCACCATTCTTTATGTTTGCATTGCTTCTGTGTTTGTTTCTTTCTTAAACTACAAGCTTTCTGTCTGTGTTTATAACAAAGGAGTTGAATGGTGATGGTCAATTTAGTGTTATATTTCACATCCGGTTTGCCCCTGAATTATGCTTATTTGATGAGAAACAGTCTAATTATTTTATGGTTTACGTGTCAATTGCATAATGAGTAGTTCTTGGTTCTTGATTCTACATTTGCATGATTTACCTTTGGAATCGGTATTGTTTTTCCATGTTTTATGTGATTTTCAGGCAATACCATTTCCGGGGCAAGGATAAATTGGATCAGAGCTAAGGATAAGAGATTGGCTAGATAAAAAAGGTCCAAGATGGAAATCTGCTGAGTTTCTAGATGTCGCTCACGCCAAGCAGACAAGGGAATCTTGCACCACCTTGCAAAGATTAGTTTAAGTCATCTTGGGTTTTTCTATGCCTAAGTCGGCCGCAAGACCTATATAACTTTTACTCTTTTTTATTCAAATGACTGAAATTACATATTAACCAAAGCAAGAATCGCCTCTCGATCCAAAAAATTACATTAATATATATAAAGAGTATATTGTTTTGTTACCCCATAAATTTTTTTATTCGCTTTTAAAAATTTATTTCCCCAACCCCCCCCCCTTCCCTTACCCGGCATTCTCTCGGCCCGCCTCCGCTTTTATTTAAAAATATTTCAAATATATCATGTTTCCTAATTATCTCGAAAATATTTAGATGCTAAATGAGAAAGTTAACTTTGTCATTTTATACAAAATATACATATTTTTTTTAAATGATTTTACGAAAAAGCTGAGAGTAGTAATAGTTATTAATCATCAAACTAAATAAACACTTACGAAAACACGACAAATAAATATGGTATATATATATATATATATATATATATATATATATATATATATATATATATATATGTGTGTGTGTGTGTGTGTGAAACCCTCGAATTTTCAGTAAAGGTGTTATTATCATTTCGGTAACAATTGATTTTTATGAATTAGCAAATCATCTAAAAGACGTTGCTTGAATGTAGACGCGACTCTTTCAATTTAAAGAGATAATTATGAAGAGCTATTATTGGCATCCGATAATCACGGAGCCATTTATTAACAAGTTTAAGTACTTAATTTTAAAATGCTAAGTGATAGTTAAATTAAGAGGTTGCTTCAGAACATCTGAATACCACAGCTTAATTATTGCTTAAATTTTCAGCGATCCTCAAGCTACTTAACGCTGAAAATACTACAAGCGCTTTTTCTTTCCTTCAGCCCCACTAATTTGCTCCCACTATCACTCACGTTACCTTTTCTTTACGCATTATAATCTTCATTAGTTTCATAATATATAATGTATTGTATACTGAATGAGTCGAATGTTTGAAATTGAACAAAAATTGAATGAATATTATAATATTTAATATTTAACTTTATTTTACCCGTCACATAATGGTTTATTTACTGCTATATTTTCTGGTTTGAAATGTTAATAACCATGTCAAAGCCATGTATGAAAAAAAAAAAAAAAATTACTGTATTGAATCATACGATTTGCATATGTGAAAATATGTTAGGGGAAATTTATTAATTAAATACATATTACAAATGCATGATTTTATCAAATTATTTAGCATAAAAATAGTCTTCAAAATCATATATGTGAAAAGTGAAAACTACTGTAAAAATTAATGCATAGAATTTAATATACCAAATTATGTAGCTGATAAATTTGTAAAACAATCATTTTTCGATAAGAATAATGTTACTAAACAAATTTAAAAATTAAGCTCTTTAATAATTCTGGCCATTTAATACAATGATTACATTTCAGATTTCAAATTTCACATTTCGATTTCGATTTAATAAATGACTCTAAGACTAGTTACCTAAAAATAGGATTTGATTGATCTTGGATTAACTCAAGTAATTAATGAATTCCTATTTTTTTAGCAAACCACCAATAAATTTTATTAAGGTAAATCAAAAGGTACAAGCAGCAAGAACAAATTTTGGGGGCGTCGTACCCCAATCCACAAAACCAAGATAAGCTAAACCCTCATTGGTTAACCAGATGAGCCGGCCTATTACCGCTTCTTTTAACAAACGAAACGAAATAAAATCAAAAGATTCCGCCAAAAGCAAGCAAATCTTAGCTAAACAACTAAAAGAGGTGAAATCCTTAGCAAAGCATCAAGACGTTGGATGCGTGGAAGGAGAATCGACTCCAAGCATATCACATGATACTTCACCACGGGCCATAAGAAGGCCCTTATAAACAGCACTAAGCTCCGTAGAGTTCACATCCAAGCTCCTACACCGCCTTCTAGAGCAAGCGCCTGCATTATGGCCAACCGACACACGGAACAAAGCCCCAAAGGCACAGCATCCACAGTAAAGAGACGATCAATGTTGACCTTAACCCTATCCCCAACAAAGCGGCCGCAAACGAGTAGGCCACGACGAGCCAACCGACTCAAGAAGTGGAGATCAGAAGAGACCCAGATATTCCTCGAAAGGCCACATCCCGATGATGCAAAAAGTTGACTAATATCCACAGCCTTTGACCTTAAAGAGCCACGCACTAAGCTTTCCATATATCCCACAAGATAGAAACTTGGTGTGCGAGGCTCGACACATCACAAGCAAATAAAAAGATACCCCAACAATGACCAAAAATTTGAACTCGCTGAAGGCCCTCCCCGAGGGTCTGGAACACCTATCCTCTCCCACACCACACCAGGGATCGTAAGGGATGGAACAAAGCATGAAGTAGATCTTCCGATGGCTCCACATAGATCACCAAAGACTAACTCCAATGTTCCTCTAACGTATTGATCTCTCGAGTTTGGTCAGCCGAACTCCATGTAGCGCATTACAAGGCCAACAAAAATAAATAGTCGGGCCATTTGCCTTGGCAAATGCTAACTCGCCCAGCGCACTTAAAAATACAGACTCACCATCGACTCGATAATGATCGAAAAGAAACAATCTGTCGATTCCGTATGCTCGCAATCATGGTCGCGTTCGCAATTTTGAGGAAATTTTTCCGCACAAAACGTAATGTAACTAATCAAATCTAAACCGACTCAAATAATGTAAACGAATTAATTTACAAAATCGAAAGTATATACAAATTTTAATCTTGAATTTAAAAGTATTCTTGACAAGAGTCCCCGGCAAACGCGCCTTAAAATCTTGATCACGGTTACTCATGAATTACTAGCAATAAGACTAGTCTATCACAAGATAGTGAAGGCGCAGTTAAGGTTGAATCCACAGAGACTCGTAAGATACAAGTTTAATCAAGATTGTGAAAATTAAGACGGCCCACTTACCAACAAGTGGTACAGTAAAAGTAGCAATGGTAACAATGATGTGCAAGATCAAACACAAATGTAATGCTACGAGTTTCTAATATATTAATTCTAACTATGAGTTATTAGTTATTTCCCAATTTATGCATTGATCTACCCTATGGTGAATTTTAACTTTAACACCTACAAAGTAACCAGTATTATTACGCTACTTCCGCATGACGACGGACAAGAGAGGTGCCTATGTGCATTAACGCTTTTATTGGTTGTATTAATCCACACGCAATAAGATCTAGGATAGCCGCTCAAGACCAAAGACCTCCTCGAGAAACCATTGACATTCACTGGCACGTTCCTAAGGATCGATCTAGACTATGTCCGAACTATCACTTCACCTTGCAAGTCCTTCATGTTAATTTACGATGACATGAAAATTGTTGACCAAGCTTACTAACATGTAAATTAAATATGTCGATCGACGTAAATGGCACCGATTATCAAGAATTAAGATTTACTATGTATCTCGTGAATTGCGATATAGATCGCCGCTATTGCGTAGAGAACGCAATCACTATTTCCCGATTTCTTCACCAACAAATCGCACTCTATACACAAACGGGCAAATAAACTACCTACTACATAGCGTAACTAGTAATAACAATTAAACCATACTATTCTACAAAGTAAGAAATGACAGATCTTTTTTTGTGGGAGACACTACATGTCTACATGTAGAAAAAGCCGAAAATCATACCCGATGCCGAGTGCATCCTCCACAGATCTCTCCCTGAATGAGAATCCTTCAGATCCGTGACTAAAACTCATTCTAAATAAATATTAAAAAGACTCTTATTGCATAGTATATTTGTCTCTGAGAAAATTGTACAATGAAAATGAGGTCCGTAATCTTTAATTATAGTGAAATAACCAACTTGAGTCGCTTAAAACTACCCTCGCCCAAGAAAAGTGTTTCACTAAGCTTCACAGATGCTCTAAATTGCGGGCGGCATGCTCGCAATTGCGTAGGGTAACTTCATACTTTTTTCCTTCACCGACTTAACTTGGAAATTTTCGAATACCCTAGGCCCGATTCTTCATCTAGTCCGTCCATAACTGCTCTTAATATTTGGCCCAAATCTGCTACTCTAAAATGGTCCAATAACACACGGAATAATACGACTCGAGAATAATAATCCTAAATACTAAATACTCGACTCATGAACCCAACATATCACATTTAACTTTAATGGTCCATATAAATGGCCGATAACAACTAATTTTAGCTTAGATGGGTGAAATGTTGATTCCGTAGGATGTATCATTTTAGGCGCCATAAATCCCACCCATTTAACATATTACACCATAGGAAAGACGGCCGGGAACCTAAAGAGGCGCCCAACACATTGCTCGTTAAAGTATTTAGCCGTAAGAACTCGACCACGCCAAGCAGCAAAGATCTTAAGCACTCCTCCACACCGCTTAAAAGCGCAAGATTAAAACACTTGAGATCCCGAAACCCTTGCCCACCCATATCTTTAGGCATTGTACACACCTCCCACTTCCGCTTAATGGATCTTACGCTATCCTCCGTGTACACCCTAGAAAAACCGCCTAATCATAAACTCAATTGAAATAATCTGGCCTTGATGTATTATTTTTATATGATTAATTATACGTAATATTATTATGTTTTATGAACAAATTCTATGTAAAATATATGAAATTATGATATAATTAGTATAAAATATTAATCTTTATAGTTTAGTATAGTTAGTAGTAAAAGTTAGTATTTATAGTAAAAGTTGTAGTTTTTGTACCGGTTTTAGTAATCGGAGTATCAAGGTCTATTTTACACGGGTATTTTGTGTTTATTTCATTGCGTAACCCTAAGATGAACTCAAATCCCAAGTAGAGACACTTTTGAAGTCAATTCAAGTCGCTGGGAGGAAGTTATAAAGCGCCACCCAATGGTCAAGTGGTTAGTTGTTTTTAATAAAATCCTAAAACGACACGATTGGGAATGGCTCGTTAAAAGACATTTTCTCGGGAAAATGTTCTTCACTTAAAGTTGAAGATCTTCATATAAGATTTCTAAAGCACTTTGAATTATAAGATTAGAGGTCTACAACTCAAATGGTGGTCAAGTGGCTAATTGATTAGTACTATTGAAAATCTCAAAAGGACACTTAATACAAATGGCTCATCGAGAATACGTTTCAAGAAGTGGCCTTGATGAAAGTTGTAGAGAATTCAACGAGCTTTTCAACGGAAGTTTGATTATGTCATTCGATATCAAGAATTCAAGTTACGATTTTTTAGTTAGCTATGTAATTATATATAATTATATATATAATTACACAAAGATTTGTAATGATTAAGTGGTAACATGGGGTCACATGTTTATAACTAATCGTAATGATTGTCATCATTACATCGACCGATCCGCCAATTTTCGTGACCGGTCCGGGAAGCGGAGTTTGCCTATATATATGGGAGCCTCAAGATTTGCATTGGGGTACCAATATATATACACAATATTCTATATATATTCTCTATCCCCTCTTTCTTTAGTTTGTAAATAGGCTTTAAGCCATGAATAAATTAGTAGTAGTAGTATCGTGATAATGCTCGGAAATTATCGTAAGTCCGTGTTGCAGAGTAGTTGTTATGTCCAAAGAATACAACTTCGAATCAAAGATCTCAGAATCGGGCAACTTTTCTCAAGTATTTATGTTTATGTTTGTTATTTTCTTCTTTTAGTTTTTATAATGTTATTAGGCTAAATCTAATAACTAGCCAAAGTTATGTAATCGTATTATTTCGATCTTTCGTTAAAAGAATGATGTTAAAATAAAAATGATTAAAATTGAGTTAAATTGAATCTTTTTCTATTTCGCTACGTAAATGATAACATATTCGAATGATGTAATCAACCATGATGAATACCACATATAACTCCGATTTATGAACTCACCTGCAGAAGTCGATACGAGTAAAAATAGAAAACCGGAGGGTAAAATGGCCGCCTGATTAACGGAATCCTATTTCCTACTCGGGGCGATTTGTCCTAGTAAAACAAATCTTATTAATTTTGTACTCAAGATCTTAATAATGTTAAAATCACGCTTAATTGAAACTACACCGCTTGTATTAAATCGATCCGCTTGACAACCGGAGCCTCTTGAATAACATCGCCATCCGACAAATGGAATCACCTCTTTATCCGGGTAGATTTATACTGCACTGCTTTGACTAACTAAGTTTAGCATGGGGCGCTCAGGACATTGGATCGATGACAATTTGACATATGACAATTTCATACGCCGTGTGAGGAGGAATTGTTGACAATAGAGTACACCGCTTCATTTACTCAATTGACCTAATAAAAGGAAGATCGAACACATTCTATTAATTGAAAAGATCGAATAAATTGATTACATATACTTTGGCTAGTCTAGTCTATAAACTATATATTGGTATCTATATATTTTATATATATATATATATATATATATATATATATATATATATATATATATATATATTTTACTATTTATGTACATCTATATATATTTATATATCTATATATATTATATTAGAATAACTTTTAAATTACTTATTTATTTTATGTTAGTTAGAGTAATAGTAATCTGTGTTATAAAATCATGTGTTTAGATCGAGTTAATAGCAATTTCTTGGTGTTTAACCACACTTAAAAGATTTACCACTTTTTCCTCGAGGATTCGGACACCGACTCACCACTTTATCACTACAATTTGACCCGCACATCGCCGGTTAGATCCGCCTAACCTAAAATCGGTCCGTCCCTTTCTTGACGCCGCTTCTAAGGTCCGGTTTTGGTGACGCCGCCTTTCCGGCGCCGCTGTCGGGAACAAAGTCGCTATTTTTTTGTGTCTATGGTTACTACTTGTATTAGCTTAAAATTCTCGAGGATAAACCAACACTCTTCTTATCACATTTCTTTTTTATTTTTCGCTGGTATCTACTTTCTTTTAGTACCAATTTTCTTCTTCTTTAAAACTCGAGCATTTTTCTATTTTCGTTAGTTGATGACCGTGTCGTAAAGCTTCACTTACTCCTTATAAGCCCGATATAAAAGCTTACTAAAGGCGCTATGGATAGAGAGTAAACGTGGTCAAACCAGCCTTTAGACTCCTTGGAAAATCTCCAACGGAATCATCTTCTAATAAAAATAAAGAAATGGTCAAAACTAGTGATGAAACAAACGAACAGAGGCTAGATCATGCTTTTAGGCATGGCCAAAACCTCGTTAACCCAAATAATAATCGTAATAATAGAACAATCAAGATCGGAACCTGTAATAATCGTGAATAATCCGCCAAACCCAAGACCTATCTCGTGGATCAAACTCGTTAGAGAAACCGCACTAATAATCCCATACTTTTACCTAATGAAGGAGCTTAATAATTTTCAAATTAAGTCTCATCTTTTGGTTTAATTGACGCAAGAGCCCAATTTCTAGGAGAAGATGATGAAGATCCACATCATCATCTCTATCTGCTCAAGAATCTGCAATACAAACCAAAAGTCAATGTGCTCATAAGGAATTAACAAGGATGACTATGTTTTTTTTTCTAAAAGGACGAGCCCGAGATTGGTTTATGTCTCTTCCACACCACTCATTAACTAGTTGGGAGGATATTCAAACCAATTTCAAACAATATTTCACCCAGACGGAATTTGGAATTAAAGGTCGAGGTTGCTAATTTTAGACAAGGATCTCAAGAAACACTTGGGAATGCCTCGGGAAAGGTTTAAAAATTGTTAAGAGCTTGTCCCGATCATGGTTATTCTTTAGATATGCAAATTCAACTTTTTCGTCAGAACTAAGAAAGGATTCACGCAAGATGTAGATCATGCATGTGGTGGTTCGTTAATGATGAGTGAAGCTCAAACAGCTTTATTTATGCTATAGTAAAAGATTTTCAAAAATAATGTAATGTGGGAAACCGGTTCTAGCACTAGAAAAGTAGCTTTTGGCAGAGAATGTACGCCAAACACGGAAGTTCTAGCACACTTGAAGAATTTGAGTAGAAAGTTTGATGGATTACAACAAGGTAAGAATAAAAATTCGTAAAATAGCATGCCAACCGAATACTCAAATCATGATAATGTGTCATTAGTGATGTAAGAACCAACAGATATTCAAGAGAGGAGGTGAGTTTTCTTCAAAGAAAGATAGAATTTGAACAATGCATATTCAAACTCGCTTAATGCTATTAGAAGAGACCACCCAACTTTTAGATGGTCCTAAAACCCTAGTAAGCCGTGACAACCGCCAGATTCGGGGCTCAAGATAAGAATATGAATAATAATCAAGTTTATCAAGGAAATACATCTAATCGGGACTTACAATCATTACCTAGATCCTATCCTCAACATACCACTCAAAGTATACCAAGAACTCAAAGTTCAACTCAACCCGCAGGCGGGTTGAAAATGGGAAAACTGATGGAAAATATGATGGGTGTAGTATCTACTCAAGCTAAGAATATGGAAACAATGACGACTTCTATATAGTTCACCAAGAAGGATACGAGTTCAATGAAAACATCTATGAATGGACATGATACTGTAATGAGAACGATAGAAGCTTCATTAAGGAATATGAAAGATCATTTGAGTAGGAAGGTGAACGAATAACAAAGTAGACCTCCCGAGGATTACCAAGTAATACCGAAAGAAACCCAAGAGAGGTAAATGTTGTAGCTATTTAGAAGTAGGAAACTCTACGGTAGTAATTGAGTAGAAAACTTCGGGAATAATGAAGTAGAAAATGATTTAGATAGAAAAATGAAGAGACTAAAGATGAACTTGACTTTATCGATGAGGAAGAAGAAATCATAGAGAATTTCTTGAAAAGGAATAAGTTTGGAACCCGAGAATGAAGCGTGAAAATGGGTAAAAATCCCTAGAATTTTGAAAGATCCTATGGATAAAGATTTAAGGAATCTATTTAAGGAACATGTTAGAATAGAAGATAAAGAAAACAAGGATGAAAACAGAAAAATCAAGGAGTCTAAGCAGTAGATTGATTCAAGGAACAAATTAAAAGAAAAAATTCAAGAACCTGAAACATGGCGATCAAGTAATACTCAAAAGTTTAAGGATAAAGGAAAAGAGAGAATGACTTCGGAACCAAAGGTTATAGATTTAGAATCTTTACCTTTTCCTCCTAAAGATCAAATTAAAAAGATTAAGACTGATCAGAAGTATGCTCGTTTCCTTGATACTTTTCGTCATATTCATGTTAATATCCCTGTTATCGAAGCTCTGATAAATATGCCTGCCTATGGAAAGTTTTTGAAAGATATTCTATCAAATAAGAAAAAATTAGAGGAATATGAGAATATATGCCTAAATGAAGAATGTTCTGCAATTTTGTAAAGATAAGTTACCACCTAAACTCGAAAGATCCTCGAAGTTTTACCATTCCATGTGAAATTGGAGGATTTTGCTTAAGAAGGTCTTATGTGATCTAGAGCTAGTATAAATCTCATGTCTTATGAGGATTATAGAAAGCTAGGCATAGGAAAGCTTACTAAGACTGAAATGACTCTTCAAATGGCAGATAGATCGATTAAGTACCCTAAAGGAATAATTGAGGACATATTGGTTAAGGTAGACAAGTTCTATTTTCCAAAGAGACTTTGTAGTTATGGAAATGGAAGAAGGATTTTCAGCGCCACTTATCTTAGGACGCCCATTTCTAGCTACAGGAGAACTTTAATCGATGTTCGTAAAGGAGAATTAATTTTGAGAGTCAATGAAGATGAAGTTGCTTTCAATATTTTCAAAGCTATGAACCATCAATATACATCACTGTAATCATGTTCTTTATGTAAGATATTCATTCTGTCTATGATAATCGCTATCAACTTTTGAAGACAGATTACAAGAATGCTTAACTCGTTTCATCTATAAAGAAGATGAGGAAGACATTGAAATGAAAGAGATAATCTTATCTCTAAACGAAGGCGCTTTTACTTTTAAACCACCATGGCATAAGTATTTGGAGTTAGAACTAGAAGGACCAGCTTCTAAGTCATCAATAAGATCCGCCTAAGAACTGAATTGAAACCATTACCTTTAACCGAATATGCTTTTCTTGAAACTAATAACCTTTACCGCTTATTATTTCATCAACTTTAACGGAGCAACAAGAAGATCAATTACTTAGAATGTTGAAAAGCATAAGAAAGCTTTTGATGGACAATAGTTCGATATTCGAGGTATTAGCCCCGAGATATGTGTTGAAAGGTGTCCTAAACCCAATCGGTCGGACCGATCCGACCGGTCGGGTCATTTACGCCTATTTAGTTCATGTAATAACTTTATTATGATTAATAAAAGCACTTATGTTATTATATATTGTTTGTCTTCATATTATTTGTTGTATATATATAGTAACGCCCCTAGTATCGACCGTGATGATAGATAGAAACCATGATAGTGATTATGGTTGATGAGATCTCTAATCACTATAACAAGGTTGGTACTTAAATGTCTCTAGTCTTACATATTATCAAACGGGACATTGATGATATAATCGACTAGCACGTATTGGATGTCTTCTATCTTTTGAGCGGTAGGATAGATCTCGCTTCATCAAGTGTAGTGGACACTTTGACCAGACGCGGACGTATTGTAGAATGCGACGCTAGGATCGGACTCCACTTACATTAAGTCGTCACACTATGTGGCGGTTGTGTAATTATCCTTTGACCGAGTCTTCATGGCATCACGGTGTGATTGTCATGCTTTGACACTATTGAGATTTCTCCTAACCACGGGCCATCATGCGGTAGTGATTGGGTATGATATTGAAGCACGCGGAGTATACATGATTGGTCGTCCGGGAATCGCAGATCCTATGATCGGGATTGAATATCCCGAATGGCCTTCTTATAAGTGAATGTCTAGCCTTTAGAATCTTTGCAAAGTGGGAGTAAATGTGTTATTCCGAGAGAGCATGATATCCAGATTGTAAGATACGATCGCCAATGTATCGACACTCGAGATACGATCGTATGGATATTATTATAATGATAGATTGTAAGTTACACGGTAAATCGCTTCACATGAAAGGTAGTAGTCATTGCTTTTGACTCTTCCGATAATTGGGGTCACGTGTGTTGCTAGACGCCATCCCGGTGATCGCTAGGGTATGAAGGGCATTTTAGTAAATTGCACTTTGTGTCTACGCCAACATATTCGGAAGTTCTATCGGGTCACACACATACATGAACATCGAGTCGGATTAAAATGCGTTATAGTTGATAACCAAATAAGGAAAGTTTATCTCTAGACTATAAAGGTTATAGTGGTAAATTAATATATGGTATTTATTTAAGGTTTCACGGTGAAAGAGAATGATAAGAATGAATGGATTCCAACAAGGGAAATTACAGGATATCGAATGTGCATTGATTTTAGAAAACTAAATGATCATACTAAGAAAGATCATCATCCACTTCCATTGATAGTGCAAATGTTGGAGCGTTTAAGTGGACATAAGTATTATTGTTTCTTAGATGGTTATTCAGGATATTTCTGATTTTCATTGCGGCAGGAGATATGGGGAAAAGACTACTTTCACTTGTCCTTATGGAACTTTCGTATAAAAGAATGCCGTTTGTTTTATGTAATGCTCCCGCCACGTTTCAAAGATGTATGATGTCTATATTTTACGATATGGTTGAGAAATTCTTAGAGATTTTATGGGACGACTTTAGTGTTTACGGAGACTCTTTTAATGGCTGTTTGTTACACTTAGAACGAGTGTTACAACGCTGTGAGGATACCAATTTAGTGCTTAATTGGGAAAAATGTCATTTGATGGTATCAGAAGGAATTGTACTAGGTCATAGAATCTCTGAAGTAGGAATCGAAGTTGATAAAGCTAAAGTTGAGGTAATCGAGAAATTGCCTCCACCAGTTAATCTAAGAACGCTAAGAGGATTTCTTGGACATGCAGGATTTTATAGGAGATTTATTGCAGATTTTTCAAAGATAGCAAAACCTCTAAGTCATTTGCTTGAAAAAGAAGTACCTTTTAATTTTGATAGTAAATGTATGGAAGCATTTAAGACCCAAAGCGAAGTTGATTCTTGCATCAGAGATTGGTAGCACAGATTGGGATTTACCTTTTGAGATTATGTGTGATGCAAGCGATTTAAATTGTAGATTTATTTTAGGTCAAAGATATAATAGAATTCTCAAAGCTATTTACTATGCATCACATACGTTAAATCTGACTCAATGAACTATGCAACTCAGAAAAAAATCATGGTGTGATTTTTGCCTTAGATAAGTTTAGATCGTATATTGTTGGCTCTAAGGTAATAGTTTATCTGGACCATTCAAGCATTGAAATATTTCTTGAATAAGAAAGATGCGAAACCACGCCTTCTTAGATGGATTCTCCTACTTCAAGAATTTGATATTGAGATTAAAGATAAAAAGGAAGTGAGAATGTAGCGGATCATCTAAGTAGAATGAAACTGATGAAGAAATAGGAATTGAAATTAAAGACTCATTTCCGATGAACAAGCTCATTTAGACTCGATACTCCTTCAACCATGCGGTTATTAAAGAAAAGAATTCCTTCTAAGGAAAATTCACCTTGGTTTGGAGATATCATTAACTACTTAACTGTGATTACATTCCGTCTCATTGGACTTGGCAAATGAGAAAGAAGTTCTTTTATGACTTAAAATTTTATTCTCGGGAGGAACAGGACCTTTTCCGTAAATGTTCGGATGGGATAATCAGAAAATGTGTGCACGATAATGAAATTTTAAGTGTTTTATCGTTTTGTCATGATCATGAGGCGAGGAGGTCATCATGGAGGTTGGAAAACTGCTTTTAAAGTTTTGCAATGTGGTTTTTATTGGCCTACACTTTATAGAGATGCGTATACATATGTTAAATCTTGTGAATCATGTCAAAAATGGGAAATATTTTGAAAAAACATGAAATTCCTATGCAACCTATTTTAGAATGTGAGTTATTTGATGTTTGGGGTATAGATTTCATGGGACCTTTCCCTATATCGTTTGGAAAAGATTTATTCTTGTAATGGTAGATTATGTCTCGAAATGGGTAGAAAGTCAAGCTCTTCCCACTAATGATACCAAAGTTGTCATACGATTCCTTAAAAGAACATATTCACTAGATATGGCATTCCAAGGCGATCATTAGTGATAGAGGTTCACACTTTTGCAATCGACCATTTACTAAGATTGAAAAATATGGTGTAACGATAAGTTAGGAACACCTTATCATCCGCAAACCAAAGTGGTCGTGCAGAGGTGTCGAATAGAGAGATTAAAAGAATCATAGAAAAGAGCAAGTGGACTCAAACCGTAAAAAATCAGGCGCTTAGACTAGATGATGCGTTATGGGCATACTGTAATGACTTTTAAAACTCCAATTGGCTGTTCTCCTACAAATTAGTCTTTGGTAAATCTTGTCATCTCCCAAGAGAGTTAGAACACCGAGCCTTATGGGCTATTAGATTTTAATTTCGATCCTAAAGGTCAGTCGGTGATCATAGATTACTTGATTAATGTAATTAGAAGAATTTCGCCTTGATTCTTATGAAAATGCTCGATCTACACAAGAACGCACGAAATCCTTCCATGATAAGAGAATCTATAGTCGTGAGTTCCATGTAGGTGATCGAGTGTTATTGTACAATTCACGTTTAAAGTTGTTTCGTGAAAGCTTAAATCAAGATGGACGGGACCATTTAAAGTAACATGAGTTTATAAACTGGAGTCGTTGAACTAACTGATGGGAATACAACTTTTATAGCCAATGGTCACAGGGTGAAACTATTTACGGAAGGTGAAGAAGTATCTCTCATAAATGAAGTGATGTTGCTAATCGACCTCCAAAAGACTAAAAAGAAGTGCTCAAAAGTCTGAAAGTATCACATTACCAGGTTTTATCTTTACTTTTATATGTCTAAACTAGTTTCGTCTTTTTACCGGATGTAGCGTAAAAGAACCTGGATGTCTTTTTTTTAGATAGATTAGGAATTTTTGTTTTACTTTTAAATTTAGGTTTTGATAGGGATATTGCCTTTACTATAGAAGCTTTAGTTTTGGAAAGAACAAGCAATTGTTGAGAGAGAAAAAATTGAAAGAAGTTTGTAATGGTACGTCGAGAAGCTCGATAAAGAGAAGGGCTAAGTTTTAAGGAAGTGCAGATCTGTGGAAAGATTGAACACAAGTGGGCAATGTGGGAAAAATATAACTCAATCTCGAGAATGAGTGTTTGAATGTAATTAAGAAGGAACGATTAGGTGGTTAACCGAAAATCCTCGATGGAATTCCAAGACTTAATTCAAACGCTACGTTTCTAGGATTTAGTTTGCTTGAACAGTATGTTAGAAATCTGAGTTTGTAGAAATTGAAGAATTAAACCCCGTAAGTTCAAGCCTTTTATTGTTTTTAGTTTTATAAATTTTTTTGCATAACTTTGAAAATTTTATAAAATTGGATCTTTATAAAATTAAGGAGTTTTATAAAAGTTTTATAAAAAGTTTATTTTTTTTTAGTTTTTAGATATTTTATAAGAATTAATGGAAATTTATTGAATTTTTACAAACTTTTAAATAAGTTTTATAAAGATTTTATAAATTTTGAGAAATTGTTATAAAATGTATAAATTTTATTTTTTAATTTTATTAAGTTTTTATTGAGTTTTATAAGTTTTTATATCAAAAAAATCAAAAAAATAAAAAATTTTCGAAAAATCATAAAAATTTCACACGGACCGATCCGGCCCTTATCCAGGACCGGTCCGGGTTCGATTTAACCTAAAAAAGACGGGACACTTCTTTCTTCTTCATTTCTCCTCTTTTCAGCAGCCGCACCACCACCTCCACCCCAAATTTTTTTTCTTTTTCTCTTTAAATTAACAAATTACACTATACCATTACATATATTCTTCCTCTTTTACTCTCCTCTCTTCAACACAAGTGAAAAATTCGAAAAAGATCGAACACAAGCTCCATTTCATCCCGGTGGCTTCTACGACTTTTCCGGCCACTTTTCACCGTTTTGTTCATTATAAGGTATAATTTGTTTACTCTAGTTATCAATTTCACGATTTTTGTATTTTTTAGATTTATTTTCAACTGTTTTGATTTTTAAGTGTGTTGTGACATTTTATTTGTGTTGTTTTTTTTTGTTTTTGTTGTTCTTTTGTTATTCCAAAATTCGTAGAATGGCCTTATCTAGTCGCAAAATCTCTAAGAAACGAAAGCTTAATATTCCAACAGAAGTACCAGTCGTAGGTCTTAAAGATTTAACACCGGAAGAAGAGTCTGTTAGTTTTGCTGCTACAACTTCACCTCAAGCTAAGAATGCTTATAAGAATATCTATAGTAAATGTGGAGTTGTGTTGGAAAGAGGCTTAGATTTTGATGACTTTAGGAGAGGAAGTTAGGCGTATTTTTTAGACGCCAATGGTTGGATTTTGCAGCTCAGAGGACAGGAGAGATCAATACTACCTTAGTGGCGAGTTTTATGCGATTCATCTACTTTGACACCCACCGAGGATAGTATGATGAGTCTATCCCCTTAGGTCTAGAAATGTGTCTTTTAGTCCGGAACTTATCAATCTTTGTTTTAGGGTAAAAGTTTTTCCAGATGAAGAGGATTACAGAGTGTTTATAGATTAGATGATCCTGCTATGTATGAGCAGATTGCCTCTAGAGCTCAGAGGGAGTTTGATGCTACAGCAGAGTGGGTGGACAACAGATTTAATTATGGGAAGTGTTTTAGAGATCTGAGGGCAATCAAAAGATTTTTGAGCCATACTCTCTATCCCACTACCAAACACACCGCCTTTGGTAAAGAAGATTTATGCATTACTTGGGCGATGATTCATGATATTAAGGTGGATGTGGGGAAGATTATGTATAGAAGGGTTTTCGAGTTTATTGTTACTCGCCAAGGCAAGGCGAGGAGTCACATGTACTTTCCTGGCTTTATTTTTGATTTATGTCGTAGATCGGGAGTTCCTTTCCTATCTAACGACAAATTAACTATGGCGAGATGAGTCCCCTGATAGGCCCTAGTCTCGAGGAGGTCTCCAGGAGGGTTCGATAGACTCGATAGTTAGACGTAGTGCACCTCCACTGTTCCACCAGGCCAGCATTTTCATCTTTTCGACGATCAGCAGACTTCTCTCCCAAACACCATTACATACGATATGTTTCAATCTTTAGTGTCGGATGTAGCCGAGGACAAAGCTAATATGGCTTTGTTTCTTTGAGCAGAGTAGGCAAAGTGGAGTGATGATTTACGTAGAGGGATGTTGAGACATGAGTGAGATGCATCTTAATCCTTCTTTCGATAAAACCGCCTATCCGCCCCCTGGCCAATCGACCCATATACTTTACCAGATTGGATAGCACCTATCACACCATCTCGTAGCTTTCATCATATGCCAAATCCTTTTGGAAGCCGCCTAGTGGTCGTGGTGTCTTTTATCTGAGTTCTCGTGGTGTCGTTACATCTAGCCGGGAGGATTTTGGATTTTGCAAGGATGACGTCGAGTATGAGTTCGATAGGTCTCGGCGATTCGATTCGGACCACGACTACGTTTCCACGCCCGATTACGTCATCGGTTCCAAGTTTGAATGATCCAGTTTATCCAGCTGAGGATGATGATGTTGACATTGTTTGATTTCGAGCAACTTTGTTAGTTTTAAACATTTGATGTCTATTTATTTTATTTTCCGCATTTTAACTTTCTTAAATGCTAAGTTTGCTAATTTAATAGTTTTTCGTTTTCATAATCATTTTATTTCGTAGTAAATTTAATCATTTTTAATAGTATTTAAATATTTCATCAAAAATCTAAAAATCTAAAAAAAAATATATATATTTTCGTATGTCGTTTTTACAATATAATTCGTGTATCGTTTATCCGTATCATTTAGATAAGTTTTATTAATCTATATAGCTTTTAATAGACTTGAGTCTATTCTTAGATAAACAAGCAAACTTGAATTTTACAACCTTTATACGGTGAAACTATTTTGAAGCCGGACCGGTCCGGCCGATTTTGAGACCGATCCGGGAGTTAACTTTGCTTAGTCATACCGAAAGTGTTAGTATGCATGCACGTGTACTCTAATTGTTGACCATTTAAGGAGGAGAGTTGAAAGTAAAATTTGCAAATTCACTTACTACTTTCACCTTTCACTCTCTGTTATTTTAATTCGCTTAAAATGTCAAACCGGTCATCACCGTCTAGTCAATTCATACAATCCGGAGGCATTAGATGTTTTTGTCCCGAGTCTAGCGCTTCAAATGTTAATTTATTGGTGAATGCGAGGTTTGCAAATTCTCCAATTTTGGTTGAGAAGGGTATCAACTATGAAAAAATTGATCAGTCAGGGAAGGATTTAATTCAGAATAGAGGTTGGAGAAAATTTGTAAGGAATCCAAGAGGTAGGATTAATGTTTCTATCGTTAGGGAATTTTATTCCGCTCTCTCTCACAAGATCTTGTCGATCCGTCACAACTTGTATCCGTTCGTGGTACACTTATTCACTTTTCACCTCATATTATCAATCATATTTACGAAATACCGATTTTCAATCAAATCCATAATCTTCATTTTGAATATCAATGGGCGTTAGGGAACTCTTTTAACGTTGTCAACTATGTCACGGAAGCTTTTCCATATTTGTTTCCAGAGTTTGATCAAAATTACGACCCTACCACTTCACTTCTACCGCTCATCCGAGAGCATGGAAACACTTCATTAACTCACGAGTCTATCCGACTAGTGACTTTTGCGTGTTAGTTAGTGATAGTGAGATACTTTTGTTGTTTGCGTTGATAAGCGGAGCTCATGTGGACCTGGGGATTTTGATTTTTAGGACGGCGATAAGCTTTGCGATGAGAACGGTATAATAATGGAAGGCCGATGCCTTTTGCTTGGTTAATTTCAAGGTTATGTATTCATTTGAATGAAGTCCCCGAAATTGCTTACGACGAGATATATCCGTCTCGTGATTATCGTAGAGGATTGCTACGAGTGGAGAATCCTGGTTGTTCATCAACTATTTGAGATAGTTGTTGTTGGTTTTATTTAAGTTTGTTTAAGGTTGGTTTGCTTTAATAAGTTAGTAAGTTGATTAAGGTTAGTAAGTTAGTTAGTAAGTTTGTTTTATTTTGAATCTTTTAGTGTGTAATAGTTTCTTTTTGTTTAATATATATGTTTGTTTGTTTTTAATATACGCGTGTTATCGATATTTATAACGATCATCTATAATTTTAATTTAATTTTCGAACCTACTTTTTCATACTCATTGAACATCGGGACGATGCCACTTCGTAAGTGGGGAGTAGAGTTAGGTTTGAAAATTTCATTAAAATTTTCGAATTTTTTTTTTTTTTAAAATATAACCTTTTTCATATAAATTAATACTTTAATTACTTATTTGCTTAGTTTTGATTAGTTTTTCTTAATGACTTAAGTTAATATATGAATAAAAATGATATAATTTGAGAAGATTAAATTTTGATTTAGTAAAATATATTAGATATATTATGAATATGTTTTATATCTTTTATAAGATTTTTAAGATTTTGAGTATGTATAACTAAATAATTTTTGTCAAATATTTCTTTTATGGAATTATTCAAGTAATTTTTATATTTATAAATAAATTTTTAGATAATTTTCTTTTCAAGATAAATTATGAATTTGGAATCAAAATTAGGAATGATGATTTTTGGCACCACAAAAATATAACTATAGCCAAATAGCCTACCTGAATAAAATTTCCAATTTTGACCCTAACTCAAGTTTTTTTAAAGAGTGATCAAGACCTCACTCGGAATTTAGCCATTTTGATTAACTAGAAATTTCCGACCCTTAGCTTGTTTTGGTCTACATTTCTTTGACATCCTTCGAGTTTGTACGTACTTATGAGAGGAGATGATGACAAAAGAGTTAAGAGTTGAAAAAAATGGTATATGCTGAGATTGGAATGGGTAGATAGGTTCTAATATAGATGTTCTCACCTCATGACACTTACAAAATAGTTGATTTTGGCAATGAGTTCAGATATGTTAGTATCCTATGAAAAATTTATATTAGGAACAAAGCACCATTTTTTACATGTAATTAATCAAATATCGTATCTTCCCTATCTTTGATCGACTATATATATAAATAATAATAATGCTCGATGATAGTAGTCCAAATTTAGGGTATTATCTCGAAATGTCCTATTCTTTGGGAATGAAGGCATAAGTCGAATCATTAGATCTCAAGAATGATTACGGGTTTAAGGAAACCGGACTCGTAATTTTAGATCGAAAGAGTAGTACTCCGATCAATCTTGATGAAGCAATGCTTGTAAAATTTGAATTTTTTCTACACACACTCACGCTTTAGTTCTTAATATTTAAAAAAAAAAAAAAGAGAGAAAATCTGAAAAATAGTTGGAATAAAAGGATGTTACTAATCGAAATTGTTTTTGATCAAGAATGTGAAGACGTAGGTACGTACGACTTGCTTCTTTCTCTTTTTGATTTCTTTTTCTATCTTTTCGATTAACCAATGTCCTATCCTAATATATTATAAGCCTTTGTGTCTTCTATCTGACTTAGTTAATGATTCCAGAAATTCGTAATAATCGAGATAGAAAGTAATTCTAATATTTTATTTATATTTATGAATTATTGCATGCATATTTCCATCTGATTAACATTTGATACTTAATTTATTTAAGTTATATAAACTTTATATCTTATTAAATTTCTATAAAAGTTATAACTTATATGTTTGTAATATTGACGATATATATTACTTTTGAAATTTTAATTTGATCAATTATATTATCTATTATTTATATATTACCGCTTATTTTTGCTCGAGGACGATCAAAAGCTAAGTGGTGAGTAATTTGATGTATTATTTTTATATGATTAATTATACGTAATATTATTATATTTTATGAACAAATTCTATGTAAAATATATGAAATTATGATATAATTAGTATGAAATATTAATCTTTATAGTTTAGTATAGTTAGTAGTAAAAGTTAGTATTTATAGTAAAAATTTGTAGTTTTTGTACCGGTTTTAGTAACCGGAGTATTGTGTCTATTTTACACGGGTATTTTGTGTTTATTTCATTGCGTAACCCTAAGATGAACTGAAATCGAAGTAGAGACACTTTTGAAGTCAATTCAAGTCGTTGGGAGGAAGTTATAAAGTGTCACCCAATGGTCAAGTGGTTAGTTGTTTTTAATAAAATCCCAAAGCGACACGTATTGGGAATGGCTCGTTAAAAGACATTTTCTCGGGAAAATGTTCTTCACGAAAGTTGAAGATCTTCATATAAGATTTCTAAAGCACTTTGAATTATGAAGATTAGAGGTCTACAACTCAAATGGTGGTCAAGTGGCTAATTGATTAGTACTTATTGAAAAATCTCGAAAAGGACACTTAATACAAATGGCTCATCGAGAATACGTTTCGAAGAAGTGGCCTTGATGAAAGTTGTAGAGAATTCAACGAGCTTTTCAACGGAAGTTTGATTATGTCATTCTGATATCAAGAATTCAAGTTACGATTTTTAGAAGTAGATTTGTGTAATTATATATAATTATATATATAATTACACAAAGATCTCAGAATGATTAAGGTAACATGGGGTCACATGCTTATAACTAACTGTAATTATTGTCATCATTACACCGACCGATCCGGCCAATTTTCAGGACCTGTCCGGGAAGGGAGTTTGCCTATATATATGGGAGCCTCAGCATTTGCATGGGGTGTACCAATATATATACACAATATTCTATATATATTCTCTATCCCCTCTTTTCTTTAGTTTGTAAATAGGCTTTAAGCCATGAATAAATTAGTAGTAGTAGTAGTATCGTGATAATGCTCGGAAATTATCAAGTCCGTGTTGCTAGAGTAGTTGTTATGTCCGGAAGAATACAACTTCTGAATCAGCATCTGTAATCGGGTAACTTTTCTGAAGTATTTATGTTTATGTTTGTTATTTTCTTCTTTTTAGTTTTTATAATGTTATTAGGCTAAATCTAATAACTAGCCAAAGTTATGTAATCGTATTATTTCGATCTTTTCGTTAAAAGAATGATGTTAAAATAAAAATGATTAAAATTGAGTTAAAATGAATCTTTTTCTATTTCGCTACGTAAATGATAACATATTCGGAATGATGTAATCAACCATGATGAATACCACATATAACCTGGCGATGAACTGACCAGAGAAGTCAGGATATGAGTAAAAATAGAAAAACCGGAGGGTAAAAATGGCCGTCTGATTAACGGAATCCTATTTCCTACCCGGGGGCAGATTTGTCCTAGTAAAACAAATCTTATTAATTTTGTACTCAAGATCTTAATAATGTTAAAATCACAGTTTAATTGAAACTACACCGTTTGTATTAAATCGATCCGCTTGACAACCGGAGCCTCTTGAATAACATCGGCCATCTGACAAATGGAATCACCTCTTTTATCCGGGGTAGATTTATACTCGGTACCTGTTTTGACTAACTAAGTTTAGCATGGGGCAGTTGTGGACATTGGACTGATGACAATTTGACATATGACAATTTCATACGCTCGTGTGAGGAGGAATTGTTGACAATAGGAGTACACCGTTTCATTTACTCAATTGGACCTAATAAAAAGGAAGATCGAACACATTCTATTAATTGAAAAGATCGAATAAATTGATTACATATACTTTGGCTAGTCTAGTCTATAAACTATATATTGGTATCTATATATATATATATATATTTTACTATTTATGTACATCTATATATATTTATATATCTATATATATTATATTAGAATAACTTTTAAATTACGCATTTATTTTATGTTGGTTAGAGTAGTAGTAATCTGTGTTATAAAATTGCGGTTTAGATCGAGTTAATAACAGCTCTTTGGTGTTTAACCACACTTAAAAGAATTACCACTTTTTCCCTGAGGATTCGACACCTGACTCACCACTTTATCACTACAATTTGACCCGGTACACTGCCGGTTAGGATCCGTCTAACCTAGAAAAGGTCTGTCCCTTTCTTGGCGCCGTTTCTAAGGTCTAGGTTTAGGGGCTGTCATGGATCAACTCTAATCTTGCATGAACTGAAACATCAGTTCTAGTTCTATAATCAAGGTATCCAGAGATGTTTGATAAAAGGCCATTTTGTGTATCTCTCTGACTGAGTACAATTTTCAAGTTTTCATGAACTTTTGCCAATTCAACCTTTGTGAGGATGTCAGAAGGATCATATGTAGCTTCTATTTGATCCTTAACCTGAGTATTATCATCAGTAATTATTAATTGCCGATTATCAATTCCATCAGCTGCTTGTTGATTGTCAGTTGTCTGATCTCCAACTGGAAATTCTTTTTTGTTGTGGGTACGCTTTGCGTTGCTAGAGGTTGAGGTTGAGTTTCATTTGCAAAACCGTAGTCTCATCAAGATCTTTTCTTGACTTATCATGGTCATCATCATCCTTTTCTTTGAACTGCCTTTAGATGATGTGTCCGATCCTCTTCTTTTTGCTAGTTCAGTAAATATTTTGAAACAGTTGTCAAGAAATTCTGAAATAGGAAACAGAGAGTAAAGGTCTCTAACTTCCAATTTCTCCAAGAGTAATTTCTCTTCATTCTGTAAACTGATATCTCGAACATCTTTTGGTTGAAGTTTCATTTTCATCAGCTTTATGATTTTGTCACCAAGACTTGTGATGATTCTTTTGAACCGATTGTCATCAGAATCGAGAAGTATGGTCGAGTGACATTTTCTTGTGTACCTTCGTGAGTCGATTGATGTTGTTGTTCCCCTCGGTTGGTACTTTTTCACTTGAGATGTCCGGGTACAAACATCTTACAACCTGATCTTGCTTCACGATTCGACTTTTCGCTTGGTCCCTTTGTGTACAAACTTCCGGGCCGAGACACTTTTTTGACTTGCTTCAGTTGGGAAGTTGTTTCGCGATTTCCTTTGAAGTTGCATTTTCCTTGCTTGCTTCCCTTCCTTAATTCTTTCTAAGTAAAACCGAATGATTCCACTAAGAGTCTTCTTCATCGGAATCGCCATCGATTATTTGTCCTTCACTTGAGCTCTTTTCACCTTTGTCTAATTCAGCTAAATTTTGTTTCTTGAACTGATTTACAACATAGCTTCGCCCAATTGAATTCTATTCCATCCCAGATTATATTCATGAGATAGATATTCTCTTCTGATAGTATATTAACTCCTTTGGATTTCCTAATGACGTGTTTGCTGAGCCATCTCACGAGGTTTCAACTCGGCTTGATTTTGTCTACATGAATACCTGGTTCGACTGGTTCTATAGAAAAGGTAAGCATCTCAAGAAAAGCTTCTCTTTTCAATGGTAGAGTGGCTAAATCTGTTGAAGTTGCTGTTGTATTTGCGAAGCCAAAGAGCGACCTCATGACTCTTTCATTGAGAACAATGCGATCTCCACGTACTGTAGTCATCAAGGAGTCTCTTACTAATCGCATATTTTGCCAAAATTGCAAAATGCCTTCCACATCACATTTTTCTTTGAACTGAACTTCTAAGATGTTCCTCAATCCGGGTAGTTTCTCGATTTTATCACGTACCCAGCTGGCTAACAGAGTGTTTTGACACATACCTTCATACATTTCAAGTGTTAGTTCATCCAGCTCTGTGATCAATTGTTTTTCTTTCGAACTATCTGAAGTGGCCATATTTGAGTGTGAACACAAAAATTTGATTTTGAGAGAAAGGGTTGCGAAGAGTCTATTTTGATTTCTGGAAAGAGAGTTTGAATTTCGAATGAAGATAATGTGAATGGAGGTTGAATAAATACGTAGGATATTCTGGCGGTTGAGTAGTACAAATTTTCAAATTCCATGATGGTTTTGGTAACCGATGCTTGTACTGTTCTGATAATCGTGGGGTGTACACGCGAAATTCTGACAAAAAGAACTGCGGTAATTTAATGCGACATAACCGCTGAGGATTTTACCATATCAACCTTTGACTAAATTTGATGGAATGAAAATCGATGTCGAGGTCGATTCTAGAGATAATTCGGTTCCATCAAATTTTCGATTTGATTAATCAAAGTTGAGATTGTTGATGTCAATGACTAGTCTGTTAAGTGAGCGCACCCAACATAACAAAGATTAATCCCCTTGACGAACCTCTGGCTTAACTGATTTAACTGACTTTGATTATTCCCAACTCAGTTCTTAATTTGGCAAATCTTTCTTTGTCCAATGGCTTTGTAAAGATATTGCCAATCGATCTTGATGAGGTACATAAAGAATCATATATCCTTCTTCTCTGCATGATCTCTTATAAAGTGGTGACGTACATCAATGTGCTTTGTCCTTGATTGTAAAACTGGATTATCGAGAATTGCAATTGCAATCGGTGTTATCACACATTATGGGAATTGTTCCTTCTTCTATCCCATAGTCTCTTAATTGTTGTCTAATCCATAAAACTTGAGCACAACAACTTCCGGTGCGATATATTCAAACAATTGTAGAAGTTGAGATTGAGTTTTTGCTTCTTGCTAAACCATGACACAAGTCTATTTCCTAGTAACTCCGACATGTGCCTGATGTGCTTTTTCTATCCACTTTGCATCCAAAGATAATCGAATCAATAAGAAATCGGCTTGAATTCTCCTTCTTTTGAATACCAAATTCCAACTCCATCTGTGACTTTCGGATATTTCAAAGTTCTTTTCACAACTCGTGAGATGACTCTCCTTTGGTTTTGACTGAAATCTTGCACATACACCGACAATAAAAGATATATCTGGCCTACTTGCTGTAAGATAGAGTAAGCTTCCAATCATCCTTCTGTAAAGTGTTTGATTAACATCTTTGCCTTCTTTGTCTTCATCAAGCCTGATGTTGGTCCCCATTGGTGTAGAAATTCCAGTAGATTTCTCCATACCAAACTTTTTGATAAGTTCTCTTGTATATTTAGTTTGGTGGATAAAAATTCCATCATCTAACTGTTTAACTTGCAATCCTAGGAAATAATTTAATTCTCCCATCATACTAATCTGAAATTTGCTCTTCATCAAACTTGCAAATTTCTCACATAACTGTTCATTTTCTGATCCAAAAATGATATTATCAACATAAATTTGAACAAGTAGAGTATCTTCTCCATTCTTCATCCTGAATAATGTTTTGTCGATTGTTCCTTTGATAAATCCATTATCCACTAGAAACTGAGATAGAGTTTCATACCAAGCTCTTGGTGCTTGTTTAAGTCCATAAAGAGCTTTCCTTAGTCTGAAAACTTTATCTGCTTGATCTTTGATTTCAAATCCGGGTTGTTGTTGAACATATACTTCTTCTTCAAGAATTCCATTCAGGAACGCGCTTTTAACATCCATCTGATAAACTTTGAATTTCTTGTGAGCTGCAAAGGCAAGAAATAATCTGATTGCTTCTAATCTTGCAACTGGTGCATAAGTTTCATCAAAGTCTATGCCTTCGCAGCGAGAGTATCCTTTGGCTACAAGTCTAGCTTTGTTTCGATGATATTCCCATCTTCATCAAGTTTGTTTCGAAAACCCATTTGGTTTCAATGATATTGACATTAATCGGTTTATCTACCAATTCCCATACTTGATTTCTCTCGAATTCATTGAGCTCTTCTTGCATAGCTAATATCCAACTGGATCTTTCAAAGCTTCTTCAATTTCTTTAGGTTCGATTGAGATAGAAAGCATGCAATCATAGCATCTAGTTGATGTCTTGTTCGAACTCAACTGAGTATCACAAATAACTTGTTCTTCGGGGTGATCTTTCATCCATTGATGTGTGTGAGTTTGTATCAATCGATTTGCATTTTGTTCAACTGATTCTTCAAAAGCGGTTCTTGAACTTGTTCAATGAATCTGAGTGAAGTTGTTCGAGTTGTTGAGCAATTGGAAATCGAGATCGATCTTGATCTCAACATTTCAAATTTGTAGTCTTCCAATGTCAATCGAAATCAGTTTGGCGTGGTAGTAATCGAGACCGAGAACCGGTTCTTGTCGGTCTTCGATTATTTCACCGAGGAAGTTTGGTTCATCAAATACTACATGTATTGATTCTTCATGCTTGAGTGTCCTTTATTTAATACTCTAAAAGCTTTCTTTGACACTTGAATATCCTAGAAAATTCCGTCATCGACTTTGAAATGAAAACGTGAAGTTGATCTTTTCCATTATTGTGTATGAAACATTTTCTTCAAAAAGCATGAAAGTATGAAACATTTGGTTTTCTTCCATTCCAAATTTCATAAGGAGTCTTCTCATGTCTCTTGTTCATGAGAGCTCTGTTCTGAGTGTAACAAGCTATGTTAACTACTTCTGCCCAATATCTTTCCGGTAGTTTAGCTTCACAGATCATAGTCCTTCCTGCTTCTTTGAGTGTTTTGTTTCTTCTTTCAGCTACACCATTCTGTTGAGGTGTCCCAGTGGCAGCAAGTTGATGTAAAACACCATTTTTTTCACAATATTCAATAATCACACTATTGAGGAATTCAGTTCCTTTATCTGATCTTATCTTCACAACTGAAACTCCTTTCTGATTCTGAAGTCTCTTGAGTAATTCTGTAAGCCTTTGCTTGGTTTCACTTTTCTTGGTTAGAAAGATTACCCAAGTGTATCTTGAAAAATCATCTACTACCACCAATGTATACTTCTTTCCACTGATACTAATTGGTGTAATAGGTCCAAATAAATCCATGTGTAGTAATTCTAGATGTCAGGTTGTTGAATCCGAGACTTGGTCTTGAAACTTGCTTTTGTTTGTTTTCCTTGTTGACATGCGCCACACAAAACCGCCCTTTTGTATGAGATCTCTGGTAGTCCAATGACTAGCCGCTTAACAAGTGTGTTGATGTCATCAAAGTTAAGATGACTCAGTTTCTTGTGCCATAGCCAACTGATCTCTGATTTGGTATGCACAAGTAAACAAGTTTCAGCAACGGCAGTTGTCCAATCTACTACATACATGTTTTCTTTTCTTCTTCCGGCTAGAACAACTTGATAAGCTGATTCGCTGATGACAACGCAGAATTCTTTGTCAAAAGTAACTTTGTATCCCATATCACAAAATTGACTGGTGCTGAGTAGATTGTAGTGTAGTCCTTCTACATAAGATACATTCTTGATTGTAAGTCCATTTCTGATTAAGGTGCCATAACCTCTGGTGTAACCAGGTTTATCTTTACTTCCAAAATTGACTTTTGGTCCATCCTTTGCAATAAAATTACTGAGAAAGTCCTTGCTCTTTGTCATGTGTCTAGAGCAACCACTGTCAAAGTACCAAATATCCTGCAATAAAAATTAAAAGTTTTAGGTACCCAATTCAGTTTGGGTCCATGGGGGTCAGTTGTCAGTACAACTCTGGGAATATATCCTTTTGGGATTCTTCGGATATTGTTGCACTTGTTTTCATATATGTAAGCCACACTCCCATAGTATCTATGTTTGGACTGTGTCTTAGTTATATGATCTCTCAGATCTTTTGACTGAAATTTGTTTCCATCATGCTTTTTGCTATTAAAGCTTGAATGATAACCATCATTCCATACATCTTGAGGTCCAGGTGACCTTTGTATCGTGACTTATATGCCGAGAACTAAGATTAGTCCTCTGCTTGAGTTTTGACCTGAAACTTGTGATAAGTTTTCGGTGCGGAATGATTGTCATTATCGCTTTTTTAACAAATTCAAGAAAATTCCAATCATCATCGAGTGGGATATAGTCTTCCTTCCCTCGAATGTGTGAATCTTTGAATGATTGATATTCTTGGATTTACTTTGATTGTAATTTTTCTGGTTCCTGACTTGATTGTTTTTTGTGGATCTGGCAGTTGTTTTGCCGTTTCGGTTTCTATTGGATATAGCTACCATTTGATTTACCTTTGTTGGTAGATACAGTTGTCTTCTTAGAAAACTGATTTATCCTGTGTGATACTTGCTTTACTGGTTCAACAATTTTCTCAGTTTGTGGAAGATGCTTAGCTACGAACTTAATACCAGTTTTGGTACTAGGTCCAAAGAACTATGCTAGTTCTATCCTTGGAAGATTGCTGTGTATCAAATACTAAACCGTTTTGTCTCCATATGGTTTTCCGATTTGAATCCGAGAATTGAACTTGATTGAGCAAACGATTCGATTCTGTTGCTGGCGATGCAGATGGTCGATGTTGAATCTTTTCTTTATCGCTTTAGTCAGTTTCAACATTTTCGATTCGGACTTCAATCTTTCAACTTCAAGAATTAGACTTTCCTTTCAAAACTTTAATTGATTCATAACCAACTTGAATAGTTACTAACCGATTCATCAATTTGTCAAGCGTTTCTTCTAATTCTAGATTTTTGGATTGAGTCGTGAATGAAGAAGAACATGCATTTATCATGGAAATCTGAAATGAGAGTATTTAGAGTTTGATTCACATACCTCATTTGGATCTTCCATGTGTGCCATTAAAGCCGTGTCATCGATAGTCTTTCAAGATCAAACTTCATAATCGATTCATCTCCGAAAGGAGTGCTCTTCTTCCAACTCTTCTTGGTGGAGTCTTCTTGGTCGATTCTGGACATTGACTTTATAATGTCCTGGATTCTTGCGATTGAAACAGAGATATTCATCGCTCTTTTCTTTTCTCAGAGTCCTTTTGATGAACTTTGAGTGACTCGGGTGTCCACTCTTCATTCTTGAATTCTGTTCATCATTAGAGCCATTTGTTCTTCCATCTCATCCAATTCGTGAAGATTGCTAGATGAGTTTTCTTGAATGTCATTTGATCTTTCTTTGCAAGTGTTGTGGTCTTTGGTTCTTCCAGAGATTTGATTATTGCAAATTGTGCTTGTGAAATCTTCACTGAATTCATAAGCTTTCAAATCTGAAAAGATCTTGAATGAATCCTCTACATCAAGTCTTCTTGATTCTTCCATGGTAGTGACCTTCATTTTCCAGCACATTGGTAATGCCTTCAAGATTCTTGTGTAGATAACTTTCTTTGAGTATTCAATCTTGAGTAGATCTAGTTCATCCATGATAGCACTGAATCTTGTCTCCATTTGGTCAATGGTTTCTCCAGATTTCATCTTGAAATTCTCAAACTTTTGTTTTGCAACATAAATTTTATTTTCCTTGATTGAATCTGTTCCTTCACAAACTAACTGAAGTTTGTCCCACATTTCCTTGGCAGTTGTGCATTCTTTCACCTTCAAGTACATGTTGTTGTCAAGAGTTCTAAGGATAAAGTCCATCGCAACATTGTTGAGATTATTTCGCTTGCGATCATCACTAGTCCATTCGGCTTTGGGCTTTGGAACGTGAATATGTCTTTCACCTTCAGTTTGCATGTAGGTGATCTGGATTGGTCCTTCGGTGAGTACATCCATCATTTCATCATGAGTAGCTGCTAGAAAAGCCTGCATACAACGTTTATATTCGTCAAATCTGTCCATGTTGCACATAAGCATTTGTCTCACATATTGATTGTTATCCATTGTGAGTGAGTGAAGACTGATAGTGGATTAATTTAAAAACTGAGCTTTCAAATAAGAACAACTAGAGGAGATATAGAGCAAATGATATCTTGTTAAAGAAACACTGCTCCGATACCAATTGTAGGTCCCTTGGAAAGGCTAACACAAGTTTAGAGGGGGTGAATAAACTTGTCCCTAAAACTGGATTTTAAACAACTTAAAGTTCAGTTATAACTTGTGTGGAGTTAAGCTGACAAAGCTGAGATTAAGTCAAATTGACTTAAGCTGAAACTGAGTCAACCGGTAGCGGATATAGTTTTAGCCTTTTTCTTGATCTTGTTATTATTTTTTTAAAGTCGAGTCCGTGTGAATCGAATTCGATGAATGTCGGTTGAATCGTGAGGTGTATAACAATCAAGTATCAAAATCTTTGTAAGTAAATCTTTGAATAAATAAATAAATGCGTAAAGTAAATAAGGCGGATGTTATAGAGGTTCCAGGTGGTGTAATCCTGTCAGGTCCTCTCTTCCCTGTAGTGCGGAGGAAAATTCCACTAGAACTTCTTGAGGTGAATCTGTTACAAAAGTCCTAAACAATAGTCCTTGGCTAATCCCTAGCGTCACTATCTAAACAGTTGTAGAACAGATAGAATTGCTTGCTCTTCAAATGCTTGAACCTTTGGTCCTTAGAGGGTAGGATTGCCTCTTCACCATCTACCACCACAAACACAATCGACCCGACTACTTGTCACAATCTGCCCTTGGCGAAACCTTCTGGTTTGCTTCACAGATCTAAAACCTTTGATGTAGAATCAAAGTTAATGAGAATCAATAAATTGATTCTTGTTTGTGGTTCTTCAAAGTGTTGGATTCTTGATAAATTCTTTGTAGCTTGAACACTTGAAGAAATACTAGATATGATCTTTTTATAGTTCAGGGATGATAGCAATTCGAATAGAATAGACTAATGCACAAAATTGCTCGTTGATTCTTGTATATCCTATATGTTTATCCTTGGTGCAAAGTCTTCTATTTATAGTGTGAGGTCCAACGTTCATCTGGCTTAAATTCGAATTGTATCAATGTCTCTTTTGTAACGGCTATATTTTCTGACCGTTATGCTGTGTCAGTAACTCATCCAATGAAATTACTTCCTTTATAACGTTCGACTGTACTTTCAGTTTGTTGGATGGCTGACATATAAAACTGAGTTTCCTTATCGCTTTTTATCTTGAAGTTTTTCACTGTCGCCGTTTCTAATCGACTTGGAGCATTAATCGAGATTTTACTCTTCTTCAAATATCAAGATTACTCGGTTTTCATCGATTATCATTGACTTAATCGAGTACACCATAACTTATTATCATCTAAGAATTCATTGTCCTTATGATTCTTTGGTCTTCATACAAGATCTATAAAGTCGATTCTCAGTCACCACAATCTTGCCTGAAGTCTAACTTTATAGTCTCGACTTGTAATCTTCATAACTGAGTTTGAACCCTCAGTTCTTCGATCTTCAATACATGAGTCTGTGTCCCTCAGTTCTTCGATTTTCTAGATAAGTCAACCGAGTCTCAGAACTCTCGGTGAACTTACCTTCTTTGATTCCATGTAGGTGTATTCTGAAGTCGGCTTTTACTGCCTTGATGATTTCGATTTTCTAAATGATTTCTAGTTTTGGTTTTATGACACACTAACTATTACAAAGCTTTTGTCCGATGTAACCTATACAAATATCGGACTACAGTAAAACTTATACATTCGATTCTAGACATCTTTTAGCTTTTCACTATAACAGCTAGCTTCAGCACTTCATCAATAGGGTTAAGATAATACTTTAAACAAATAAGATGAGTTATCATCAAAACATAGATTTTATTTCCAACAGCTATGATTATTGAACCAAGAGTAAGCGATCTCTTTGGTCTTTGGACAATCCACCGAGAGGCAAAAACTCGAACAAATGAATGAGGATCCTGGAGGATCTCACCATGGATGATCTAGAGGCACAAATCAATGAGGAATATCTATTGGTGCAAAGCAGGATGGTTGGTGAGATAGACACTTTATTTGTTGTTGAACCCGGCTTTGAGCATACTGGATGATCGCCAGATCGTGGATTCGAGATGAAGAAAGGGTTCTTGATCTTAGTGAGCCCGATGTCGATCCGAGGATTCAATTCAATATCAAGACTGGATTGACACCGAGGACACACTCTAACCAAGACTGCAAATTTTCTAAGAAGGATTTACGATATTAGGGAATTTCAAAAGAGAATATGGATGTATTCCATGTACAGGTTGTTGTGGCATAAACAACACCTGAACAAAGGTTACAACAGGTGGAACAGGTTGCTGAGGTTCAAGCAGCACCTGAACAAAGGTTGGAACAGAGGTAGTGCAGTGCCGAGTCTCAAACAAAGACTGGACAAAGGTTGGAACTATCTTTGGGTTTGGAGGAAACCCCTGCTGTAGTGGAGCCAGCTAGAGGAAAGGTCACTGAAGGGAAAGATGGTCACAGATCGTTATTATCGATGAGGAGAGTGGTGGTGGACTATGACTACTGATGATGAGGAGTTTCAAGTGCTCGAGGAAGAACCTATTGATGATGAACCTCAGCAGGCATTTGTACCGAGTTTTGAAGAGCCTTCTCTTGATCCTATTCTGGAGGAATTTCAAGGACCTAACCCTTTGGAAGGGATATGAGCTTTGCCATGGTTATCGCAGACAGAGGCAACAATACAATGTAGAAGAGCCTCATTGATGGAGTGATGGAGGAATGGTGGTGGGGTACCGGCAGACATATTTTGATGAGTTGAGGATCATCGGAAATGACATTGCAAATTTAAGAACTCAACTTGACAGGCAAGAGCAGAGATTTGAAGATTTAATGAACCTAGTGGAGAATAGAGGAAGAACCACTGAAACTGTTGCTTCCAATATAACCTCCACTCAGTATGCTCTTGCTGACCTTGCTCTGGATGTAAAGGGGATCAAGCAAGGAAATACACTGAAGGAGAAGTTTCTGAAAGAACAATTTGCATCCATTCATCAGAAACTTGACAAGCTTGCTGAGACACCTAAGCCTGCTGTGGCTGAACTGCTGGAACACTGCAACCTGTTGTACTAGATCCTAAAATTACTGAGAGGATAACTCTACTGGAGCAAACATTGCAAGGAAGGATCACAGCTGTTGACACTAGGACTGAAATTATGGAGGGTCAACTGAACAACCTAGTGCTCACACATGAGAGTGTACATGGCCTGCTGTCCCGTTTTGTTGATGATGTCAATAAGGGGAAGAGAGCCAAACAACAGTAGCAAAAGAGGCTGCCAGAATCTTTGCTAAGAAAAGATGGGATGATGACACTAATGCTTTTAGGGAGCCTGCACCTGGCAGACTTCCACTTACTGATGATCTTCTCAGAGAATACAAGAAGGTCTACAACAACAAAAGAAGACCTTATCATGATAAAGGTTTTTATGAGGGACTCAATTCTTTTCTTGGACTCAAGTTTTGGGAAGTAAGGGTTAAATCCATGAGGGCTGCACACAGAGGTGGTAGAGGTGGAAGGAGTTTACCTACTACCAATGCAAAGGATTCACTTAATGAATTCAAGGAAGTATACATGCGTTTAGGCTTTAGAGTACATCAAATCAACCTTACTCTACCTGAAGCATGGCATTGGTGGAAACAAGTGAATCCTCATATTGATTTCTCTCTGATTGAAAATGAATGGATGAGAGAAATGATCAGAGAGATAAGAGCCTATCAAGAACAAGCAGAAAAGGCAAGAGAAGAAAGAGAAAGAAGACAGTAGATCAGCACACTTTATCTATTTTATCATTTGCTGCATCTAGACTGTAATACTTTTGAACAACTGCTTATAATGAAAATTGACTAAGTTTGTTCTGTTTTTGTTTTTAATCTTTTTGCTTTGCTATTAGGAGGGTATTGGCATCATCACCAAAAAGGGGGAAATTGTTGGACTTATTTTTATGTTTTAGTGATGAGTGTCAGACTAGCTGTTATAGAGCAAAGGCAAAAAGATGTCTAGATCAAATGTATAGGTTTATTAGAGTTTGATCTTGTATAGGTTTGATCAAACAAGCACTGTAAAAGGTCAGCTGACTTACATCAGCAGACTAATCTAGATCAGTATGGTAGCTGAGTCAGTAGACTAGTCAGGAACCTGCTGAAGACTGAAGTCTGAGGGCTCAAACTCAGTTATTGAAGGCTAAGGGATCAAAATTAGTAATTAAAGTCAAGGATATGGAATCGAGAATTTAGGGAAGTCTGTGATGACCTAAGCGATTACATATACCTTAATAATACAAAGTCTAAGTTCCACAAGTTAAGTGGTGATTGGAACTTAGTTATATGCAAAAAGTGTAATCTAACTTCATAAATAAAAGTTAGATAAAAGACAGTTAGCTGAAGTGTTTCTAAACACATCATAATAAGGATAAGCTTATCGATGTGTATATCGCCAGACTTATGTTCTCGTGAACTCTTTGGACACATATTTCGATTTAATCAAAGGATACATTGGAAGATTACAAAGAAAGGATGACTAACAACCTCTCGATTTATCAAACAAATCAATGGTTAAGATCAAATGGACGTTGAAAGTTTGAGACCTTTATCCAATGGATACAAGTCAAAGGGTGGATAGGCGTAGATCGTCAAAAGCATTTCGACGATTGTCGATCCTATGAATAAATGATGATGAAAAGCAAGTCAAATGGGACAAATCTGAAACGGCTATGTTTGAATTTCAAACATAAGTCACAAGGATTCCTACCTATAAATAGAGGACTCCTAATTCAGATACTAGTGATGATTTTTAAAAAGAAGTATAAGGATCTGTCTTGAGCAATCAGAATTAAATCAAGAAAAACACCCTGCTGACCCTACTAAGCATAAGGCTACTGATCCAGTAAATTTCTTCAAGTGTAATCTGCATTCAAGCTGCATCAAGTTTACACACTTGAAGACATCAAGCTACTGATCATATCATCCTGATCAAGCTGCTGAAAGCTGAATCACTTACTTGATTCAATCTTTCTTTTACAAGAAAACTACGGAAGACAGTGAAGCATCTTTGGGTGTGAAAGACTGTTGGTTGTGGTGGAGCTGGTGAATAGGCAATCCTACCCTTCAAGGACCACAGTGGAAGACTTTGGAGCAAAGCAATCCCACTGTTCCAAGTGTTCGATTTGTGAAGCCATAGTTATTGGTGAAGGACAAGCAACTTAGGGATTTTTGTAACAGACTACCTCAAGAATCTCTAGTGAATTACCTCCAACATCACAGAGAAGAGTGGTGACAGATTACACCACACGGAACCACTATAAAATCTACCTACTTACTTTCTGCATTTATATTCTGCACTTAGTTTATCTAACACATCATTCTACTGAATCTAGCAACTGAATTCACACACATACACTACTGAGTATCTAATACTTGGTATCATAATTAACAACAAGTAATAAGGCTTAATTTTTGATATATTCCGCTTCACAAATTCAGATAAACTCAATAGTCAATGAGACTATCGAGTGTCGTGAGAGATCATCAAGTATCAAGAGGTTGAAGTTCTTGAGTTTGTTAACTCCAAAAGTTTTAAGTGTTAAGTTTATTCACCCCCCTCTAAACTTAACCAAAGCCTTTTCAAGCGACCAACAGTAACGGTTATCATTCAAATTCAAAGTCAAATCACAGGATCTACACCTATAAATAGAGGACTCCTGATTCAATATGAGTGAATTCATTCCACTCAATACAAAACCATCTCAAATCTGTATGAAATTCATGATCGGTTGCCACAACCTAGCCCATGAAGGCCGATCCTCTGGCGAGATGAATCAAAATCTTTGTGATTACCATAAGAATCATGGACACATCATCGATGAGTGCATCACTTTGAGGAGAGTGATCGTTAAATGGATCCAAGATGGAACTCTGAGCAAATACAAGAAAGATGGGGGGCACGCTAAGAGAAATGATTGACAGCCCCGTAAGTATGCGAATGAGATCAGAGTTATTTTGTAAGAGTTCCTAAGCAATAATCAACTGAAGAACCAAATTAACTCCATCAATATCAGGGATTTTGAGTAGCCAATTGTTCTGGGCGACTACAATCAAGCTATAACCTTTACTCAGAGCGAGTTAGTGGGCACGCCAGGGGAAATGGAGGTGCCAATCATGGTACAAGTTGGCATCAACAATTTTGGGGTGAATCGAGTTTTACTAGATACCGGGGCTAGTGGAGATATCATCTATTGGGATACCCTTAAGCATAACGGTTATGGGGAATCAAGGCTGAGGCCATACGTAGGGATGTTGGAGGGATTATCCAATGATAAAGTTAAAGTGATGGGAACCATTGATCTGGACGTCGAGATCGGGGATTATGAACCCTTTTACGCATCGAAAATGTAAATTTTCTTGTGGTTGATCTCCATTCGCATTACACCGTGATCCTAGGGATCCCTACACTTAGAAAGTTTCAAGTGGTTGTTTCGGTGCCGCGTCAGCGGGCCATGTTTTATTCCAAAGAAAGGGTCGGGATCGCCATGAATTTGCCACATTTTTTGCTAGAACACATTACCAAAAATCGGTCTGACTACAGAGACCTTGGTGACTACAAGAATGCCCGGACCGACCTTACCGAATCCTCAACGGGTCCAAGTTGGGTCAATGTAGTCTATGAGACCGCACCCAAAGGAGTAGAGTGTAAGACCCTGCAAGTAAGAGATGAACCGGATTTTACTGCTAATGATGATCTGGTTGAAGTTGTTGGGAAAGAAGCCTATCCAGATCAGAAAATCAAGATTGGGGCTCGGTTGAACAAGCAAGAAAGAGAAGAGATGATATCACTGCTCAAGGCAAACTTGGATGCCTTTGCTTGGGTCGTGACGAATATGAGGGGCATCGAGCCCGAGGTTGCATTGCAATATTTGAATGTCAATCCGAACTTTAAGCCGATCCAGCAAAAGACCCGTCAGCTTTCACATGATAAAGAATTTGCTGTCAAAGCCGAGGTCGACAAGCCAGTTCAGGCCTGGATCATAAAGGAGCTGACGTACCCCACTTGGTTGGAAAATGTCGTTATGGTCAAGAAACATAACGGAAAGCGGAGCATGTGCGTTGATTTTACTGACTTGAATAAAGCCTACCCAAAATATCCCTGAACGTTGCCAAGAATTGATAGGATGGTTGACGGGATTGCATGGTTTGAGAAGCTAAGCTTCTTAGATGTGTACTCGGGGTTCCACCAAGTGAAAATGGCGGGTTGCTGATGACGTAGATCAAGTGATAATAGAATACTTGACCACCATAAACCAATACTAGCAAGAGGACTACGTCCATCGTAGTATAGCTATAGCGAATCAAGGTCGATCCCACAGGGAACCAATTGTGGGTCATTTATATATAAACAATTAATCATTCATATCAAGGACACAAAGGCGGTCTACGACCAACAAGAGACAAGAAAGATAAAGGACACGACACAAACAACGTAATTAACCTCCCCAATTATTATGTTATCGTTTGGATCTAGAGATTCTATATAATTAAACTAGACTCACTAACTATTAACCCGATTCGTATTTCTTTTATATTGGCTACGGGAGTCATCCCTTAAACTAGATCTAGCTCCGGGTAGGCCATCTAGATCACTGTGCTACATTACGTGACTTCGCTTCGTAGGCCTCCATCTCATATAACTCGCACGCTTACAACACTAGGGATGCCGATATTAACCGTATTCCTCACCTAGGCAACATTCCTGTGGTTAGGCGTACTTCCTAGATGATCGCATCAGTCTCTGTCCCATTAACATTTACTTTTTAGGTCTCCTGTTAATCTACGATTTACGTATAACTAGGTGTCGACAATTCCCAAATACTAAGCAGATCTAGATCTCATTTGAAAGTCCCGGAATATCAATTCATGAGCCGACCTAGGAGTACTATATTGGTATTTCCTAATCATACGCTAATTAAAATAGACGAGCAACGTAGCCATAGCCATACCTACTAAGATAAGAAATTCTAGGTGGGCAATCACACCATAAAGACGTGGCTAGATTGACGTGACGAATAACTAAATCTTAGCGTTTCTACATACGTAGCGGATAAAATAGAGATTCATAAAGCAAGTATATAGATCTACTAAAAACATGATTGTTGATCAAATTAAAGTCATACATAGGTCACGAGACATAGGCGTGGGCGTGTGGATCCTTATAGACGAGGAGTCCCCACTGCCTCACGTCGTAATCCTAGATCTACATCGTTTAACTAAGAACAAACAATCTCAAACGATAAAAAATAATTGGGGACTTATTATAAAGAACTAAGAGGAAATAAATACAAGAACTTACATTATTGCAGAACTTGTATAAAATACCACTCTGAGGAAAACTGAGAAATTTATTATAATTCGAGAGAAGTGTCTAAGGTGTGTTTTTGCTAATGAACTAGAACAAATATATATAGGAGTAAAAATTTGCATGGGATAAGCCTGAACCGATCTAAAATAGGTTTCCTAAATCCAAATGAAGTCTGAAAACGCGTTAGGATAATTCCAAGCTAATCCGGATAAGAAAAGGGGCTGCCCCAGTGACGAGGGACTACATTGCGTGAGTCCTCCAAAATTGGATCGGCTCGCTGGCTCTTTGTATTCCGTACTCCTCTTCTCGTGCCGCTTCGATATTCATCCTCAATTTAATCCGATTCCACTTCGAATTGCCTTGAAATTTATCTTCTTCTTTGGTAGAAAATCTCCAATTTATTTCTATCTACAAAATAAACATTTATTGCACAGTAAATTGTATTTAAATGATAAAAACGGATAAATACCAATTTATATTTTATAAATCACAAAACATTAAATAATCATTATACACATGTGATTTAACATAAAATATATATTATTTGGCTCGATTTAAGGATAATGTTGATGACTTCTACGGGTATAATTTGACCGTCATCACAATTGCGATAAGTAACGCGTCGCTTTTAGAGCCGTATGAGGGCTTTACTATTATGAAATGATGACATTTACGCTAAAAAAACGCAGGTTCAACTTATCAGGGAATGGTGAACAAAGTGTTTAGTTCGCAATTGGAAAAAATATGAAAGCGTACATTGATGATATGGTCGTGAAGTCAGCCCGTAGCAACCACACAACCGAATTTAAAGAGACCTTTGATAATGTCAAGAAGCATTCAATTTAACTGGATCCAGCGAAGTGCACTTTTGGGGTTCATGCAGGGAAATTTCCAGGGTTCATGGTCTGCTAGAGAGGGATTGAAGTTAACCCAGAAAAAATTGAAGCACTCTTAAACATGAAAGAACCAACATGCATCAGAGAAGTGAAAAGTCTGAATGGTAGAATAATTGGGATTGGAAGGTTCGTTTCAAAATCTGCTGACAAATGTCTCTATTTCTTCATAGTACTCAAAGGGAAAAAATCTTTCACTTGTATAGAAGAGTCCTCCTAGGTCTTCAAAGATCTCAAAGCTTATCTAGGGAGTCCGCCACTTTTGGTCAGTCCACTTGTAGGAGATAAGTTATTTTTGTACTTGGCAGCCTCAGACCGGGATGTTACCGCTATTATTGTCAAGGAAGACGGCATTTTCCAAAATCCGTTTATTATGTGAGTGAGCCTCCCAGTCCCATTGAGAGTCGTTATTTTAATATATAAAAGTTGGCCTACTCGCTTGTCATTGCTGCCCGAAAATTAAGGGCTTACTTTTCTTCGCACACTACTATTGTATTGTCTGATAGTCTGCTCCATGAAATGCTACGAAATCCTGATCTATCAGGCCGCTTACTCCGCTGAGAAATCGAGCTAATACAGTTTGACATTCATTATGAGCCCCGGAAAGCGATCAAAGATCAATCCTTAGCAGATTTTATAGCAGAAACGAGTTTCAATGAAGAATAGCCTGAAGAGCAACCTAGTCCGCTACCCATCAGCAAACCAAGGACTTCCACAATGACCGCTCCCGCGCCGCAGCAGCCGAGTCATTTATGGAAGCTATACGTTGATGGAGATGCGGACCAAAATGGTTGTGGGGCCGGAATCGTGCTGCTCGAGCCAGGTACATCTGAGAAAATCGAGAAAGAACTGAGATTTGACTTCATTGCGTTGAATAATCAAGCCGAATATGAAGCTATCGTCGCAGGTTTGGAGCTCGCACAGTCAATGAACGTGGAAAACATTGTAGTCTATTGTGATTCGCAACCAGTGGTCTATCAGGTGTCAGGTTCTTACGCGGCCAAAGATGAAACGTTGCGGAAATACCCCGAATTGGTCAAAAGATTGAATAGCGGCTTCAACTACTGTGAATTCATCAAAACAGAACATGAAAAGAACGCAAGAGCTGATTATTTGTCTAAGTTATCAGTTGAAGAGGAAGTGAGCAACTCATCGGTCATGGTTGAATATCTTTCTGAGCTCGCCATTAGTCGGACCAAAATCATGGATATTCAACCAGTGGCTCCATGTTGGATCAACGAGATTAGAGCATACATAAAAAACGGAATACTTCCCACCTACCCGAAACAGGCTCAGGCGTGAAGGAAAAGGCCAGTACGTTACACCATCTTAAATGGCGTTTTATATAGAAGGTCATTTTCCTCTACTGCGATGAGCGCGACCGGAAGAGGTACATTGAATTTTATCTGAGTTACATGAGGGAGTGTGTGGGGGGCATCCTGCAAGCCGCACGCTTGCTCAGAAAGCCATATTGGCGGGCTATTATTGGCCTGAGCTCGCAGATGATATACAAAAATACACCAGAGAATGTGATAAATGTCGACGCTTCGCTGAAATACCCAAGCTACCTTCAGTCGCACAAAGTATCGCCTTCGCCGCATGGCCTTTTGATATGTAAGGAATCGATCTGATTGCTCCGTTCCACAAAGGGTGGTCCGGTTGCAAGTTTGTCGTCGTACCCGTGGATTACTTTACAAAGTGGATTGAAGCCAAGGCATTGGCGAAAACCTGTGCCACGGATATCATCTACTTCTTACTTGATCAAGTCCGGACTCATTTTGGAGTCCCAAGAGCAATAGTTTCAGATCATGGCCCACAATCCAGAGATGAATTCACAGAGTTTTACACTGAGCATAATGTAAAACATTGTCAATCTTTAGTGTGTTATCCATAGAGAAATGGTCAAGCTCAGAATGCCAACAAACAAGTCCACAGAGCATTGAAAGAATTTTAGATGAGAAAGAGGGAATACGGGTAGATGAGTTGTCTGCGGTCCTATGGTCGCTCCGAACTTCATGAAAAATGACAACAGGAGAAACTCCTTTTTCCTTAACTTATGGTTCGGAAGCCATGACAACAGTTGAAATGACATTGCCAAGTTTAAGGGTCTCACACTTCAGCGCGGCCGAGAATCCGATAACAAGACAGCTTGATCTCGATCTGTTTGAGGAAAAAAGGATAAAATCTTATGGCCGTTTAGTTAATCGCAAGCGGCACCACGATAAGCAGGTCTGCAACCATTCTTTTGCTGTTGGAGACTTTGTCTTACTCAAAAGAGAGGCCGCATGACACAAAGCGACCAAGGGAAAGTTATCAGAGAATTGGGAAGGGCCGCTTCAAGTATCAATAGTAGCCAAGAAAGGAACTTATGTTTTGAAGGACAAAGAAGGCCGCGAGTACAACATGCCATGGCACACAGATAACCTAAAAATGGCGACCACTCCTATTTATTCAAACTCAGACTAGCCACGCTAACTTTATTTTGTAAACTCACCTCACTATAAGTGAAGGATAGAGCTATCTTTTGCACTTTTCATTAGCTTGTTTCTAGTTGTATCAACATTAACAGTTAGGCTTTTGATTCGTACAAGTACCCATCCGCCCACTGAAGCAGAGCGGGGCTAAATGAAAGTCCAATTTTTCACATGTGTTCCCATTTATTTTACGTCACGTATCTGCGTTCAAGTATTATTGTTATGAGTATCAGCCTCCGAATCTGTTTTAGACAAGTTATTCACATGTGCGGTCCCAACCTTGTCTAAAACAAGGAGGCCGCACATCGAATTTTTTGATTCGGGATTATTGAGTTCGACAGAAGCAGGTCCGATTATGTCCAATTATTTTAAGCGAGCTCAATGTTTAGCCCTCTCAACCTCACCAATAACAAGGGGCCGGATATGTATATGTGTATGTCAAACCCAATTAGCGGACTCGAAAAAGATGGAATATTTCGAGCAAAAATAAAAGTACAAAATCGGAGTAATAAATAAAAGTGTGGGCATAGCATACATTCAAACAAAAGGCCAGAATCAGCGGCCACAAAGTGTTGATTACAAATTCACACAAATATTACATGAATGAAATTTAAAGAGGCCGAAGCCAAAATAGTTGATAAAATTACAACCAGGAGAAAACAGAATCAGGCTTGTTTGTCGGAGGGCAGCATGGTCTCATCACCAATATTGGATCCGACCAAAGAGGAGTCCAAGTACTTATCATTATCATCCTCATCACCTTTGGCTTCAGCTCCACCATCATCAGCTCTATCATCAGCCTTATCTTCACCGCCTCCAAGCTCTTCAACATCAGTTGCGGCTTGGTCATCCCATTCATTCATTATGGAGCAAAGATTGACCTCATTAATTGGGGGAGGATCCCAGACCGGCTGGTTCCTTCTCATTTGCTTAACCACAAAGTCGGCCAGCTGCTCAGCAGTATAGGGAAGCTCATAGTGAAAGATCCTCAGCATTGGATCATCCTGATCAGTGACTAGCCAATCTTGTAGAGTGTCCAGATCGGCAACCTTATCCTCATAAGATGCCCGTGCACATCTAGCTATATGATAAATACCCTGATCATAGATGTCCTCTCGAGCCTTCTTCAGCTCCTTGGCATGTTTCGCATTAACTCTAGACAACTCGGACTCCATGTTAGCCAGCTCACGGTTAAGACTCTCTATGGTTTTTTTCACCTCCTCCCACTTGGCCGCAACCTCAGTCCGCTGAGCCTCAACCACTTTCAACAGCTCACTGATTTCCTGGACCTTTTTGGCACTGGCCTCGCTCTCAGCGCGGAGCCGATCATTCTCATTCTGAAGGGTTTGGAGCCGATCATTCTCAATATGAAGAGCATCAGACCTCTTCTCAGCCCGCTAAGCATGCTCCTCAGCATCCTTCAAACTTTTCCTCAGGTTGGCGAAGTCATCCAAAAGTTTCTTCCTTTCGGCATCATGCACCCACTCAGTCTGAAGGAGTTTGGTGTCGTCCTGAAAAGAGAAATAAGTATTAAAGCGCGAAGCATTGTGAAAAAGCAAAATGACCAAGAAATAAGAATTCGAAAGAGATTTACAGAGCTCACCGTGAGGCCGAACATCCCTATCACGTCGGCGGAAAGTCGTGAACTATCATACGGGCCCGCCTGAAGCCATTGAGGTCACCAGATCTTTCTGCACTATCCGGGACGTGATTCCACGACCAACAGTTAGCTGAATTGCATCAGGCAGTTGGCTCTTCAAGTTCCTCAAGGGTAGCACGTCGGCAAAATACCTAGCCAACTTCTGGCCATGTTCAATATTTGAGGCTTCGCATAAACCTCAGGATCCATCCACAGAGCCAGGCTTTTTTGGCGCCGACCGGAACCTTTTTCTTTGGGGGCACCAAAACTTGGGTTGACTCGTAGACTTGCTTCTTGCCCTGATCAGCCTTTTTGAGTGGGCTCTCATTCAAGTCAATGGTCGGGGAAGGAGCGACCTCAGTTGGGGCGACCTCAATAGACTTTGTAGAATCAACAACACTTGAATACTAGTTATCGCCATTAGCTTTGCTCTTTTTCGGAGCCTACTCCCCTTTTTCGGTTGCCGTTTCTGTTGCGGCGGCCCCGGTCGGAGACTTTAGCCTCGCCGCATGGTTTTTCCTCTTTGATTTTTGGGCAACGATGGCCTCAAGGTCATGTAATTTTTCCTACCCACAGTAGGGGCCGTACCACTCATGTCCAATGGCACATCAGCGGGCACAACGTTCAATGACTCATCAGTAAAAACGGCATCAGTTGACAAGGTCGACATGTCGGCGGTTCCTGGAGTCGCTTCCAGGCTCTTAGCCAGCAACTTTTTCTCTCCGCCTTCTGGTCCTTGAGCTTATGAAGCATAACGATCCTATCCTCACCGGCGTCGACCATTGTACATGTGAAGAGCTCCATAATTAGATCACATACAATAAAAGCTAAGCAAAGTATAAATAGAAGAAATAAGATAAAACATAGATGAAAAAAAGAGTTTACTGGGGGGCCCCTGAGATGGTTTTCCGCCACAAGTCTGTCACTTAGTTGGGAAGGATTTGCGTTAATGGCACTCCGCATACAAATTCTCATCAGTCATAACCTTTTCAACCTCAACAAAAGGTTGATCGGCCCGGGGATGCCCGCCATACAACAGAAAGGCTCCTTCATGTTTAGCAAGACCCTCCAGCTAAATGTCCTTTTCTGGGTCTTGTCATCCCACCCGAGAAGCTCATGGATTCTGTCAATAAGTGCCTTCTCGTCGGCCTCAAGATCCTTGGGCACAACGATGGAGTTCGACCTCTTCTCATCGCGTGGTCCAAACTTGGAAAACGGCCACTTATGGCAGACTCCACCATCCATCATTCCCCATTTTCCCCAACTCCTGGCCTTGTCGGTCAACCAATAAAACAGCCGACATTTTTTTTACCTTGCCCCTCGCCGACGCAAAGTTACTCGGCTCAGGTTTGTTGGTCGTTGCCTTACTAAAGCTATAGAAACACAAAAAGACCGGCTTGGCTCATGCTTCAAGACCCGACATAACACTATAAATGCCATTACTATTCTGACCGCTCTAGGGGTAAAATCACTATGCATAGCGGCCAACCTTCACATCACCTCGACGAAGAATGGGTAAAAGGGCTGGCGAAGCCCCATAATTAAATGATCATAATGCAAGACCAGGGCATCCTCCTCCAAGCATTGGCCAGACCGACCTACATTGGCAACATTACCGAAGCCTGAGAATGCATAGTCCTTTGATATGTTGAACTTAACAAAGGTACCTGGATAGCTAAGACGAGTCCGAATCCCCGCCCACTGAGCCTCAACCACCTTATCCAGAGCCTCTGTCAGCTCATCTTCTCGGACCGCCTTAGGGTTATTCGATCTCAGGGTTCTGTTCTTGTTTTTTTGGCTCATTATCACCGTCATTAACAGCTCGCTTGCTTTTTGAACCTTTAGCCCTGGCGGCCTCTTTCCTCTTGGGTTTCTTAGATGGAGCGGCTTGGTCGCAAGTAATTTTGAGCACGGTGGCCTTCCTACGACTTGACCATGCCGGGAGTAATTGGACTAAGGCCCTTTCTCTGCTCATACTCCCCTCATCACTGTCATAGCTGTTGACTTCTTTTGCGCCGCCAGAGGCATACCCGTGTACGTCGTCTTTCTCACTTGCAGTCTGAGAACTATCAGACATCCTGCAAAACAAAAGTACGAGGTGGAAAATTAATCACCCAAGACAACCAAGGTCAGGCCGAGATGAAGGAATCCACTCATCTCGACACCTCGTCCTTCCGTATCATACACGAAGGACTTTGCAAGCTACCCAGAAAACTTAAAAGGGGAAAAATAAGGACCCAGAGAGTAAAAAGACACGCATAAAGGATGAATATGAAGAACATGTACAAAGGCCTTAGGCAATTCAACAAAAAAACCCCAACTCGGGTTCCAAAATCAATTTAAAATACACAAAAAATGCTCAAAATGCATCCTAAGAAGACGGGATGAACGAAGATCAAAATCGAAGGAAAGAGTGAGAGGATTACTTGGAAATCGTTTGAGGAAGTAAATCGGAAACTAGAGAAGTGACCGGAATCTTCAGAAAGTCAGTCGGAAAACTCAGAGGGACGCCGAAATTCTATTTGCTATGGGAATGGAAAATGTGAAAAGTGTATGAGGGTTGGTTTCCTCCTCTTTATATAGGCCAAGGCCAAGGGATCCGACAGTTAGATTGAGATAATCCGACGGCTCAGATTCGGGCAGACTTTTTGAATTTTGAAATTCAAAACCGCCACCATTATAGCACGATTGTCAAAATGCCTCAGCCAATCGGAGCACATGACGTTTCCAATCAACCATCACATCAGTTACGGTATCGAGGCAACCCCTCAAGTCCCGTCCTCAACCATCAAGTCATTTATGAGGCCGAATCGGCCCCATCAAAAGGTTTTCCACTGCAAATGAGACTGTCCGCTTCATAGCGTGGCACCAATAGTCCGTCCGCTTAATAGCATGGTGCCCAAGTTCGTCCGTTTCATAGCACGATCCTAAAGGCAAATTCAATCCATGACATAAGCCACAAAAGGCGAAGTCGATCGACGACACAGAAGCCAACAAAGACCTACTCAAAGTATGACACTTAGGCAAAGCTAATAGGCGACCTGCCACATAGCATGCCACCACGGTACCTTAAGGCAATCGATCCGTAAGCAAACTTTACTTCCCTCCTAACATTTCAAGAAAATGTTTAAGGCACGGAGTAGGGGGGCCATTGATTTTCCTGTACCACGATTCAGCCCATGGATCCTCATTCGGGTCCGTCCAGCCACCAAAACAATGGACAAGGCTGACGGCCACTTTAGTCCGCATGCCTATAAGCCACTACGGGACCGCAGACCATTAGCCCCACCTCAAACCTTCCTATCGCCCTTGAAGGCCCATGGAAAGGCTAGGGGGCCGGCCCGCCTATCCCCTGGCTATTAGGTACGTATGAGACCCCGAGCCCACAAATATAAGAAGAGCATGCTACAATCCAAAGTTGACAAGATTGAGACTCAGCAAATCGCCAAGTGTCCTGGGTCCGCTCTATATCGGTCCACTAGATAGCTATGAGTTAAGTCGGCACTGAATTGTATTTAATTACGTCTTATTGTCATTAGTTAAACCCTAATAGAGTAAACTCTCGATAAATGCATACCTTTGGGACCAACCAAAATTATCACTTTAAAGAGTTTATTTTGTTTATCGATAAATGAATAATTTATTCATTTATCGATAAATTAATATTTATTACTTTACAAAGAAATAATTAATATTATGCATCTAGTCTATAAAATGAAGAGACAAATATTAATTAAAATGTTTGGGAAGCTAGAAAGATTATAAGAATTTGTGCTCTTGGATTATTATCGAAATAAAAAATAAAAATGTTTCAATTCTTTATAAATAAGTACACAGTAGAACATAATTTACAACCACATATTGTACGTATCTTGTTTTCCCAATGGCTTCTCATCATTTGAAAGGAGTTAAGAAAACAACTCTAACAGATGAGCAAAAGAGAGCATTATGTGAGCATAAGAAGAAAATTCCTTCTTTTAGTCAAAAATATTTGCAAGGATGGGTTCAACAAAAGTTTGATGTTTCCATTAGTCAATCAACAGTATCAAACACTCTCAAAAGGTCAGCAAACTATTTGAAAAATAGTAATGTCAAAAGGCACAAATCTGCAAAATATCCTGAGCTAGAGAAAGTTTTGTACGAGTGGTTTCTTCAATGGCAAGAGAAGGTTAATATGTCTAGGGAAATGATCCAGGCCAAAGCAAAAGAGTTGTCGCAAAATATTCCTGGTGAAATTGATCCAAACTTTAACTTCTCTACTGGTTGGGTAGAACGTTTTAAGGAAAGATTTGGAATCAGATCTTACCGACGATTTGGTACAAATGGTTCAGTTGTAATGGAGAACATTGAACATTCTTTACCTCAAATACGAGCTAAACTAGACCAATTTCAGTTGAAGGATATCTATATTATGGATGAAACTGGATTATTTTTTCGATTGGAAGCCGACCATTCTCTTGCTACAAAGCAATTGGAAGGACGAAAGAAAGACAAAGAAAGAATTATCATTCTGCTATTTGTTGCAATGGTGATGGTTACGACATGGTATCTTTATACCACTCCTTTTTTTTTTTTAATATTTTAGGATTAAATAAAATTTCCTATCCCTATTCATTTCTAACAATTATTTCCATCTCTATTAATAAGATACCTCTTTGGGTTATTGGAAAATATGCAAATCCAAGATGTTTCAAAAATGTGAACATGAACTATCTTCTTGGATGATTGGCTTACTTTTTCAAGAATTTGTTGGTTGGTTTGACAAGAGAATGAATGGAAAAAAAAGTTCCTTTGATAGTAGACAATTGTCCAGCTCATCCAAAGGTTATTGAAGGCTTGCAAAATGTAGAATTACTTTTTTTTGCCTCCAAATACAACATCAAAGATTCAACCATGTATTATTTGGGATAATTTGGTCTCTCGAAACTTCATTATTGACGTCGATTTTATTCTAGCATCTTGGAGGGTTTTGAGCTTGGAGCAACAAATCCAGAGAAAATTCATGTTTTGAATGCTATGAATTTTGTCAATGCAGCTTGGAAATTTGATGTGAAAACAACAACAATTGCAAATTGTTTTCAACATTGCAAGATTTGATCATAGGAAACTTTTGCTCCTGAACGAGAAGTTTACCAAGATGAAGAGATCCTACAAGAAGTCATTTCTCGTTTAGGCTATAGAAATGTTATGGAGGTAGAACATCTTTTGAACTATCCTAGTGAGAATGATGCTGTGTTGAAATCACCTACAAATGATGAAATTATTCAAGCTGTGATGAATACGTCTAATGATGATGAGAATGATCCCGAACCGGACGATAGTTCGGTTTTACCCAATAATTCATCGAAAGAAGCTTTTCAAGCAACTATCACCTAACATAACTACTTGCTACAACATGAATAAAATATTACTGAAGTTGTGTATGCTCTACAAAAAGTTAAAGATGGGATCGAATTTGGTTTAGCCACTAAGAAGAAACAAGTTACTCCTGATGCATATTTTCAGAAAATATGAAGTGAAATGTAAAATTTCGAAAATATGTAAGTTTAATATATAAATTTCTAACTAGAATTATACATTTATTATTTTATATTTTTATTAGGCTTTACAGAAAATATGAAGTGAAATGTAAAATTTCGAAAATATGTAAGTTTAATATATAAATTTCTAACTGGAATTATGCATTTATTATTTTATATTTTTTTTAGGCTTTACTGTATTCAATTTCTTTTTATTCAAATTGCATTTAGCGAAATTATTACTTTAGTACACATGCCCAAGTCAGGACCGGAGGAAATAATTATCTTAGTGAGGATATTACTTTATCGGATATTTATTTATCGAGAGTTTACTGTATGTAGTTTGCCTATAAATAGAGGCTTATTGTAACCATTTACACATGCACAATTTATGAAAGCAAGGAAAACTATGCCAAATTCTTTCTAGCATTTTGCACCACCACTCACACACTTTCAGGCCACCGTGAAAGCATTATCACTGTCGTGCACCACCGCCTTTTACACCAAATCATAGCCAGAATTACCATCAAACACCGCGAATCTCACCGTGATAATTTTTACATTATCAATTTTGGAAGTTGATGGTTGGGTCTGATGTTGTATATTGGAGGTAGGTTCTTTAGGAAGCCAATGGCCATTCTAGATATTTATCTGCTGAACTGCCTTAATTCTCCATCTGAGCCACTACGGAGAAGATTCTTTCCACTGAGCAAGCTATGTCAAATATAAGAAGGAGGAGAGCCCAATTTGTCTTTTAAAAAGTGAACATTTAGGTGGTATTTGGCTTTGAGTATAGAGGCAAGGATATTGTTAGGCTTTGAAAAGATCCTCCAACATTGTTTAGCTAGAAGGGACTTATTGAACAATGTCATGTTTTTTAACCCCAATCCACCCTAATAGTTTGGGATCCAAATAGATATCCAGGAAGTCCAAGCCATAAACTTGTACCTAGATGTGCTGCTCCATCAGAATTTGCTAACAAGCCCTAAAATTTCATCAAGAAGTTTTTTTTGGTAAAGAAAAACATTGCATTACATAAAACATGAATTCCCAAGGTCACCGCCTTAATTAAAGCCTCCTTCCCAGCTTGAGATAAGAACTTGGATTTCCAGCCATGAAATTTCTTCCAAATCTTGTCCTTGATGTATTTGAAATCAAACTTAGATTTGCCTATCATGAACGAATGCCCCAAATACATTATTTTTCCTGAGCCCGTACTAATTTCTAGGGTGTTTTTGATAAGAGAGATGGTTGCATAATCATATTTTTTCTGAACTAAATGTCAGATTTAACGAGGTTTACCTTCTAACCTGACATCTCCTTATAAACACTAGGAATTCTCTTCAGATCCAGAGCATTATGACAGATTGCTTTAGCAAAGAGGATTATAGGTCCAAAATATTTGAGATATTGAGCTTGTGGGATTTCCGTTATAAGTGTAATGTATCATTTATGGCTGAAAAACTGGTTCTAGAATTTTATCATTTAGGATGAAGGGTAAGCGATCAGGGTTGTATATAGACCTTTTTTTTAAAAGAAGAATGCATTGTATTCCATTTGGTCTTTTTTATTTTGGGCAGATGTTTAAAGGATTTAAGCACTTCGAGACTTGTCAATTGACATATGTAGTGATCATCCTAATGCTTTTTGGGATAGGAAAAAACATATTGTTGATCTTCCCTATGAAGATGATTTTGATGAAAGAAAAATTACGACAAAGGCTAGACCTTGTCAAATGAATTCAGAATATTTAGAATATTGTAAAAAAGAAATTGAGTCTTTATTACAAAAAGGATTAATAAAAACATCTAAATCTTCTTGGTGTAAAAGGTTGACTGAGAAAGTCAACTTGGTGAGGCTAAAGTTTCTTGAGAAGAATTATTTTGAAGTTTCCATCAATGGAGATCTAAAATTCACTCTTTATTCTTTTGGTTTTACCGCCTTTACTTGCATTCCTTTGGTATTCTCTTTAAAGATCAAAGAGGGGAGTTTTGTTGGTAAGCTATTTTGGGTTCTTTTGGCCTTTGATCCATTGCCGGATTTTTCTTTCAGCTCCGCATGGCCACCTCTTAGGTCTCTCAAAAGTGGGGTTTGGTTGTATCTTGTTTTCTTAGTGAAAGACTCCGGTGGTTTCAGATGTATTTTCAACTTGCATGTGAGATTTCCCGTTGGATTAGGGGCTGCTAATCTGGATCCTTCTATATATATGAATGTAGAAGATTCTAATAAAATGTATACATATACATATACTGTATAATCTCGATAAATGAATAGCCTTGCCAAATGATTAATTTTCTCCGGCCCCGACGGCAAATGAGCTAAATGAATAACCTCGCTAAATGCATTAGCGAATAAAACAATTTGAGTCCTTAAAGTCCCCATGTAAACATAAATGAATAATCACAAAATTTCATATATATATATATATATATATATATATATATGTATATGTATGTATGTATAAAATAATAATAATAATAATAATAATAATAATAAATGAAAATATTTCATTTAGTCAACAATGTTCATATAAGAAGTCATTTCTTCTATAGAAAAAAATGCATATAAAGTTGTTTGTTTTCCTTCCACCAAAATGCATCACATCCTTAATTTTTTGTAATGCATGCACAACTTCTGGAATATTTTGCTCGTGTTGTTGTAAGTAATTTGGTATGGTGAGTACTACTTGAAAGGCCTTTTTTGATGACACATTTGGTATGACGCTACTATCATCTCCTTGAAATACCTCTTTTGGTGACACATTTTGTTTTGACTGATGTTTGGAAGCCATTAAATATTTTTTTCATAAATGAAGCCATTAAATTGAAGATTAAGAAAGATACAGTAATATCGATTCTTTATCAAATTAAGATTTTAGAGCTACATATAGTTTGTAGTGTAGGTTAAGTATATTTTCTTAGACTCTAAGTATTCCATACATACAATCTTATCAGTAGTCTCAATACATAATACATCATACTTAGTCCACAAGTATAGTGCATGTATTCCTAATCTAGAGTCTAAAGAAAATGAATGTAATTAAGTTTTTTATAATTTTTTGACCATTAACCTCTAGGTACATTTGGACATTAAATGTAAAAATACTAATCATAATAAAAAACTAAAAAATGTAAAAATACTATCTAAATGAATAAATATTCATTTATCGATAAATGAATAATATATTCATTTATCGATAAATGAATAATATATTCATTTATCGATAAATAAATAATCTCGTTAAACGAATATTTTTTTTCTGGTTCTGAGGGTATTCATTTATCGAGGTTATACTGTACATGTATATACACGTATGAGTGTGTGTATATATATATATATATATTTGTGTGTATGCATGTACACATATTAAGGTTAAACTCATTCTTTAAATATCATGTTTGTAGTCAAGTTACGTGTATCCGGTAAAGTATTCCACTTTTGAAAATCACAATTCGCCTCAAATACGTATCCAATGGAGTATCTGTAGTATCCGTCGAGTATCCGTATCCGATCCATATCGGATACGGGATACGCTTGCAGGATTAAGTATTCGGGCATCATAGACTCATAGTATGGTTAGCCTATATAGAGGGTCTTCTCAACAACGACCTCAATCAAGTTTTACTAAGTAATAACATAATTGATGGATTGTTTATTTATCTTACATAAATATCTCACTATTAATTGGGTCTTCTTGAACTTAATTGCAATATCCCGAACATTAGGAAATGACAGACGTTTCATTTTATAAAATTCGGAATATTATATCTATTTTTATTATGGATTTAAGTCTTATAAAAAGAAAATATTAATTAAAGAAATTAGTATTTGTTGGAAAATGATGGGAATTAATTGTAATTAATAGGAATTAATGGGATTAAAGGAAATAATTAGTATTTATTTCCTTGGAGGTTATTTACAAAAAAAACAAACATCCCTTTTTAGTGGGAAGTTATCAAACTGGGATTCAGAAATTAAACGTACGAACTTTGAGAGAAAAGAAAAAACAGAAAAGAGAAAGGGAGAATTTTTCAAAATTCTTTCAAGGATCTTGGTGGGTTTCAGAGGCAATTATAGAAAAAGAATCAGCGTGAAGAGATCTTCGTTTCAATACAAAAAGTTCAGAGTTTTGTTTGGGTTAAATCGTAGTTTCAATTGTATAGAATCCTTTGATCACAATTAATTCTTGATTGATTGTTGATCAAATAGGTTTTCTTGGAGAAGTTCAGAAGTGCTACTGTAACATCCCGACTTTTCGTAAAAGGGTAAAATAGTCATTGGGTGTATTTACTACGACCTAATTATTATTTGTCCCATTTATTTAATTAAAAAGAATTTAATTAAAAGGATTTAGCAATTAATTATAAAGGATTTAATTAATGGCTATAAAAGGAAATAATACCCAAAATCTCTTATTATTTCACACGATGATTCGAAAAAAAGAGATGGAGCAGCGCTACATGAGATGAAAACACGCAGAGACGCTGGAAGGGGGAAGGGCCACAAGGATGAAAAAATTAATAAGTGGAGTGCGGAAGGACAAAAGTAACATTTTCATGATTATAAAGGACAAAAATCACAATTGTTACTTTAAAATTTTTACTTCACGTGTTAATGTTATTTTGTGTTTCACAATTGTTACTTCATATTTACTCTATTTCACATTTGTTACTTCATATTTGTTACTTCATAATTGTTACTTTTGTCCTTATTAAATTACAGTTTACTTCTATCCCGATTTTTTGATAATTATGTCCTTCTGGACAAAAATCTAATGCCTGGAAAAGGGAGAACGTAAACTTCAACTGTGTGACCAATCCGTTCATCTGTTCAAGATGCCACAGGAGAGAAAAGTGATCAGCACGATGAGACGCAACTTTAGAAAATAACATCTCTCAATTTCGTAAGTTTTCGGTTTAGCCCTAGTTTTTGGTATTCGTAGAGTTCGATTCTTCAGAAATTCGTATCTTTTAATCCGTAGCTCTGTTTCGCAGCCATGTGTAGTCGAAACGATCTTCTTGGAGTGTAGAGTAATCTAAAATTAGTTTGACAGCAGTTAATCCAGGTAATCTGCAGTTTTATGCACTTTTTCAGTTTCGTTTTTAGCCAGAAAATAGGATTTTAGGGTTTTTGTTGATCAAATAGGTTTTGCGGTTTGAGGATCAACAGTTGTTGTATTTGCTTGGCGTTTTGCTTGCGGTTTTGCTGGCAATTAAGGTAAGAGGCTCTTCCTAATGAATAATTATAGTTTTATTAGGTTTAGGTTGAGTTTGGTATGATTAGATATAATCTTCTATGTTTTGCTGTGCTTAATTCGATGCTAATTGGGTTAAAAACGGATAAGAAATCGTTAAGTGTTGAAATCGGATTTTAGGGCAGTAGGTAGAATGCGTACGCATTGGCTAGCAATGCGCACGCATTCCTGATACAGGTTTGCCAGGTTTTGTTGCAGCAGGTGTAATGCTTATGCATTCAAGGGAATGTGCACGCATTGCTGGTTCAGGAGGTTCTTGTTTTGTTTTTGTTTTTCGAATGCGCACGCATTGGTTGGATAGAGAATTCAGTTTAGGTTCTGGTCGGTGAATGCGTACGCATTCAGAGCAATGCGCACGCATTATCAAACAACAAGTTTCAGCAGGTTTCAGAGGTAGGGAATGCGTACGCATTCCAGCTAATGCGCACGCATTGCCCCCAGTTTTAATTAAGTGTTGTTTAAGCCTTTTAATAAGATGTTAAATGTTATAATATGACCCGATAACATTAATTAAACATGAACAAGCTTCGATTGAACTTCTGATTCATTCAGTTAAAACATCGAATGTACTCTTAAAGGGAGTTGAAGTTCGGATCCGTCAGAAGGGCATGAAAGGGCTTGTGCTTTGATGAACTAGAGTTCATCAATGTCGTGTATTTTCTAGGACTTGTCCGTGTCTTCAGTGGTCTAGGAAAGAGAGAGTAGTGTATGTGCGGGAGCTTACACGAAAACACTTAGGTGGCTAGTTAATTCACGAGTAATAATTACATACGTGTAGTAAAAGATAAAACATCACTTATTCTCGGTTAGGCACTATTTCATATCGGCGATGTGATACGTTCATAAAAGGTGAACAACGCTGCAGGCCTATAAACGGCTGAATGGCAGTGGAGGAAATTCATCGGACGTATACGCATTCCGGGGAGACCCCGGAGCTAATCGGTGCTAATCACCGTTAGTTAGCAAGTATATCTTTAGGCTAATGAACGCCATGCGTAGTGTCCTTGAGTGATGACGTAACCAAGATAGGCTAAGCTAGAAACGTTTAGTCATGACGTGTCAATGGGCATGGATTGAACCCTAGATTGAGTCGGTCTCATAAAGAAAATTTAATAATCATAATAATAACCCTTCGTTGTACACCTTAGTTATTCTTTAGCTTCTCACTTTTACTAAGTAATTTGTACTTACCTCCTTTGCATTTTATTTTGTATGTATTGTGGGGTGAGAAGACGAACAGGTTGATCAAGTGTAGATGACGGATTTTGAAGGCTTGAAGTCTTGGCGATTCTTTTAGTTTATTTCCTTATAAAGGTTGTACTAGACTAGTTGTATTTATTTTCTTAGACTTGTTGTACTTCTACTTTTAAGACTTCATATTGTATAAGTCTTTGGGTTGTTCGTTGTTGTAATTTTAACTATCCATCTTTAGTATGGTTGTATCTATTCTTAGTAGCATTTATATTATTACCCGAGTCCATTTAGCTTCCGTTTCCTTTTATTTGATACGACGACATAGAGGCTTGCGTATAATATTAGATTTATTTAATGCTGTACGCGCCGAACGTTTCTCTTCCGGATAAGGGCTCCGTATCCGGGAGCGGGGCGTTACAGTTGGTATCAGAGAGAAGCGTCCTTTCTGTTCTAGGCTTCTCTTCCTCTAAGATAAGATTCGTTTGACTAAGAATCCTTAAACTGTGGTTAGGTTGCACTAGGACCATGTGAAGAGTCGTCTTAGACGGAGGTTAAGTCGAGTTCTCAAGTTTTGTTCCTTCTAGGATCCTTAGTAGAAACTCTCCCTTGTTCTGAAGTTTCCAAACCATAACCGGTCACATAGGGCTAAGTGTAACCCTTTTAAGTAAATCTTTGGGATAGGAGTCTTATGCCTACACCTTAAAGTCGAGGTCCTCTTGGTTGATTTCCTTTTTTTTCTTATTTTTACCTATTGAAATCTCTCAACCTTCTCTACACGCGAATATCTAAGTTTTATTTTATCTTGGCATAACCTTGTGGAGAATGATATTTGATTCAACTCTACAAATCCTTCACCTTCTCTTTTCACCATCGCTTGGTTTGAGTTTATCAACATTCTTAGACCTTTGCTTTTCTTGAGATGAGTTCTACACGAATTCCATGTGTAATTCTATTCTTTCCAAGTACTCCTCGGTCGTTTCAAACTATTAGTGTTAAAGGTCTCCTACTTTGGCACATAGTTTCCATCATCCTCATTTTTGGATTTATCCAACATGAGGGAATGCTTTTGTTTCCGTGTTTTCCCTTTAACATAAGACTGTCTTCCCCTACTCCAAAAATTCTGAAAATTTTCAACAAAGTAGATTATTGTCTTATCTACAATTTTTCTTTTAACATCAACTCGATAATTGTTATGGATTGTTCAGAAAGTTCATGTTTAAGCCGGACACTCTGTCCAGAAAATCTGCAGCAGCACCTTCACTTCCTCTTCTGTTTTGAACAGGTTAAACACCCTTAAATGACCTGAATCTTTTATATGTTGGAGACAAAACTTTTATCTACAACTTTCCTTATGGAATTAAGTTCATATTCCTTTCCGTTTGTTATCGATTCGCAATGCAATTCAGTGTTTACTAATCTGGAAATTCTGGCAGCTTGTGCAATCGTCAGAAATAACTGTTTTTGACCAAGTTATTTTCATCCAAAAAATCCAATATTTTTATATCACCTGGAAAACTCCAGTATCTAAATCTTTTCTCTTTGGATCGTGCTCAATTTCCTCTTCGTTTGTTCTGTACAAATTGATAATGTCAGATCCGGAGTATATATCATACACATCAACCTAAAATGAATTTTCACCTCTTTGACTTAGAGTTTGGGCTAAGTGAGTAGTAAGTTACGACTGTTATGTTTAGGAGTTCCCCGAAGTTTGATCTCCTTCTGAGTTAAACCTTTTAGTAGAATGCTTGTAAAGCTAACATTATAGTTCTTTTGCAGTTGTAAACAATAACCAAGATGCATGCCATGTTTGATGTTCAGACCCTTTTCTTGCCCTTTTGTAATTATACCTTATCTGGTATTTTATTTCTCATGTAATCCCTCACTTGAGATATTTAAACTCAACAAATCCTCTCCGCTTGTTGTCATGAATTACCTAAGAAACATATCTCCATAAGGCTCTCTTTTGAACAAATCCATGCTTCCTTACTTGTCAAATCAAGGAACAAGTTCCCTCTAACTCTGCATTGTTGCACTCCCATCATTCATTCAAACTCAAATTTTACTGAACCTTTTAATGTCAGAACATTCTTTTTACTTGTGATTATCCTCAGCTTCCCTCCTAAGGGTAGTGTCGATGTTGTAATTTTTTCACCTAATGCTGCCTGTTCTGTTAAGGTATGCATATCTTCTTTTTCCGGTCAAATTTTTAAGCCTACCATGACATTCCCCTCAATTACTTACCCTTAACATTCTAGCAATTTATGACAAACCAATTTCAAGCAGAAGGTAGACTTTTTCAATATGCCTTCTGAACCTATCTAGCCAACCAACATTTGAACTCCAAAACTCCTATTGAATTTCAATTTAGATTAATGTACCTTGTACCATTCAATCTTAAATCTCTTTCAGGCCATTTAGAGCCATGAACCGCCATATACACCTTTTTGACATTTCACATTTTGTTATGGCGTTCTATCATAATTTTGACATACTGGTTGAAAGTCTATTTTATTTTAACCTTTTCATTCCCACATGAGGAATAACCTCAAGCATTTATTCCTTGGCAGTGTACTATTCCTCTCGAGTAGTGCAACTTTGAACCGTTGATTTGAATCGTCAATGATCGTTTATACTTCCTTCAAAGGTTTGAAATAATTCTTTGAAATCAAACCTTAGCCGACAATTCTTAAGTGTCATTTCCTCTTCACTTATATCTTGCTTACCACTTACTTATTCAAACCTTTGATATTCCCTTACAATTCCTTCAGGGAAATTTCTAGTTCTTTTAAATCTTGAAATAACCTCTCTTTGACTACTGCAAACTTTGAATTTTTCTTGGCAAGTTTTATTTTCATTCTGAGACCTTTCGGTGTACTCGTTTTGTCTCCATGGCCCCTTCCTGTTGGGATTCTTGCTCTCTTTTGATTTCTACATTATTTTTTTAGTCTTTCTGGTGCTCGACCTTGCACCTTTACTTTGTTTTTCTGTTGTGTGATGCTCCTCTACGAAACTCATGTGAACTGAAGATTTTTCAGCCAACATCCATTTTGTTAACCAAGTGTTTAACAATCAAGGTCACCGCCTAGTGTCCTCAAGTTTAGAAATCTCTTTCCTTCGCATTTAATGTTTCCACGTCCATCGGTGATGTTTCCTTTAACGTCCCCATTTTTCTAAAGGCTTATATGAAAGCTTATTACCATCCTTTCTAGTTGCCTTTGAAGTCTTTGTAGACCACCGTATCTTGCAGAACTCCACTCTCTCAAAAGAATTTCATCTGCAAGGTGTTCTTTTGTTTTCCTTCTGGTGGCTATCCTTTGTATTATGATACAGTGCCTCATCCTCCAGTTTGGAACCACCTTCAATTTTTTCCCAACACGGAATCTTCTTGTTCTGCTTTTAACCCAAGCAACCTATCTTATTTTCAAGCGCATTGTATCCTTTCTTGGCTTACCTAGTTTACATACCACCCTGGTACTCAACTTGTCACTTTTAAACTCCTTATATTTTCCAATCTAACCCTAATTGGCATAAGGATTGGATCAGACCTCCAGGGGAAAAAATATGGCAAAGCATGTTCTCCACCCACAGGGAGTCTCAGAAGTCATACAGCCAGAATCCTTGCAGTCCTTCAGCAATTTCATGGTGCCATGATGGAAGTTGAGATCAAAAGAAGTCAAGTGTGCCAGAAGTGTTGTTTAATTTGGGAAGATTCGACACCGGGGTATAGTCGGCATAAGCAAGCAGAGAGTGTTGAACCGATGATTTCAAGATTCGAGGCAGTTGATGAGTTCGTGAAAGAAGAAAGACAAAGATCCAGTGGTTTTAGTTTACAAGTGAGTGGTCAGAACCAACCCGCCAGTGGTCACGAGTTAGATGAAGATGGCGATCATTAGGATCGGAATCAACTTTGGGTTCCGAATGCAGAAGATTGGGAAGAACAATAAAGAATGAAAACCTCGAGATGGCAATTGCAGTTCCTCTCAGAGCGACCAAGAAGTACAAGAATTGGAACAGTAATGCGGGCAATCTTTCATGAAGATAGAGATAGAATAACACAAGTTTCTGGGATGAAGTGGAGCGACAACAGAATACGAGATCAAATTTGATACAGCAATTCATGAGGAGATTGAAGTGGATCGTTGCAACCTCGAACTGGGTCAAGGTAAGCAGAAGAGTTGGGATGATGGAAGAAGAAGATTGTAAGAGTTAGAAGATGAGACGTTTTGCAAGTCCAGAGTTCAAGTACCTCTCAGTTACATTCGAGTTTCGAGGACGATACTCCTCTTAAGGGGGAAGGAATGTAACATCCCGACTTTTCGTAAAAGGGAAAAATAGTCATTGGGTGTATTTACTACGACCTAATTATTATTTGTCCCATTTATTTAATTAAAAAGAATTTAATTAAAAGGATTTAGCAATTAATTATAAAGGATTTAATTAATGGCTATAAAAAGGAAATAATACCCAAAATCTCTTATTATTTCACACGATGATTCTGAGAAAAAAAAGAGATGGAACGGCGCTACACAGATGAAAACACGCAGGAGATGCCTGGAAAAGGGAGAACATAAATTTCAACCGTGTGACCAATCCGTTCATCTGTTCAAGATGCCGCAGAAGAGAAAAGTGATCAGCACGATGAGACGCAACTTTGGAAAATAACATCTCTCAATTTTGTAAGTTTTCGGTTTAGCCATAGTTTTTGGTATTCGTAGAGTTCGATTCTTCAGAAATTCGTATCATTTAATCCGTAGCTCTGTTTCGCAGCCATGAGTAGTCGAAACGATCTTCTTGGAGCGTAGAGTAATCTAAAATTAGTTTGACGGCAGTTAATCCAGGTAATCTGCAGTTTTATGCACTTTTTCAGTTTCATTTTTAGCCAGAAAATAGGATTTTAGGGTTTTTGTTGATCAAATAGGTTTTGGGGTTTGAGGATCAACAGTTGTTGCAGTTGCTTGACGTTTTGCTTGCGGTTTTGCTGGCAATTAAGGGAAGAGGCTCTTCCTAATGAATAATTATAGTTTTATTAGGTTTAGGTTGAGTTTGGTATGATTAGATATAATTTTCTATGTTTTGCTGTGCTTAATTCGATGCTAATTAGGTTAGAAATGGATTAGAAATCGTTAAGTGTTGAAATCGGATTTTAGGGCAGCAGGTAGAATGCATACGTATTGGCTAGCAATGCGCATGCATTCCTGATACAGGTTTGCCAGGTTTTGTTACAGCAGGTGGAATGCGTATGCATTCAAGGGAATGTGCATGCATTGCTGGTTCAGGAGGTTCTGGTTTTGTTTCTGTTGTTCGAATGTGCCCGTATTGGTTGGACAGAGAGTTCAGTTTAGGTTCTGGTCGGTGAATGCGTACGCATTCAGAGCAATGCACACGCATTGATCAAACAGCAAGTTTCAGCAGGTTTCAGAGGTAGGGAATGCGTATGCATTCCAGCTAATGCGCACGCATTGCCCCAGTTTTAATTAAGTGTTTTTTAAGCCTTTTAATAAGATGTTGAATGTTATAATATGACCTGATAACATTAATTAAACATGAACAAGCTTCGATTGAACTTCTGATTCGTTCAGTTAAAACACCGAATGTACTCTTAAAGGGATTTGAAGTTCGGATCCGTCAGAAGGGCATGAAAGGGCTTGTGCTTTGATGAACTAGAGTTCATCAATGTCTGTGTATTAGCTACGACTTGTCCGTGTCTAGTGGTCTAGGAAAGAGTAGTGTATGTGAGGGAGCTTACCTGAAAACACTTAGATGGCTAGTTAATTCACAGTATAATTACATACGTGTAGTAAAAGATAAAACGTCACTTATTCTCGGTTAGGCACTATTTCATATCGGCGATGTGATATGTTCATAAAAGGTGAACAACGCTGCAGGCTTATAAACGGCTGAATGACAGTGTAGGAAATTCATCGGACGTATACGCATACCCGGGAGACCCCGGAGCTAATCGGTGCTAATCACCGTTAGTTAGCAAGTATATCTTCAGGCTGATCAATGCCATGCGTAGTGTCCTTGAGTGATGACATAACCAAGATAAGCTAAGCTAGAAACGTTTAGTCATGACGTGTCGATGGGCATGGATTGAACCCTAGATTGAGTCGGTCTCATAAAGAAAATTTAATAATCATAATAATAACCCTTCATTGTACAACTTTGTTATTCTTTAGCTTCTCACTTTTACTAAGTACTTTGTACTTACCTCCTTTGCATTTTCTTTTGTATGCATTGTGGGGTGAGAAGACGAACAGGTTGATCAAGTGTAGATGGCGGCTTTTGAAGGCTTGAAGTCTTGGCGAATCTTTTAGTTTATTTCCTTATAAATGTTGTACTAGACTAGTTGTATTTATTTTCTTAGACTTGTTGTACTTCTACTTTTAAGACTTCGTATTGTATAAGTCTTTGGGTTGTTCGTCGTTGTAATTTTAACTATCCATCTTTAGTATGGTTGTATCTATTCTTAGTAGCATTTATATTATTACCCGAGTCCATTTAGCTTCCATTTGCTTTTATTTGATACGACGACGTAGAGGCTTGCGTATAATATTAGATTTATTTAATGCTATACGCGCCGAACGCTTCTCTTCCGGATAAGGGCTCGGTATCCAGGAGCGGGGCGTTACAGCTATAGTGTTCTTGAGTTTTTGCTTTGGGTTTTGCTTGCAATTAAGGTAAGAGGCTCTTCCTAAGTTATAGTTTTATTATTTTAAGATTAAGTTTTAGTGTTGAATTGTGGCCAAAACCATGTCTATGTGTTGTTGTTGTGGTATGTTATGCCATAGTATGTTTAGAACCCAATTTGCTGCTGTTTTGTTGAGTATTTTGATGTTGATCATGTTGAAATGGGTTAGAAATCGTTTAAATGCAGAAAACTACTGTTTAGGGATGTTTTAGGGTTTTAGCGCGTGCATTGGGGCGTAGCGCGCATAGTATGAGTTTAGAAAGTGGGAAACAGACACAGAGAGCAATAAAGCAACCCATAATTTATTGGGAGCTTATAGCGCGTGCATTTGAGCGTGTAGCATGAGCTATAAGAAACCTGAAGCATTTTAGCGCACGCAATAGAGGTAATGCGCGCGCCGAAACCCTGCTTTTGTGAAATGTTGGGTTTTAAGCCCCGAGACCAGTTTTGAATGTTTTTCTTGATCTAATAACAATAAATGAACCTGAACAAGCCATGATTAATTTTCTGATGCGTTTAGTTCCGGCACCGAATGGATACTTCATAAGAGTTTAAGTTCGGGACCGTCGGAAGAGAATGATTGGCATGTGCTTTGATGAATTAGCATTCATCAATGTCTATGTATGTGTTAGGATGTTGTGTCTAGTTTTCTTAAGAGAGAGAGTGGAAGGAGTGAGGAGCCAAGCTTGAAAATACTGAGGTGCCTAGTTAACAATTAATAACAAACGTACTTGTGTAGTTAAAAGAATAATCATCATGTCATTCTTGGTAAGACACAAGTTTATATAGCGATGTGTGGGCGGTCGGTATAAGTGAATAACTCCATAAGTCTCCTATGTTGGATCGATAATGCGCGAAATACGCTCTTGAGGGTGGGGGGGGGGGGTTGAATAGAGTGTAGGGAGTTTATACCACTTTTTCAAATTATCAAATAATGGAGCAAGTAGTTACACAATTACTAATATTTAATTCCGAAATCTTAAATTAAATATTATTCGATTGTGAGTATATGCCTAAGTGAACAAGAATTCTAAGTGTGATTATATGGATATCACGATTGAGGACTGATCAAAGAGTTCTTACTAGTTAACAAGAGCAAAGCTGATCAACACAAAAGCAGACAGAGTTGATTAACCGGAAATTATAGCGGCGTGTATGTAAAAGTGTCACCAAAACTTGTCTGTATTGAAAACAGGAGGCAATAGAGATACAACTTATACACAAGTGGTAGTATTGCAATAGGATTACAAGATCACTAAAATAATTCAATCAATACAAATGATACAGCAGGTTATAAAACAAATCAGTTCAAAATAGAGTGATCTAATAGCAGGGTTACAACCAACCTTCAGAAACAGTTATTAAAGTACAGATGATATGATCAGCAGGGATAATACACACAGAGTATAGAGCACAAGCTAAGTTGATTAATCAGCTACAGTCTTGAGCTGATAATCAGAGTGAAATTCTGATTATCAAATCAGACTATGGGACTGATTACACACAATCAACATCTCTGTAAAATTCTAGCAGTACAGAGCCTAATGTCTAATAGATTACATCAGATGTACTTTCAACAGGATCAAAGTTTGTAGGCCAATACAAAGTCTTGGAATCCACAATATAGGCAACATGTACACATGAATACACAGATTCACCAAGAAAGCAGTTAAGGGGCAGACCACAAGTTAGGCAAAACAGGGGGCAGAAACTCAGACAACCAATTGCAAGAATAGGCAATAATAGTTTCCCAACATAATAATATGGGGATAAACAGAGAAGGGCTAGCTTTGAATTAGAGAACAAATCCTTGACGGGTTACCAGAAATCAGTTTGTCAAGCCTTTTTCACAAGGCAGTGTGCATGTTTTTAAACCAGCCATACAAGGGGACAAATCCTGAACCCACAGATTATGCAAGTTTGGTTTCTGTACCAAAACTACCACAGACTCAACCTTGTACTTCAGTAATCAAAGTAATGCAGTCAAGACGTGCAATCAGGAAGTTTTCCCTTATGCTCAAGGTAGTGAACTTGGTGATACCACCAGTTCAGTGACTTCTGTTTTCACAAACATTCTGTTAGGAAATCTATGCGGGAACGCATCAGAATTTAAAATTTATTTCCTTTTACCAAAATCGAATTCGTTTAAGTAGAAAGCATAAAATAAGTAGACGAGGGAATACCTTGGTTGATCCAATTGGATCGACGCTTTGTCTACGGTTGATGGTCCAAGCACCGAACCGTCCAAGTGTCCGGCCTCTAGCGGTAATCCACAAGAACAACTACAGGAATCCTCGAAGGAATACTACCGGAAAAAGTCGACTGATAGGTCGCCTTTTCTTCTTCCCAAAAAAACCTCTCTCAAGAACTCTGTCTTTCTTTCACTAGAAAATTACAAGAATATTGTGATACAAAGAGCTTGGTACAACTCCCTTTTTATAAGAATATGTGGTGCCACTTTTTCCTTGAAGTGTAGTAGAGAACAAGAAACCATTTTCCCAATAGAATAAGGATTTAATAAATCAATCGGATATTTGATTGACTATCTCATTAAGTACTTACCTTAATCTTATTAAGAATTTTCCTTAAATTCATATCTGCCATAAAATTAATATCTTATATTTAATACTTTCCAAGATATATATTGTCAATATCATATATTGAAAATATATTTATTCTACTACCATAAATCAGTTTAGACATATGTAAATAACATATATATATACTATATGCACACACACACACACACACACACACACACACACATATATATATATATATATATATATATATATATATATATATCTACTACACATGTTCATATGTATATCACATATATACATGTCACACATATATATATATATATATATATATATATATATATATATATATATATATATATCTACTACACATGTTCATATGTATATCACATATATACATGTCACATATATATATATATATATATATATATATATATATATATTAATACATAATAATATAATGCTATGATTAATTAATTTGCAAAATCCATGTGTATCATATACACATATATAATTTTGACCCATATATACATATATATCAACATAATTAATATCTTGTAATAGATTTATTCATAATAAATACATATCATAATATTAATTTATAACACTTTATAGTAGGCATAAACAAATCCTCATCCGGTTATCGCTCTAACCACAAATTAATTCCGGCTAGTTATTCATATGTGTGTGACCCGATAGGTTCCGAATATGTTGGCTATGGGCACAAAGTGCATTTACTAAAATACCCTTCACACCTAACGATCATGGATAGCGTCTAGCAACACGTCCACGACCCCCAATCATCTAAATGAGTCAAGTGCTATGACTACAACATTTCATGTGAAACGATTACCGTGTAAATAGAATCCTATCACTGTAATAATACCCATAGGGTCGTACGTCGAGTGTCAAACATCAACGACCGTATCTTATAATCTGGATATCCTACTCTCTCGAAGAAACATATTACTTCCTCTTTGCAAAGACTTTCGAGAATAAGACATTCCTTAAAAGAAGGCACTTTCGGATATTTACTCCTACTATTAGGTATGCGATTTCCGGATGAGCAACATGAATCCTACGCATGCTTTAGTATCACACCCAATCACTACCGCATGATCGCCCATGGCTAGGGGAAACCTCAATAGTGTCAAAGTATTACAATCCACACCGTGATGCCATGCAGACTCCGGTCTCAAGATAATTACACAACCGCCACATAGTGCGACATTTAATAAATTCTCTAATACACGTCCACGTACAGTCCAAGTGTCTCTACAATTTGATAGACGAGATCTATCCCTATCTTCATAAGATAAAAAACATCCAATACGTGCTAATCTAATCATACTATTAATGTCCCATTTAATAGCACACGTGACTAGAGACATTTAAGTACCAAACCTCTTAAGGTGATTCGAGATCTCATCAACCATAATCACTATTATGATTTCTCTTTCACGGTTTGACACTAGGGACGTTATCATATATACAATATCATAATTGGCCCGTTAAACGAACAAATATATAATAATAGAAAAGCCATTAATATATGTATAAACATAAAGAAATAGTAGAAATGATCTGACCCAGTCGGATCCGGTCCAACCCGATTGGGTTTAGGACACTATTTCAACAATCTCCCATTTGGCCTAAAGCCAATCACTCGTGCACACAAGGCCAAGTTTATACACAAGAATCTCAAGCAATAATCACAACCAACCCTAAGCGTGAACGGATCACTATCCATAAGAGCTCAGACTATCTTCATATCATGCTCCAAATGATCAAGTCAAAGGAACCGCCTCAACACACACACGAATCTCTGACGACCCTGGTCCCTGCCTAAACAATGAATCCACTTACTATATCAGCTATATAGACAGGTGGAAGGACCATACAATGTTAAGGAATGAACCTCTTGGATCCATGTACTGCTCCCAATGCGCCTCCAAGACAATACTGTGTTTTGACCTAGTTGTAGAATCTACAGTGATCTCTAGCTAAGAAATTTTCTAGCTCAATGTATCACTTGATTAATGTGATTACAAAAAACCCATTGTAGCTCTCACTGTCTTCATATGACACAGGGTATACATCTGTATATCTACGTTTATTTGGTTCCAAGTTCCAATAAACTAGGAATCCATCCTTAACACCTTTAATGATATTCTCGACATCTACCAGAATCACTTTCATACTTATTCATGACTCATCATGCACTATGAACACCTGGTACAACTCTTATGATATGGATCCTACTTCGGCAGCAAGGGGAACCTTCCTAAGAGTCATCTTTCACCTTATCTTTAAGACTGACGTCCTGTCATAGATAGTTCCCAAAAATACTGGCTAGCAGTATCTCTTGTTGTCATCTATGCTAAAATTTTAGCATCTCATCTATGCAGGTGAACTGTGATAATCAATCAGTATCTAAATATATCATTATAGATTCTTATTTCCAAAATAAGAACTGCCATTCTAAGAGATTTCGCAAAGGCATTGCATTACCAAACATTAATTGACTGTGATATGGGGTGTCAACTCCCAAGAATGATATGAAATACCTTTCTCAAAAATTGTAACACTCCCACTAACCCTCTTGCACATTAGGCATATCTTTCTTTTGATGGAATCAAACACTTTTGATCTATCAAAGCAAAGAACTTATACAGAGAAACGTTTTTTTAGTCTGTAAATGGATCTCATAAGCTTACATATCACGTTATCGTCTATGAACATCAAGCCATTGGCCCAACGTTTTCAACACTATCATATAGCCATGATACGTAGCTTCAACAAGCACTATCTGAATAGACTTAAGCATAGCCGGTAGCATAAAGGTAACTACAAAGTTTACACCTCGTAGCTTCTTAGCCATCAACTCAGCCTAACATGTAATTGTATTACTACCCATGTTAGTCTTTCATAAAGACATGCGACACCTTTCAGAGACATTCTCGTCAGGTAAGACATACCAGGTCCATAACCCGTTTGTCACACATGGAATCTGTTTCAGATATTATGGCTCCATCCATATCTCTAAATCTTGCCTTTCAAGAATTCTTGCATGAGTCGCGAGATCTTCATTATTCAAGATGAACATACCAGTAGCCCTTTCAGGCGTGTGGTTATCTGTGGACTCATAGAATACTTATGTGCGCTGAACAGTGTTCTACACCTCATCTCTATGTGGCGCCTGCTCACATTCCGACGTTTGAATATCTCCTTGTGGTTCTCAAACTACTTTTGAGATCTAAATTTACTCTCACTATTTCTTTTGGAAGAAACACTTCCTCTAAAAGACATCATGATTGGAGACAAACACTTTTGCTCCACGGGTAAGCAAATAATATCTAGCATACTTGCTAAGATATTCCATAAAGTTGCACATGTCATACTAGGCTCCAAGCATTTCAGACACTGCTTGCTTGCTAGAAGCACGACAACCCAAAATCATCGGTTAAGATGGATTTCATGTCATCGTCTTCCATATCTGATATGGAATTTATTCAACCTTTATTCTTTGAAACACGGTTAGAATATGTATTGAATAAGGGCACTATCCCAAAACAGGTATGGGATAATTTGCATGGCTTACGTCACTCTTTTATCGTATAAAGTATTGTTTCCATTTTAGAAACACAATCTAATTGTGTATCCCAATAATGGCATCCTTCAAGGGAGAGTCTGATTCATTTCAGACAACTTCTGAAACACCATTCATAGATTAATTACTTCAATCTCATTGAAGATTAATTCCTAAGTTGTTTATCAATCTCACATTCGTACTAGTTTGAACTTTTCAGACTTTCCGAAATTCGTACTTCACTAAGTACATTTGACTATTTCTAAAATAGTCAAAGAGAGTAATAAACAATAATTTATGGTATTCATTGTCATAAGTCAACAGACATCAATATGTTTAGGCTTTAGTCAATTTCTAGACTTTATTACATTCTTCATAAAGGGTATTTTAGTCATCTTTAGTAAGATAGTATTATCCACATGATTCATAATCACATGGTTCAGACATCATCAAAATGACATTTGATCATACGTTTCTCTTCAATAGAGACTATGTCTAGAACAACCACAAATATTAAGGATAACAACCATACAAATATTTGGTTGAGATTTCATCACCTATATCAACTATATAGTGACATTGATCTAGCATGTTAGATTTAAAGACTATTCAAACTTTATTGGAATAACATTTAGTCCTTCCAATTGATTTGTCTATTAAGTCCTAACAAATAATTGAAAGCTTGTTCTTCTTAAAAGAAACCGGAACATAATAACATGTATTTAGTTCCTTTATCATTTACTAGATTCGAATATTATAATGTAAATCTTTAAGCGGTTGCTTAACTTTCCATATTTCAAAATACTCTATATTTAAATCTTTCTAATCTAATAATACTCGTGAGATATCATATATCTGAGAGTTGACTTGAGTTTAGAAAAACTTATCTCAACCTACTTGCCTAAAATGGAGACTTCGATAAGTTCTCTATTTAAGCACATGCCCTTACTTTCCTTTCAATCCTTTAAGCACTTGTAAATATTTCTTAGTTTTAGTCTTCATAAGACTTAATAAAAATCACAAGAGCTAAATTTTGAATTTTCTTTCATAAAGAGAATCCAAAGTTTATTAGATAGTTTATTTAACATTTTGAATCATATTCAAAACATGAACTATTTAATTAACCTTCAAGCAATGATTAAAGAAATAGGTCGATACTTAAATCTTACAATTTTGAAAACAACCTTTCCAAAATTCGTTGTGGTCATTTACATCCAACACATTTAATGTTTGAATTAACTGTCATCGTATGACAGAATGACCCACTGGATATCGTTAAGTCCGATATATGATTAATTTGTTGAAACTCCTTTAAAATGATTTAATCATATCATGAGCTTCCGTTTTGATTTAATAATCAATGTCTTAGAGCACTCAATCAAATATGTAGTCTCATTGTCTTGGACTACTATAGCGCAGTTGCTCGTGTCATTGCTTATTTTAAAAGGATTAAAATTACTTAACCATACTTGTGAACGTTTCTCAAAAGGTAACAGTCATAATTTGGTATTAACAATCGAGAACAAAAAACATAAATAAAAGTTTGCTAAATACTACAACATAAAAATAAAGATAAAAAGAGTGTTGTTGTTTATATATGCAAAATCAAAAAAGTCTTTTGGTTTATACTTCTGCTCCCACTAGTCAACCACTCCCAATTGACTTTCAAGAATTTTCCAAAAATTCTTTAGTGGCCAAGATCCCACCTTGTTACGTCGATTCCCTGCTATGGCTGGTGAACCGAAATAATTCGGTGAGTAGGTGACACTTCACCAAGCACATCACTATGTGACTCTTGGTTGTTGACTAATCAACTTCTTGACAATTCACATCACATTGTGGTAGCCAACCCTTGTCTCTAAAAATTACCAGACCCCTGTTGTGGCTGATGGTCGAATAAATTTCAGTCAAGTCACAACCCAATATTCGCGAGATCTCATACGACCATATCTCAATAATAACGATATACCCGAGGTAGGTCAACCCCCAGCTGTGGCTGATGGATTGGATCCGAATAAGGGCTCTTCACCGTCATTATAATATTGAGAGACAATATTTCGACTTGATATTTGATGTGGGAGTGTTTTATAAATTAATTCACTTAATTAATTTTAGTTACGGTCTCATCAAATATATCTATCTCTATAGACATACATCCTACACATTCATCTAGATCGTGCCTAGTCATGCATCTATCGTATCATATAAAAGAAATACATGCAAAAAATAAATAAATGCGTAAAGTAACCGGTATGATAATGAACTTTTCCTAAATGCGGTTTCGAATAAAAACTGATGAAACTGCGGGTCACAATCTAAGGTAGCTGCAACCGTCAACAGGATCTCTATGTCTTTTTTTTTGCGTTCATCTTCCGCTCCATTCTTGTTACATAAAATCTATCTAATTAATTTATATGCCCGCCGCAAATGGGGGGAAGATAACGGGAATGAGATAAATACAGAAAATAAAATAGGTCACGTTATGCATAATGGCCTAGGACAATTTTGAATCAACAGAAAATTAAATCATTCACATCCATCCTATTGGTCGAGTTCATGATCAATCGGGGTCCATATAATCATATTTTATCCACTACAATATATAATCCACACAATAACATCTTATGAAAAAAAATAAAATCTAAAGTCACCAACTTGCGTCCTTTTAATCCAATGAATCAACTAATTAATTATTAATCGAAATTAAAATTAACGATTAATTTTAAATTCAATTTTAATTTTAATTTTACTATTTTGAACTATTCAAAATCAAAATCAAAATCAAAATAAAGTGGGTCTCTTATGTTTAACCAAAAGAGATGCATTTGGCTTGGTACAAACCAAATCAAAAGGCATCCTAGGCCTTTTCCAAAATATTTTGGAAAAAAGGCTAGGCCTATTCTAAAAAATTTGGAATAACCTAGGTTAACCTTAGGTCCAACCCTTTTACCCAAAAAATTGAGTAGTTGTACTTTTCATGCCATGTGATATCTCAATTGTCCAAACTATTTGAACCATTAGTTAGCCACATGACATCAACTTAAGCAAAGAAAAATTGTCAATCACTACTATGAACCATATTGAATCACAAATACACAAAACAAAAATTTTGGAGATCCACCACCTTTGACCAGTCAACCGACACCGGCAGCAAGTTGCCCCGCCGCGGCAGCCGGCGACCAGCCGGCCGGTGGTGGGTAACGCCGACCCTTTTTTTGGTTTTGTTTCGTTCAATCTAATTGTTTGTGAATCAATAGCATGCATCTTTTATTATGTGATTAAAACGATGAAAATTACTACGCAAATTACTAATGCACATTGATTAAGCTCGAAGACCGCTCTGATACCACTGTTAGGAAATCTATGCGGAAACACAGCGGAATTTAAAATTTATTTCCTTTTACGAAGATCGACTTTGTTTAAACAACAAGCATAAAAGAAGTAGACGAGAGAATACCTTGGTTGATCCAATTGGATCGACGCTTTGTCTACGGTTGATGGTCCAAGCACCGAGCCGTCCAAGTATTCGGCCTCTAGCGGTAATCCACACAAACAACTGCCGGAATCCTCGAATGATTGCTACCGGAAAAGTCGACTGCCAAGTCGCCTTTTGTTCTTCACACAAAATCCTCTCTCAAAAACTCTCTTTCTTTCACTAGAATATTGCAAGAATATGGTGATACAAAAGAGCTTGGCACAACTCCCCTTTTATAAGAAGAGGTGGCGGCACTTTTTTCTTGGAGTGTAGTAGAGAACAAGAAACTATTTCCCAATAGAATAAGAATTTAATAAATCAATCAGATATTTGATTGACTATCACATTAGGTACTTACCTTAATGTTATTAAGGATTTTCCTTTAATTCATATATGCCATAAATTCAATATCTTATATTAAATACTTTCCAAGTTATATATTGTCAATATCTTATATTGAATATATATCTTTATTATATTACTATAAATCAATTTACACACACAGACATATATATATATATACACATATATATACTATATGCATAAATCTCTCTCTCTCTCTCTCTATGTGTGTGTATATATATATATATATATATATATATATATATATATATATATACAACACATGTGCACATGTTTATCACATATATACATGCCACATGCATATATATATATATATATATATATATATATATATATATATATATATATATATATACACACACACACATATATATTAATATCTAATATTAATACCTAATAATATAATGCTATGATTAATTAATTTGCAAAATCCATGTGTATCATATACACATATATAATTTAGACCTATATATACATATATATATAATTAATCAACACAATTAATATCTTGTACTCCCTCCGTCCCATAATATAAGGCCTTTTGGCCATTTCACACAGTTTAAGAAAATATAATAAATGAGTTGCTTTTTAATATTTCAATGTAAAATATTGTTTTGTTTTCTGGGACTGACTAATAATATTACATTGTTTAGTATGAAAGTGAAAAAAAATGCATTTAATATTGTATTGTTTTGTGAGAAGAACTTATATTTTGGGACACCATTGAAAAGCCAAAAAGACTTATATTATGGGACGGAGGGAGTATTATAATTATTCATAATAAATAAATACAACAATATTAATTTATCACTATAACACTTTATAGTAGGCATAAACAAATCCTCATCCGGTAATCGCTATAACCACAAATTAATTCCTGCTAGTTATTCATATGTGTGTGACCCGATAGGTTTCCGAATATGTTAGCAGTAGGCACAAAGTGCATTTACTAAAATGCCCTTCACACCTAACGATCACGGATAACATCTAGCAACACGTCCACGATCCCCAATCATCGGAAAGAGTCAAGTGCTATGACTACAACCTTTCATGTGAAACGGTTAACATGTAAATCGAATCATATCGCTGTAATAATATCCATATGGTCGTACGTCAAGTGTCAAACATGAATGACCGTATCTTCTAATCTGGATATCCTACTCTCTCGAAGTAACATATTACTTCCGCTTTGTAAAGACTTTCGAGAATAAGACATTCCTTATAAGAAGGCACTTTCGGATATTTACTCCTACTATTAGGATATACGATTTCTGGACGAGCAACATGAATCCTACGCATGCTTCAGTATCACACCCAATCACTACCGCATGATTGCCCCATGGCTAGAGGAAACCTCAAAGTGTCAAAGTATAACAATCCACACCGTGATGCCATGAAGACTCCGGTCTCAGGATAATTACACAACCGCCACATAGTGCGACACTTAATAAAGTAAATGAGTTACTCTAACGTACGCATTCTCTAATACACGTCGTACAGTCCAAGTGTCTCTACACTTTGATAGACGAGATCTATCCCTATCTTCATACGATAGAAGACATCCAATACGTGCTAGTCTAATCGCACTATTAATGTCCCATTTAATAGCACATGCGACTAGAGACATTTAAGTATCAAACCTCTTAAAGTGATTCGAGATCGCATCAACCATAATCACTATTATGATTTCTCTTTCATAGTTTGACACTAGGTACTTTATCATAAATACAATATCATAATTGACCCGTTAAACGAACAAATATATAGTAACAGAAAAGCCATTTAATATATGTATAAACATAAAGAAATAGCAGAAATGATCCGACCTGGTCAGATCCAGTCCGACCCGATTAGGTTTAGGAAACTACTCCAACACTTTCTGCAAGTTTGTAACTGAATCAAGAATAAAACAAAACAGAGCTTCAATCAGAGTGTCAGATTGACACAAGATCAAATCACAGTGAAATATGAGTCAAATGGCTAGATTCCTCTCAGGGCCAATACTTGACTCAAGCTTTCAATTGTGAGCCTTGATCTTATCACTGAACCACACTTATTAAGCTACTGACAGGACTTCACAGACACTATATCAACACAAATTACACAAGAGTTCAGACGACACACAAAAACATAGAATTTCAAGCAAAGTATACATCTTTAAGGAAATTCTGCATATAGACACTTACTAAATCAAGACCAGAAGTGCTGAACAACAATTCCTGAAGACCAGAATTCTTCTTAGTTCTTTGAACTGTCCACTGCCTACCCACGGAATTGTAAGGAAATCTATGTGGGAACGCAGCAGAAATTAAAATTTATTTCCTCTTAACCAGGATCAACTTCGTTTAAAAAACAAACATATTAAGATAGTAGACGGTGGTTACCTTTCTTGATCTAAAAGATCGACGCTTTGACCGTCTACGGAGAGTATTAGTGCGCGAGCCATCCACGTGTCCGGCCTCCATCAGTATCCACACGAACAACCCGCCGGAATCCACCATTGGATTGCTACTGGAAAAAATCGGTTGCTACACCGACCTTTTCTCTCTCTCAAATCTCTCTCTAGGAAGCTATCTTATTTTTCACAAGAGTTATTAACTCTTGGAATTGTGATATGCAAAAGAGATAGTCAACCCCTTTCTTTTATAGTAGAAAGTGGCGCCCCTATTGTCCCAATCAGATTGGAAGAAGCTTTCTAGTAGATTGATGAGAGAAAAAATATTTTCTTAATAAAATAAGGAAAATCACATTGATTGATTTATCTCTTTTAATTAAATATATTTTATTAAATAAATAAGATATTGTCAATATCTAATATTGAATATATTTATCTTATTACCATAAATCTATTTATCCTAAATCAATAATATCCAATATTAATATATGATAATATCATTAATTAAATTGCACAATCCAAGTGTATCTTATACACTGGTCACCTGCACCCCATAGCTATAAATTGGCTTCCGGAATATTCTTTAATTAATCAATATAATTAATATCTTGTATTTAATTTATTAATAATAAATAAATACTCTCATATTAATTTAATCACTATAACACTTTATAGTCGAGATAAAATTTCCTTATTTGGCTATCATTATAACCGCATTTTAATCCGGCTAGATGTTCTTATGTGTGTGACCCAATAGGCTTCCGAATATGTTGGCTATAGACACAAAGTGCAAATTACAAAAATGCCCTTCATACCTAACGATCATTGAATAGCGTCTAGCAACACGCCGTGACCCCCAATCATAGGAAGAGTCAAAAGCAATGACTACTACATTTCATGTGAAACAGTTACCGTGTAAACAGAATCCTATCGCTGTAATAATATCCATGCGATCGTTTCTCGAGTGTCGGTATATCAAAGATCGTATCTTATAATCTAGATATCATGCTCTCTGGAATAACTAATTTACTCCCAATTTGCAAAGATTCACGAGAGCTAGACATTCCTTATAAGAAGGCCATTTATGACATTCACTCCTAAATATAGGATACGCGATTTTCGGATGAGCAACATGAATCCTACGCATGCTTCAGTATCACACCCAATCACTACCGCATGATCGCCCCATGGCTAGGGGAAACCTTAATAGTGTCAAAGCATGACAATTCACACCGGATGCCATGAAGACTCCGGTCTCAAGATAATTACACAACTGCCACATACTGCAACACTTAATGTAAGTGGGTAAGTCTGATGTACGCATTCTCTAATACACGTCCACGTACAGTCCAAGCGTCTCTACACTTAGATAGAAGAGATATATCCCTGCCATCAATAAGATAGAAAACATCCAATATGTGCTAGTCTAATCGTACTATTAATGTCCCGTTTAATTGTACATACGACTAGAGACATTTAAGTATCAAACCATTAAAGTGATTCGAGATCTTATCAACCATAATCACTAATATGGTTTCTCTATCACGGTTTAATACTAAGGACGTTATCATATAACAATATCTTAATTGGTTCGTTAAACGAACAAATGTATAATAACAGAAAAGCCATTTAATATATGTATAAACATAAAGAAATAGTAGAAATGATCCGACCCGGTCGGATCCGGTCCAACGCGATTGGGTTTAGGACACTATTTCAACAATCTCCCACTTGGCCTAAAGCCAATCACTCGTACACACAAGACCAAGTTGAAACACAAGAATCTCATGCAATACTCGCAACCAACCCTAAGCGTAAACGGATCACTATCCATGGGGACTCGGACTATCTTCATATCATGCTCCAAATGACCAAGTCAAAGGAACCGCCTCAACACACACATGAATATTTGACGAGACCCTGGTCCTTGCATCAAGCAATGAATCCACCACCATATCAGCTATATAGTAAAGGTGGAAGAACCGCACTAGGTTCAGGAATGAACCTCTTAGATCTATGTACTGCTCCCGCTGCGCCTCTAAGGCATTATTTTGTTTTGGCTCAGTTGTAGAATTTTCAGTGATCTCTTGCTAAGAATATTTCTAGCTCACTATATCACTTGATTAAAGCGACTGCAAACCTAGATTGTAGCTCCCACTATCTTCATAACACCTAGGGCATACATCTGTATATCTATGTTTATCCGATTACAGAGGTTTCAATAAACTAGGAACACATCCTTAACATTTTTAAAGATATTCTCGACATATACCAGAATCACTTTCATACCTGCTCATGACTCTTCATGAAGTATGAACACCTGGTTCAATTCACAATACTTATGATGGACCCTCTTGCAGAAACAAAGGGTACCTTCCATAGGTATCGTCTTTCATATTTTCTTTGGGACTAACGTCCTGTCATAGATAGACCTCAAGAACACTGGCCAGAAGTATCTCTTGATGTGGTCTATGCTAAACTGTTTTACAATCTCATCTATAAGAGTGAACTGTGATAGGTAAGCAGCCTCTAAATCTGTCATCATAGATTTTATTTCCAAAATAAGAACTACCATTCCAAGAGCTTTCACAAAGACCTTGAACTACCAAATATTAATTGACAGTATCTAGGGATGACAGTTTTCGAGAAGGATATTTAATACCTTTCTTAAAAACCTGTGATGCTCCCACTAACCCTTTTGCACATTAGGCATATCTTTCTTCTTGATGAAATCAAACTCTTTTGATTTATCAATGCAAGGAACTTATATAGAGGAACTTGTTTGAGTCCATAAATGGATCTCATTAGCTTACACATCTCGTTATCGTCTACGAACATCAAGCCTTTGGCCCAACATTTTCAACACTATCATATAGCCATGATACGTCGCTACAACAAGCACTATCTGAACAGACTTGAACATAGCCGGTAACATAAGGTAACTACGAGGTTTATACCTCATAGCCTCTTAGCCATCAACTCAGCCTAACAGTAACCGTATTACCATCCATCTCAGTCTTTCATAAAGACATGATACACCTTTTCAGGACATTCCCTTCAGGTAAGACATACTAGGTTCATAACCCGGCTGTCACACATGGAATCTGTTTCAGACACTATGGCTCCTAGCCATGTCTCTTAATCTTGTCTTTCAAGCATTCTTATATAAGTCGCGAGATCTTCATTCTTCAAGATGAACACACCAGTAGACCTTTCAGGCGTGTGGTCATCTTCAGACTCACAAAGTGCTTGTGTGCACTGAGCAGTGTCTTACACCTCATCGCTATGGGGTGTCTGCCCATGTTCCAATGGTTGAATATCTCTCTGCGGTTCTCAAACTCTTTTGAGATTTCAATTTACTCCTACTGTTTCTTTTGGAAGAATCACTTCCTCTAGAAAGCAGCATGTTTGGAGACAAACTCCTTTTGCTCTACGGACAAGTAAATAATATCTAGCGTACTTGCTAAGATATTGTCTGCTTGCTAGAAGCATGACTACCCTATATCATCGGTTAATATGGATTTGATCTTATCGTCTTCCATATTTGATATGGAATTTATTCAACATTTATTCTTTGGAACTCGGTTAAGTAGATGTATTGTATAAGGGCACTATCACAAAACAGGTAATGGATACTTCGCACGGTTTACGTCACACCTTTATCATACAAAGTGTTGTTTCCATTTTAGAAACACAATCTAATTGTGTATCCAAATATGGCATCCTTCAAGGGAGAATCTGATTCCCTTTTAGACAACTTCTGAAACACCCTTCAAGTATTAATTACTTCAATCCAATTGAATATTAATACCTAATTAGTTCATCAATCTCATGTTCGTACTAGCTCAAACTTTTTGGGCTTTCCAAACTTCGCACTTCATTGAATACACTTGGCTATTTCTAAAATAGTCAAAGAGAGTAATAAACAATAATATCATTCATGGAATTAATTGTCATATGCCAACAAACATCAGTATGTTTAGGCTTTAGGCAATTTTCTAGATTTTATAACCCTTTTCATAAAAGAGTATTTTAGTCATCTTTAGATAAGATACATACTACCCTCAAGATTCATAATCACATGGTTCAGACATCATCAGAATGACATCGGATCACACGACTCTCCTCCATAGAGTCTGTTAGAACAACCACAAATATCAAGGATAACAGCCATACAAAAACTCGGTTGAGATTTCATCACCTATATCAACTATATAGTTATCGTAATCTAGTATGTTAGATTCAGTGATCGTTCAACATCATCAGAACAACATTTATTCCTTACAATTGACTATGTCTACTAAATCCAAACAAAGAACTGAACTCATGTCCTTTATAAGAACCGGAACACAATAATATTTATTTAGTTCCTTTATCAGTTTACCAGACACAGAATACAATACTGAAATGTCGCAACGTTTGCCTCACTTTTCGTATCTTGGTGTTTTCCGTATTTAATCTTTCTAATTACTCATACTCATAAGATATCATATATCTAAGAGTTGACTTGAACTTAAATATATTTATCTCAACATTCTTGCTTAGAATAGAGACTTCGATAAGTTCTCTTATCTCAAGCACATGCCCTATCTTTCCTTTTAATCCTTTAAGCACTCGTAAATATTTCTTAATGTTGTCTTCATAAGACTTAAGAAAAATCACACGAGCTATGTCTTCAATTTTCTTTCATAAAGAAAATCAAAATTTTATTAAATAATTTATTTAATATTTTGAATCATATTCAAAACATGAACCATTTAATTAATCTTCAAGCAATGATTAAAGAAATAAGTCGGTACTTAAATCTTACAATTTTGAAAACAACCTTTCTAAAATTGGACGTGGTCATCATATGATAGAATGATCATATTGGATCGTATTCAATATGTGATTAATCGTTTAAACTAATTTCAAGTGATTCAATCATATCATGAGCTTTCATTTTTCATTAATAATTAAAGTCTTGGAGCACTCCGTCAATTATGTAGTCTCCTTGTCTCTAACTACTATAACGAGGTTGCTCGTGTCATTGCTTATTTTAAAAGGATTAAAATTACTCAACCTTACTTGAGAATTTTTCTCAAAATGTAACAGTCATAATTTGGTTTTAACAATCGAGAATAAAAACATAAATATAAAAGATTGCTAAAAACTAAAACATACAATAAAGATAAAAGAGTGTTGTTGTGTTGGTCCCTTGAAAAGGCTTTGGTTAAGTTTAGGGGGGGTGAATAAACTTAACACTTAAAACTTTGGAGTTAACAAACTCAAGAACTTCAAAGTGAACTCTTTGATACCTCGATGAGTCTCGGCCGATACCTCGATAACTGGCAGATACACATGAGTCTCATCGGCAGTTGAGTTTCTTGAATTTGTGCAATGGAATTATATCAAAAATTAAGCCTTATTACTTGTTGTTAAATATGATACTAAGTAATAGATACTCATGAGTGTATGTGTGTGATTTGATTTGCTAGATTCGTGAGGTTGATGTGTATAGTAATCTAAAAGCGAGAATATAAGTGTAGAAAGTAAGTAGGCAAATTTTATAGTGGTTCGGGTGGTGTAATCCTGTCGGTCCACTCTTCTTCTCTGTGATGTTGGAGGTAATTCACTAGAGATCTTTGATGTAATTCATTACAAAGATTCCTAAGTTGCTTGTCCTTCACCAATAACTATGGCTTCACAAACCGAACACTTGGAGCAGGTAGGATTCTTTGCTCCAAAGTCTTCCACTAGTCCTTGAAGGGTAGGATTGCCTCTTCACCACTCCACCACAAACAACGATCTTTCACACTCCAATGGATGCTTCTTTGTCTTGGTGAGGTTCTTTATAAAATGATGATTGAATCAAGTAAATTATTCAATTGCGGCGGCTTGATTAGGATGATATAATCGGCGACTTGCGGTCTTCAAGTGTGTAAACTTGATGTAGCTTGAATACTGAGAATACACTTGAAGATTTTCTCTAGGTCGATAGCTTTAAGCTCGATGAGGTTCAAGAGGTGTTTTTCATTTCAGTAATTGTTTCTTATATATTTTCTCTTAAAATTCATCAATCATCATCTTTTTCTGAGTTGGAAGTCCTCTATTTATAGGTAGGAAGGCATGTGACTTGTATTTGAAATTCAAATATAGCCGTTCCTTGTTTTGTCCCATTTGACTTGCTTTTTGTCACTATTCATAGGGTGACACTTCGTCGTAATCCTTTTTTTGCAAAGGTGATCATCCATCCTTGACTTATATCCATTGGATAAAATTCTGTATCATCCCAACAACCTTTTAATCTTAACCACTGATTTGTTTGATAAGTCAGAGGTTGTTAGCTGTCATTTTCCATGTAATCATCTAATGTAATCTTGAATTAATCGAGGTATATTATCAGCAAGTTCATCAGTCTGCTGTAACACCTATCAGTCTGCTGAACAACAATTTGCTGTGTATCAAATACAATGCAGTTGATTTCTTTTATCTAACTTTTATTTGTGAAGTTAGATTACACCTTTTTGCAAATAACTAAGTTCCAATCACCATGCAACTTAAGGAACTTAGACCTTCTACACAAGGTATATGTAATCAGTTTAGGTCATCACAGACTTGCCTAAACTCTGATTCCATATCCTTGACTTTAATTACTAAGTTTGATCCCTTAGCCTTCATTAACTGAGTTTGAGCCCTCACCTTCCGGTCTTGGCGAGGTTCTGATTAGTCTCTCGACCTAACTACCCCATCGACCTAGACTAGTCTCATTGAACTCGGTCGGTGACCTTTACAATGCTTGTTTGATCAAACTCTAATAAACCTATACATTTGATCTAGACATCTTTTTGCCTTTGCACTATAACAGTTAGTCTGGCACTCATCACTAAAACTTAAAAATAAGTCCAACAATTTCCCCCTTTTGGTGATGATGCCACTACCCTCACCTAACAGCAAAGCAAAAAGATTGAAAACAAAAACAGAACAAATTCAGTGATTTTTCATTATAAACATTTGTTCAACTTATTACAGTCTACCATCAGCAAAAATAAAACAGATAGGTATGCTGATCTACTGTCTTCTTTTCCTTTCTTCTCTTGCTTTTTCAGTTTGTTCTTGATAAGCTCTTATTTCTTTTATCATCTCTCTCATCCATTCATTTTCAATTAAAGTGAAGTCAATGTAGGAGTTCACTTCCTTCCACCACTTCCATGCTTCAGGTAGGATAAGGTTGATTTGATTGACTCTGAATCCCATTCTCATGTAAAGCTCTTTAAATTCATTCAGTGAGTCCTTAGCTTTTGTGATAGGTAAACTCCTTTCACCTCTACCACTTCTTCCACCTCTGTAACTTGCCCTCAAGGCTCTAACCCTTGCTTCCCAAAACTTCAATCCCAAGAATGAGTTTAAACCTTCATGAAATCCCTTGTTATGGTAAGGTTTCCTTCTGTTATAGTATTCATTCTTGTATTGTTTGAGGAGATCATCAGTAAGTTGAACTCTGCCAGGTGCAGGTTCCCTGAATGCTTTTGTTTCATTCTCTCATTTCTTCTTAGCAAAAATCCTTGCAGCCTCTTTTGCTACTGCTGTTTGGCCCTCTTCCCCCTTAGTGACATCATCAACAAAACGGGACAGTAGGCCATGAACACTCTCCTGTGTGATAACCAGATTACTCAGTTGTCCTTCCATAATTTCAGTTCTTGTATCAACTGCAGTAATCCTTGATTGCAGAGTTTGTTCCAGTAGATTGATCCTCTCAGTAAGCTTAGGATCCAATCCAGCAGGTTGAGATGTTCCAGCAGCCTCAGCAGGCTTAGGAGTTTCAGCAAGTTTATCAAGTTTTTGATGGATAGAAGCAAGTTGGTCTTTCAGTGTATTTCCTTGCTTGATTCCCCTCACATCTAGCATCATATCATTAACAGCATTTTGAGTAGATGTGAAATTTGAAGCAATCTGTTTGATGAGATAGTCTGTTGTCATTCACCAGCTTCATCAGTTCCTCAAATCTTGGTTCTTGTCTATCCAGTTGAGTTCTTAATTGTTGCATGTCATTCCTGACAGTCATCAACTCATTCAACACTTCTACTGGTACTCCACCAGTCATTCTTCCATCAGTACCATCAGCAGGCTCCTCCACATTATATTGTTGCCTCTGATTGCGGATCACCACAGCATAACTCATATCCCTTCCAGCAAGGTGTGGTCCTTGATACTCATCCAAAATAGGATCAATTGCAGGTTCTTCAATCACTGGTTCTTCATCAGTTGACCCTTCAATCTGAAATTCTTCATCACTGTAGTCATAGTCCAACATCTGTTCTTCATCATTAACAACAGTAGCCTGCTGACTATCTTTCCCTACAGTGGTGTTGTCTCCAGTAGGCTCCACTACAGCAGCCTCTTCAACAACTACAACAGGGGTTTCCTCCAAACCCAAAGATTGTTCCAACCTGTGTCCAGGTGCTGTTTGCAACTCAGCAACCTGTACCTCTTGTTCCAACCTTTGCTCAGGTGCTGTTTGAACCTCAGCAACCTGAACCACTTGTTCCACTCTTTGAGGATTGAATACAGCCTCATTATCCACTTGGAATCCTTCAGCATGACCAATTTTTGTTAGGATAAAGGCAGTTTTGGATAAGGTCCCCTCATTGTCAATCCAGTCTTGATATTGAATTGATTCCTCTGAACTAGAACTAGGTTCACTGTGGACAGTAACCCTCTCATCACTTGACTCCACAGTCGCTAATCATCAACATGCTCGGTGGAGTTCTTCAATAAACATAGCATCAATCTCACCAACCATCTTATTTGCACCACCATCTATTCCTTCATTGATTTGTGCCTCAATATCATCAATGGTGAGATTTTCCAAATCCTCATTCATTTGTCGATCACATTGTCTATCAAGTGATCGTCTCTGTACCTGATGGTCATCCTACATTAGGATCAATCAACATAGCGGTAGCATTACCTTTGGTTCCTCCTGGACCCGGATGGAAAATCACCTCTAGAGTCGAGATGAAGATGATGAATCATCATCATCATCTCTCTGGATCCACGAACTTGATACCCTCCTCTTTCTGTTGATCTTCAAAAAGATCCATCAATCTTGATTGCAGCACAGTGGTATCAATCAGATCCAACAAATTTTCAACTCCCAACTTGTCAAAAGCCCACTCCTCAAAATCAGTCATAGGTTCTGCAGCTGGCTTTTGCTTCTTGTAGAAACCAAACTTCCATTGAAAATAATCAGCTACCTGCTGAAGTTTGGGATCAACAAAATCATCCTTCTTCTTCTTCACATGTCTCTCAAAAGGCATAAAAGACCTCCTGGGAGCTGTTCCAGTAGCTTGATGACCTCCAAAGGTCCCAACAAGCAAACTCAAAGTTTCTTCAATAGATGCATGAAGGTCAGTAGGTTGCTCAGATTGGATATTGGTCCCTACTACCTCCATTTGCACAACACTTGGTTCCCCCTGACTTATATGCTCATCAGCAGGATTAACAGCAGACTGTTCTTCCCCCTGAATTATTGCAGGAATTGCATGGTCTTGAACCTATGTTTCACTCACCACAACAGTTGTTGATTCAGTGGTTTGATGTGGTTCTTCTACAAGTTGCTCAACAACAACTTGTGCAGCTTCAGTAGATTCAACAACAAAGCGAGGCTCGGTGCAAGCAGATCATGTGTTCCTCCAACAGATTTCTCAACAACAATGCTTTCACTTTCAAGAGGCTCAGCTGACCTTAGCGGTGAGGATTCAACAACATCGCAGCAGAGTTCGATCTCTGTAGTTTCTTTGTGACTCTCCAAAGTGAGTTGCTCAAGAACAACCTCTGCATCCTCGATATGCTTGATAATAGTCAATGGCTCGGCATCAATAGCCCTCTCCTCGCTTTCTACTTCTTCTATCGCTTCTTCTTCTTCTTGTGGCCTTTGAGCCTCCAAGTTTCTTAATTGTTTCCCTTTCCATGTTTCTTTTGTGAATAATCTATTTCCTTCTCTTGGAAAGTGGCTCATCATCAATTTCAGCCACATGAGAGCTTCCTCTTTCTATTGGCTTCTTTTCATTTGTTCCTCAAAATTTCAACAACAGCTTTTTTCTAGCACTACAACAGGTCGATAAGCTCAACTTCAAGAAGACCCTCGCAGACTCGTGATCTGTCTTTGTTTGCTTCCTTGTTCTTATGGGCTTTAACATCTATATTTTCTCTCTTGTGTCAGCAGCCTTTCTCTTCTCTGTAACCTTCTTTGGTGCAGAAGGCTTAAATGATTTAATAGCGATTTGCTTGACCTGCTCACCACCAGCATCACCATCATCTCCATTATCATCACTATCAGTAGCTTCAGCAACACCTTCTTCATCATCATCCAGACCGGGGATAGCATAATCAATCTCTTTCTTGTATCTAGATTGATTAATCTTTTCAGGTGCTACATCAGGAATCTCCAAATGATTGATGAGAGGTCTCAATCATTAATCCTAAGGTAAGGCCTTGGATTTCCTCTTTCCTTCTTTTGCAACCTTCTTCATGTAATGAATGAAATACCCAGCCCAATCAAACTTCATACTTCTGCAAATGATCATCATCAGCTCTATCTTGGGTCCTGATAGAGTATCCATACTTCCAACCAGCCCTAGTATATTCTTTGCAATGATTTTACTCAGCAGGTTGTACTCATTCCCAATGTGTCTAACATTAATGCCTGGAATTGATTTGGTGTCTTTATTTGTCTTGATTTTATCAACAAAATCCATCTTGGACAATCCCATTTCCTCAGAATTTACTTTGGACCATCTACTACTTCTTCAAAACCAAAAACTTCCTCGGTAGACTTGGGAAACCTCAATCTCCAGGCATTTCTGATTGTTTTGAATGCCTCTGTTCCTTCTTTTATCACAATGTTCTTCCAAAAGCTCACAACATTTGTATATGAGATTGTTTCAGTCTTATGTTAAGCACATTCTCTGACCTTCATACCTCCTTATTCTTCGACCAATGTTGATTGCTAGTTCAGTTTTGTTTGCATCAACAACAAATCCTCTAACACTTTGGCTTGTTCCAATCTGAACATCAATCTTTTTCGCCATTGTTATAAGAAATATAAGATGAAGAAGATAGATTGTAAATCTGTGTTCACACAGTGTAAAAACAGAGAGTATAGATCTGAGATTTTGCAAGTAGAGAATATATGCTGTGATAGGTCTGTATAAATAGACAAGGAGAGGTTGTAACTGTCAGTGCACGTACATCCACATTAACCACGATTAATCTGAGTAAATGCTGACTTGACACGTGGCCCATTACATCTTCATAACGTTTGTAACCGTTGGATCATGTTAACTGCGGTTATAAAAGATAGAATAAATATCCCGCCAATCTGTTTTTTTTACTTTAATAAGTTTGACTGTGTAACGTTCCATTCAGCAGGGTTGTCCTCAGCAGGGTTGGCTCAGCAGTCTGCTGATAAAGATGCTTCAATAGCCTGCTGACATAGTAACTCTGCTTATCCTTGATTTCTTCTTGTCTTGTTCAATTGATAACACAAGATGAAGTTTAACACCAATGACTGGTCTGTCAAGTGAGCTCACCCAACATGACAAAGACCAATCACCTTGGCAACCTCATTTGCTCAATTGTCCAAACATAAGTACATGAAATTGTTGATACCAATGACTAATCTGCTAAGTGAGCTCACCCAACATAGCATAGTTCTAGCATACTGGTTGTGATCCATGATGCAAGTCTTTGAAAATCAGTGATTTGAAAAAGTTTCAAAGTATTTTCTCAAGTACAACAAGTAGGATTACTTCAGAACAGAAGCATTGCTCCGATACCAATTGTTGGTCCCTTGAAAAGGCTTTGGTTAAGTTTAGAGGGGGGGGGTGAATAAACTTAACACTTAAAACTTTTGGAGTTAACAAACTCAGCAACTTCAAGAACTGCTTGATACCTCGATGCTTTCTTGATACACGATGAGTCTCTTGTGATTGAGTTTCTTGAATTTGTGCAAATGGAATTATATCAAAAATTAAGCCTTATTACTTGTTGTTAAATATGATACTAAGTAATAGATACTCAGTAGTGTATGTGTGTGATTTCAGTTGCTAGATTCAGTAGGTTGATGTGTATAGTAATCTAAAAGCAGAATATAAGTGTAGAAAGTAAGTAGGCAAATTTTATAGTGGTTCCAGGTGGTGTAATCCTGTCAGTCCACTCTTCTCCTGTGATGTTGGAGGTAATTCACTAGAGATCTTTGATGTATTCATTACAAAGATTCCTAAGTTGCTTGTCCTTCACCAATAACTATGGCTTCACAAACCGAACACTTGGAGCAGTAGGATTCTTTGCTCCAAAGTCTTCCACTGGTCCTTGAAGGGTAGGATTGCCTCTTCACCAGCTCCACCACAAACAACAGTCTTTCACACCCAACAGATGCTTCACTGTCTTCAGCAGGTTCTTTATAAAATGATGATTGAATCAAGTAAATTATTCAATTGCAGCAGCTTGATTAGGATGATATAATCAGCAGCTTGCAGTCTTCAAGTGTGTAAACTTGATGTAGCTTGAATACAGAATACACTTGAAGATTTTCTCTAGGTCAGTAGCTTTAAGCTCAGTAGGTTCAGCAGGGTGTTTTTCAGCTCAGAATTGTTTCTTATATTTTTCTCTTAAAATTCATCAATCATCATCTTTTTCTGAGTTGGAAGTCCTCTATTTATAGGTAGGAAGGCATGTGACTTGTATTTGAAATTCAAATATAGCCGTTCCTTGTTTTGTCCCATTTGACTTGCTTTTTGTCACTATTCATAGGATCGACCATCATCGTAATCCTTTTTGTGGTCGCGATCATCCATCCTGACTTATATCCATTGGATAAAATTCTGTATCATCCCAACGTCCTTTTAATCTTAACCACTGATTTGTTTGATAAGTCAGAGGTTGTTAGCTGTCATTTTCCATGTAATCATCTAATGTAATCTTGAATTAATCGAGGTATATTATCAGCAAGTTCATCAGTCTGCTGTAACACCTATCGATCTATTTGAACAACAATTTCTTTGTGTATCAAATACAATGCGATTGATTTCTTTTATCTAACTTTTATTTGTGAAGTTAGATTACACCTTTTGCAAATAACTAAGTTCCAATCACCATGCAACTTAAGGAACTTAGACCTTTATACACAAGGTATATGTAATCAGTTTAGGTCATCACGGACTTGCCTAAACTCGATTCCATATCCTTGACTTTAATTACTAAGTTTGATCCCTTAGCCTTCATTAAGCCGAGTTTGATCCTCGGCCTTGGTCTTCAAGAGGTTCTGATTAGTCTCTTGACCTAACTACCCTCTCGACTAGACTAGTCTGCTTGAACTCGGTCGGTGACCTTTACAATGCTTGTTTGATCAAACTCTAATAAACCTATACATTTGATCTAGACATCTTTTGCCTTTGCACTATACTTGATTAGTCGGCACTCATCACTAAAACTTAAAAATAAGTCCAACAATTTCCCCTTTTGGTGATGATGCCACTACCCTCACCTAACAAACAAAGCAAAAGATTGAAAACAAAAAGCAGAACAAATTCGGTGATTTTTCATTATAAACATTTGTTCAACTTATTTATAGATCTACCATCAAGAAAATAAAGCAGATAGGTATCTTTGATCTCACTGTCTTCTTTTCCTTTCTTCTCTTGCTTTTTCAGTTTGTTCTTGATAAGCTCTTATTTCTTTTATCATCTCTCTCATCCATTCATTTTCAATTAAAGTGAAGTCAATGTAGGAGTTCACTTCCTTCCACCACTTCCATGCTTCAGGTAGGATAAGGTTGATTTGATTGACTCTGAATCCCATTCTCATGTAAAGCTCTTTAAATTCATTCGGTGAGTCCTTAGCTTTTGTGATAGGTAAACTCCTTTCACCTCTACCACTTCTTCCACCTCTGTAACTTGCCCTCAAGGCTCTAACCCTTGCTTCCCAAAACTTCAATCCCAAGAATGAGTTTAAACCTTCATGAAATCCCTTGTTATGGTAAGGTTTCCTTCTGTTATAGTATTCATTCTTGTATTGTTTGAGGAGATCATCAGTAAGTTGAACTCTGCCAGGTGCAGGTTCCCTGAATGCTTTTGTTTCATTCTCTCATTTCTTCTTAGCAAAAATCCTTGCGACCTCTTTTGCTACTCTTCTTTGTTTGGCCCTCTTCCCCTTAGTGACATCATCAACAAAAGCGGGACAGAGAGGCCATGAACACTCTCTGTGTGATAACCAGATTACTCAGTTGTCCTTCCATAATTTCGGTTCTTGTATCAAGCTGCGGTAATCCTTGATTGCAGAGTTTGTTCCAAGAGATTGATCCTCTCGATAAGCTTAGGATCCAATCCAAAGAGTTGAGATGTTCCAAAGACCTCAAGAGCTTAGGAGTTTCAGCAAGTTTATCAAGTTTTTGATGGATAGAAGCAAGTTGGTCTTTCAGTGTATTTCCTTGCTTGATTCCCCTCACATCTAGCATCATATCATTAACAGCATTTTGAGTAGATGTGAAATTTGAAGCAACTGTTTCAGTAGATAGTCTGTTGTCATTCACCAGCTTCATCAGTTCCTCAAATCTTGGTTCTTGTCTATCCAGTTGAGTTCTTAATTGTTGCATGTCATTCCTGACAGTCATCAACTCATTCAACACTTCTACTGGTACTCCACCAGTCATTCTTCCATCAGTACCATCAGCAGGCTCCTCCACATTATATTGTTGCCTCTGATTGCGGATCACCACAAAGATAACTCATATCCCTTCCAAAGAAGGTGTGGTCCTTGATACTCATCCAAAATAGGATCAATTGCGAGGTTCTTCAATCACTTTGGTTCTTCATCATTGACCCTTCAATCTGAAATTCTTCATCACTTTGTAGTCATAGTCCAACATCCTTTCTTCATCATTAACAACAAGATAGCCTCTTTGACTATCTTTCCTACAAGTGGTGTTGTCTCCAGTGAGGCTCCACTACTGGTGACCTCTTCAACAACTACTACAACAGGGTTTCCTCCAAACCCAAAGATTGTTCCAACTTTGTGTCAGTCTTTGTTTGCAACTCAAACAAACTGCCTCTTGTTCCAACCTTTGCTCAGTCTTTGTTTGAACCTCAAAGAACTTTGAACCACTTGTTCCACTCTTTGAGGATTGAATACAGCCTCATTATCCACTTGGAATCCTTCAGCATGACCAATTTTTGTTAGGATAAAGGCAGTTTTGGATAAGGTCCCCTCATTGTCAATCCAGTCTTGATATTGAATTGATTCCTCTGAACTAGAACTAGGTTCACTGTGGACAGTAACCCTCTCATCACTTGACTCCACAGTCTGCTAATCATCAACATGCTAAGTAGATACTAAGTAGTGTATGTGTGTGATTTCAGTTGCTAGATTCAGTAGGTTGATGTGTATAGTAATCTAAATGCAGAATATAAGTGCCGAAAGTAAGTAGGCAAATTTTATAGTGGTTCCAGGTGGTGTAATCCTGTCAGTCCACTCTTCTCTTGTGATGTTGGAGGTAATTCACTAGAGATCTTTGATATACCTGTTACAAAGATTCCTAAGTTGCTTGTCCTTCACCAATAACTATGGCTTCACAAACTGAACACTTGGAACAGGTAGGATTGTTGCTCCAAAATCTTCCACTGGTCCTTGAAGGGTAGGATTGCCTCTTCACCAGCTCCACCACAAACAACAGTCTTTCACACCCAACAGATGCTTCAACTTTGTCTTGGCAAGAGTTCTTTATAAAATGAAGATTGAATCAAGTAAATGATTCAGTTGCAGCAGCTTGATTAGGATGTGAAGAGAGTTTGAGAATGTGTTAACACAAGAGTAAACTTCAACTTATCTTATTCATTGATATGAGAGGTGTATAAATAGATACAATTGAGAGAGACTAGCACTAGCTTGGGCGGCCACTTGAGTATGTAGATGTGGGCGGCAAGCATGCAAAAGTAAAAGTAAAAGCTATGTCTATGACATATTAATTGTGTCTATGACATAAAGTAAACTAGAGTTTGACATATTAATTGTTTATATGTATCACAATTAATATGTCGTTTATAATTAAATAAAGTGTACAAAAATATTATGCACGAAATCCTAAGGCTCAGAATCTGAGCACCTGCTGAGTACCTACTCTTGAAGCCTCGCAGTGAGTCTATTGAGTAATATTTCCACACCCCCTCAAATCTGGGTGTATATGTTGATGCGACCCTAGTTTGCTACTTAGTCTCTTGAACATAAGAGGTGGAATAGCCTTGGTAAGAATATCGGCATTACGATCTGCTTGAGGGAACATCTTTGGAGTTGAATAATCTTGGCATCAATCTTCTCCTTGAGAAAGTGTCATCACAATGTCCACATGCTTGGTTTTATCATGATGGTGGATCTTACGCCATGCATAAGGTGAATTATTATCACAACAGAGTGTGATAGGTTCTTGATCTGATTCTTTGAAGTTCGATCAAGACTTTTTAGCCATAGAGCTTCACAAATGCCAAGTACAAGTGCCCTTAGTTCAGCTTCAGCACTGCTTCTTGACACAGTAGGTTGTTTCTTGCTCCTCCAAGTAACCAGGTTCCCCCATATATATGAGCAATAGCCTGTGGTAGACCTCCTGTCAATGTGACATCCAGCCCAATCAGCATCAGTGTAGACCTTGATTGATCTATCAGGAGACTTGGTGAAGTGCAGGCCTTGGCCAGGAGTGGATTTTAAATACCTCAAGATTATCCTATTCTTTGCATCCCAATGTTGCTCAAGAGGGCAATGCATGAATTGACTGACCAGGATCGACCCATAAGCAATATCAGGTCTTGTGTGAGAAAGGTATATGAGTTTGCCTACAAGCCTTTGATATTGTTCTTTCCTCGACAAAGAATGTCACCATGTAGCAGTGGTATGACCTGGGGTCTCACGGGGATCAGCGAGTTTGCACCCCAAAGATGCCGCTTTCTTTTAAGCGAGTCCAGTACATATTTCCTTTGGGAGACTGAGATTCCTTTGTTTGTTTCTAGCTACTTCCATGCCAAGAAAATACTTAAGTAAACCCAAGTCTTTAACCTGAAATACCTTTGCGGCAATTCTTTCAAGTGTTGGATCTCAAAGCAGGTCATCTCCAGTAAGGATGATATCATCCACATAGACAATAAGAATAGACCTCTTACGGTTGGTTGTCTTGATGAACATAGTGTGATCGTAATTGCATTGGTGATATCCAGCAGCCTTTGACCACGATTGTTAATTTTCCAAACCATGCCCTTGGTGATTGCTTCAGGCCATATAGAGATTTCCTCGGTTGCACACCTTGCCTTGAGTATGAGGATTGATAAAACCAGGAGGTATAGTCATATAAACCTCTCTCAAGAAGGTCCCCATTTAGAAAAGCATTTTTGATATCCAATTGATGAAGAGGCCAGTCAAGTTGGACAATAGAGAAATTAGTACCGACAGCGGTGTTGAGCTTTGCCTTTGGTGCAAAAGTTTCTTTATAGTCAATGCCATAAGTTTGAGTGAATCCCACTGGCTACCAATCGGCTTTGTACTTGTCAATAGTGCCATCAAGAAGTGTATTTGATAGTGAATAACCATTTGCAAATGATTGTCTTCTTGCCTTTTGGAAGAGTTGTGAGATCCCAAGTATGATTATCCAGAGAGGCGATCATCTCTGCTGTTTAACAAAGCTGACCTTCCACTTATCATTTTGAAGGGCCTCCCGAATATTTAGGGATAGAGTGAGAGTCCAGTCCTGTGTAAACATGGCAAAGACAGGAGACAAGCGATCATAAGATAAATAAGAATGAATAGAATGATCGGTGCATGATCTTTTCCCCTTTCCTTAGAGCAATAGGTCATCATCCACTTCACAGATCACGAGAGTCGATGAGCGGAGGTCCAAAGCGGAGACTCGGTTCATTAGGTCAGCCGAGGTTACAGTTCGGTGAGGCTCTGGGTCGATAGACTCTTGTTCAGGAGGTTCTTTGAGAAGTATGAGGTTTGTAGAGAGTCGGTAAGTCTTGAAGTTCGATCACTTGAGGATCGATGAGGTTCTTTGAGGTTAAGAGTTTCTTGAGGGAAGGGGTTTAGGTCAATTTCAATCGAGTTTCCATCGCTGAATGACTCAAGAGGTTTCTTTGTAATAAGGGGTCTTTTCAAAGAATTTTACATCCATAGAATTGTAAAATTTCTTTTCAATAGGGGAATAACACTTGTAACCTTTTCTGTCCTTTGCATAACCTAGGAAAATGCACTTGTGAGCTTTAGGATCAAGTTTACTTCTGTGTTGAGCATGGATATACACAAACACAGTACAACCAAATATCTTTGGAGGCAACTGGGAAACAATATGATGGCAGGAGTGTGTGGTCAGTAGGGTTTGGAGTGGAGTTTTGAAACCTAACACTCTCTTTGGGAAGTCTGTTGAGTAAATAAGTTGCGATCAGTATAGCTTCACCCCACATATATTTAGGAACATGTGTGGTGAACATGATTGATCTGGCCATTTCCAAGTAAAGTGCTGTTCTTTCTCTCAAGAACCCCATTCTCTTTGAGGTGTTTCCACACAACCATCGATATGAACAATTCCTCTCTCTGTCAAGAAGGTACTCGAGATTAGACTCATAGTATTCTAGAGCATTATCGGTCTTTAAGATCTTGACCTTAGTATCAAATTGAGTGGAGACCATATGATAAAACTCTTGAAAGATATGACCAACTTTGATTTGTCTTTCATTAAAAAACCCAAGTGTTCTGGTATGATCATCAATAAAGGTGACAAACCACCTTTTCCCTGTTATACTTTTCACCCTAGAGGTCCCCACACATCACTGTATTAAGGTGAAGGGTGAGGAATGCAAATGAGGTAACTTAGCATACACAGATTTTGTAAGTTTAGCAAATTGACAAATATCACATTGAAGGTCATTCAGATTACATCCTTTAAACAATTCAGAGTTAAAGATTTTAAGTAACCAAAACTTGGATGTCCTAATCTATAATGCCACAACATGATATTGTCTAAAGTGCGGGAGCAGTGCTGAGGCGGATCAGTCTTGATCTACTGTCTTGGCGAGGTTGACTGAGAAACAATCCAGTATGCAAGGTTTAGCCTTCCCAATCACTTCCTCGTGAAGTAGGATCTGGAATGTGCACCGATTTTCCTTAAAAACAACAAGTCCAATTCAAATCTTTAGTGAGTCTCTTGTGAGATATAAGATTGCAGATCTAAGTTTGGAACAAATAGGACATCACGAAGGCATATCTTATTAGTGAGTTTAACATTTCCAACACCTTGCACGAGAGATAGATCCATCGGCCAGTTTTAATGTTATGAATTTGGTGACAAGGCATATAGTTGGTTATAAGGTTTTTATTACGGTCATATGGGAGGATGCCCCTAATCAACAATCCATGTTTCATTGCTAAGAGAAGAGTAGAATTTACTGTATGAGTATGAGTAGCAACATCGGTAGAGTGACTACCTTCCTTTTGTTGATTCAGAAAGCTTTGAATGCAAGAAACCGAGCATTCATCGGTTGTCATTCTCCTCCTCACCGATGTGTCCGCTTGACTTTCCACGATAGGTTTTGAGGTTTTGAGGAGTTAGGCTTGCCATGGAGCTTCCAAAGAGATTGTCCTTGGTGTGATTTGTGCGTTTGCAAAGTGATCACGAACGCTTTTCGATTTTCTCGTGAGGCTTCTTGTATGTCTCAAAGAACCTCACAGACCTTCCCGACAACCGCCAGGCGGCAGCACCTTGATAGGAGGGTTGTCATGAGTGGATTTGAAGCATGACTTTTCTCCTACTTTCTTCATGTTTGACCTCAAAGAAACATGGATTTGAGATTTGGAAGAGGTTTGGTGGCAAGAATTCTTCCCTAACATCATCAAGAGTAGGATTCATCCAGTGAGGAACCCGAATACTCTCTTCTTTTCTATGATGTCTTTATAAAGAGCAAACATCTTTGACATCATTCCATGAGTGAGTTTCTAACATATCTAAGTGTTGCCAAGCCTTAGATAGTTGATTGAAATATTGAGTTCTGAGACATATCCCCTTGCCTGCAAGTTTGAATCTGAGCTTCTAGTTCATATACCTCGGATGTATTATCCTTCTTGGAGTAAAGATCTCGGCATTATCCTGCATTTCTTTGGCAAGATCATACATCATAAAGTTTTCACTTATCTCTTTTGTCATTGACCTCGTGAGGATGGTCATGAGTTGATTATTTGTTGTGTCCCATGCTTCAAAACCAGTCGGTTCGGGCCAAGAAAGTGCAGGTTTTGTTCGCACAAGTATCCCATCTTACTTTGTCCAGAAATGTACATTTTCATAGACCTTGACCATATACAGATAGTTGTTACCATCAAGTCTATGATTTGTATAAGAAGAGGAGTTGTCAAGATACTCCCGGTCATTTGAAGCTGGCGAGAGTCTCACGAGGTTGAAGTAATGTCGGATGTGGAAGACATTCTTGAAAATATGAGTTTTGCAAATGGAAAAGTTAGAACACAAATGGCTCTGCTACCATGAAGAGAGTTTGAGAATGTGTTAACACAAGAGTAAACTTCAACTTATCTTATTCATTGATATGAGAGGTGTATAAATAGATACAATTGAGAGAGACTAGCACTAGCTTGGGCGTGCCACTTGAGTATGTAGATGTGGCGGCAAGCATGCAAAAGTAAAAGTAAAAGCTATGTCTATGACATATTAATTGTGTCTATGACATAAAGTAAACTAGAGTTTGACATATTAATTGTTTATATGTATCACAATTAATATGTCGTTTATAATTAAATAAAGTGTACAAAAATATTATGCACGAAATCCTAAGGCTCGGGAATCATTGAGCACCTGCTTGAGTACCTACATTGAAGCCTCAAGAGGTGAGTCTCATTGAGTAATATTTCCACAGGATGATATAATCAAGACTTACACGTCTTCAAGTGTGTAAACTTGATGTAGCTTGAATCTGAGAATACACTTGAATATTTTCTCTAGATCAGTAGCTTTAAGCTCAGTAGGTTCAGCAGGTGTTTTTATTTCGTAATTGTTTCTTATATTTTTCTCTTAAAATTCATCAATCATCATCTTTTTCTGAGTTGGAAGTCCTCTATTTATAGGTAGGATGGCATGTGACTTGTTGAAATTCAAATATAGCCGTTCCTTGTTTTGTCCCATTTGACTTGCTTTCTGTCACTATTCATAGGACTGACACTGTCAGAATCCTTTTTGACAGTGCAGTCTATCCACCCTTGACTTATATCCATTGGATAAAATTTTGTATCATCCCAACGTCCTTTTAATCTCAACCACTTATTTGTTTGATAAGTCAGAGGTTGTTAGCTGTCATTTTCCTTGTAATCTTCCGATGTAATCTTGAATTAATCGAGGTATATTATCGTGAGTTCATCGACCGCTATAACACCTATCGATCACTTTGAACGACAATTTGCTGTGTATCAAATACAATGCAGTTGATTTCTTTTATCTAACTTTTATTTGTGAAGTTACATTACACCTTTTTTGCAAATAACTAAGTTCCAATCACCATGCAACTTAAGGAACTTAGACTTTCTACACAAGGTATATGTAATCAGTTTAGGTCATCACTGGACTTGCCTAAACTCCGATTCCATATCCTTGACTTTAATTACTAAGTTTGATCCCTTAGCCTTCATTAATCGAGTTTGAGCCTCACTTTTCAGTCTTCAAGAGTTCCGATTAGTCTAATCGACCTAACTACCCTCATCGACCTAGACTAGTCTGCTGAACTCTGTCAGCTGACCTTTACAATGCTTGTTTGATCAAACCTATACAAAGATCAAACTCTAATAAACCTATACATTTGATCTAGACATCTTTTTGCCTTTGCACTATAACAGTTAGTCTGGAACTCATCACTAAAACTTATAAATAAGTCCAACATGTTTTTTTATACATGATAAATCAAAAAATGGTCTTTTGATTTATGATTTGCTCCCACTAGTCAACTACACCCAATTGACTTTCAAAAATCTTTCAAAATATTCTTGAGTGGCCAAGATCACATCTACTTACCCCGATTCCCGACGAGGGCCGATCAACCGGAATAATTCGAAAGGTAGGTAACACTTTACCAATCACATCTCTATATGACTCTTGGTGGTTGACTAGTCAACTCTTTGATACTACACATCTCTATGTGGTAGCCAACCCCTTGTCTCTAAAATAAGACGGTCCCGACGAGGGCCAATCACCGCAATATTCTAGTCAAGTCATAACCCAATATTCTTTAGATCTCATGCGATCATATCTCAATAATAACGATATACCCAATGTAGGTCTACTCCCGACGAGGACCGATCAGTTGGATCCGAACAAGGGCTCATCACCGTCATTATAATATTGGGAGACAATTTTTCGACTTGATTTTTGTTGTGGAAGTATTTATGTAAATTAAATCACATAATTAATTTTAATTACGGTCTCATCAAATATATATATATATATATATATATATATATATATATATAGACATACATCCTACACATTCATCAAGATCGTGCCTAGTCATGCATCTATCGTATCATATAAAATAAATACAAGTACAAAATAAATAAATGCGTAAAGTGCTTTGGTATTATCATGGACTTTTCCTAAGTGCGGTTTCGAATACAAACAGATTTAAATCGCTGGTCACAATCCATGGGTATCTGCAACCGCCAATAGGATCTTTAATGCGCCATCTTCAATGGGATCTTTATCTTTCTTTGGTCTCCATCTTCTACTCCATTCTTGTTACATAACATTCTATCTAATAGAATAAATACACATGCCGCTTTGGGGGAGCTAACGGGAATGAGATAATACAGAAAATAAACTAGGTCACGTTCTTCATAACGGCCTAGGACAATTTTTAAACCAACAGAAAATAAATCACACACATCTATCCTATAGGTCGAGTCCATGATCAATCGGGGTCCATATAATCATATTATATCTAACATGTCTAATCCATACAATAAAATCTTATGAAAAAGATAAATACTAAAATTACCAACTTGCGTCTTAATTAATCGATTAATGTTTAATCAATTAAATAATTTTATCCAATCAATTAACAAATTACCATTTTATTAATTAAATGATTTTAATCGAAATAAAATTAACTATTAACATTAAATGATTTCAATTTTAATTTTAATCAATAACACTATTCCAAAATAAATCAAAATTAAAATTAAGTCTCTTTTGTCTTTCCTTTTGATTCCTAATCAAAATGAATGCCTTTGGTTTCCAAAACCAAAAGTCAACTTCCTAGGCCCTTTCCAAAATCAAAATTTTGAAAAATGGCCTAGACTTATTCCAAACCAAATTTGGAATGGCTAAGTTGACCCTGCAGTCCACTGTGTCATGACCATAGGTCAAAAACCCTTTACTCAACAAATTGAGTAATGGTACTTTTCATGCCATGTGGCGATCCCAATGGTACAAACTATTTTTACCATCAGTTGGTCCACATGACATCAACTAAACAACAAGAGATTTCAATGTACCATAAAGATTCACAAAACAACAAAATTCACTAGATTTAATCATGAATTTTGTTGAATTCACTAGATTTAAATTCAGTACAACAAAATTCACTACATTGAAATCTCCAAAAAAATTCAGGATGGTACATTGAAAACAACAAAAATTCAGGATGGTATATTTAAATTCACTAGATTTAAATTCTCGAAATAGAAAACACAAAAAAATTATTCGGGATCTCCAATAACTTGTTATTCAGGATGGTCTCTTAGCCAATTTATATCTGGTTGAAGTTGTTCTTCACTTGGTGCTTCCATACCTTCATGCTGAGCATGAACTTCAACTTCAGGTGCTTCTTCTGTTGTATTGGTATGTGGCTCCTCTTGATTTTCAAAATGATGATTCAGGATAGTAGTTGGTATTTTTGCATTTGTATAGATTTCCCTCTGTGCTGCTTTCTCTTCTTGGTCTCGAAGATCTTCACCATTTGTATTTGGTTCATCAAAAACCACATGTATTGATTCTTCAATCACCAATGTTCTTTTATTGAGTACTCTGAATGCTTTGCTGGTGTCTGAGTATCCCATGAAGATTGTTTCATCAGCCTTCTCATCAAAGGTATGCAGCTGGTTCCTGTTTAAGACAAAACATTTTGATCCAAACTTATGAAAATATGAGATATTGGGTTTTCTACCATTCCATATTTCATATGGAGTCTTTCCATGATATTTGTTGATGATTGATCTGTTTTGTGTATGACATGTTGTGTTTCTTCGCTTGACCCAAAACCTCTTTGGCGAGAATGCTTCAAACAATCATTGTTCTAATCGCTTCTTTGAGAGTTCTGCTTTCTTCTTTCTCGCTACACCATTTTGTTGTGGAGTTCTCATTGTAGATAGTTGGTGTAACACTCCATTTTCTTCACAATAGGTTCTGATAATTTCATTTAGAAATTCAGTGCCTCTATCTGATCTGATTTTGATAATCTTTAGCTCTTTCTCATTTTGGAGTTTTCTCAGCAAATCTGGCAGCTTCTTGAGTGTTTCTTTCTTCTTGTTCATGAAAATGGTCCAGGTGTACTTTGAGAAGCCATCCACCACTACAAGAGTATATTTCTTACCACTCACACTTACTGGTGTGACTGGTCCAAATAGATCCATGTGTAACAGATGTAGAGCTCTTGTTGTAGATTGATTAGGCTTTGACTTGAATTAACTTTTGATCTGTTTTCCTTTCTGACATGCATCACATAGACTTTCTTTCTTGAATGTGATCTCTGGCAGGCCTTCAACTAACTTGCTCTTTGATAGTTTGTTGATGGTCTTGAAATTCAGGTGATTTAATCTTCTGTGCCAAATCCAGCTTGTTGATAGTTTATTCTTGACAAGTAGACATGTTTACGCTTTGGTCGTTCTCCGATCCACCACATACATGTTGTCTTGTCTTCTACCTGCAAGAACTACTGTGTTGGTTTGGCTGTGAATCACTTTGCATCCTTCTTTGTTGAAGTGCACATTGTAGCCTTTGTCACAGAATTGACAGATGCTCATCAGATTGAAGTTAAGTCCCTTGACATATGCCACATTTTGGATCTTTAGATTGTTCTTGAGTATTATGCCTTCCCCCTTAATCTTGCCAGGGTTTTCTTTGCCTCCAAATGTGACTTTGGGTCCATCAAAAGCTTTGAAGTCAGTGAGCCATTTCTTGTTTCCTGTCATGTGTCTGGAACATCCACTGTCTATGTACCAGACATCCTACAAAACAGATTAATTAAGTTTAGGTACCCAACACTGTTTGGGTCCATACCTGTTAGCAATCATGCCTCCCATACCAAGTGTGTATCCAAAAGGTCTTCTTTTTGGATAATTGAAGTCATCAACTTCATATGTATAAGGCATGGCAGAATAGCTTCTAATATTTTTACTGAAGGTATTCTGATACTTTTCTCCACCTTTTGGTGCATTTACATCCTTCTTCACTTTCCAATATGCAGTAGAAAAACCTTTTTGCTTCATGTATCTAGGAACAGATTGGTTTTTCTTAAACACATGATGCATTTTATGAAATGGTTTCCTCTTGTATTTTGGAGGTGCAACATTCCAATCATCCTCTCGAAGGTAAAGTGCGCTTTACCTTTCGGGATGGCCGTTGTTCTTGATTGACTGGAATGAGGATTTAGTCTCATTGTTTCACTACACTAGGTTTTGACTTCACCGAACAGGATGATCTGTTGAGGCGTGGTGTGTCCTTTCTAAATTTTGATCCATTAATGGTCCTGAATTTAGAATTGTGTTGACCATTATTCCTACTTTCATCCTGACTGTTGTAGCCAAGGCTAGACCTGGATCCAAACCTTTTTTAGGGTTTGTAAGCTGGTGCTTTTGGTGCATTGGTTACCTTTACTGGTGAGGAGATTTTCTTAACTGATCTCTTAATAACAGATGTATGATCATCCGCTTTTTGTTGATCATTTAAGTAGGTCTCCATCTTTAGTTAATTCAGCTTTTGCTTTATCCAGTTCTTTCTTTAATCTCTTATTCTCTTTTCTTAGATCCTTGCATTCCTTTTCCAGAATTTCATGATTCTTTTCAATTTCATCAAATTTAGTCATGAGATTTTGGACTAGGTCTGCTGTATCTAATGGGAGACTAGAAGATTGTGCAGTGTTAGATGTGGATGCATTTGATGAGAAGCAGAACTAGATGTTACCTCGGTTTAAATCGATTCTTTAGTCATTAAACATAGGCTTGTTTCCTCAGTGTCTGAGCTATCACTTTTATCTTCATCCAATTCTTTGGTCATGAGGCATAGACATGCTTTTTCATTTTCTGAGCTGTCTTCTTCATCACTATCATCTGAATCATTATCAGATGATTCTTCATTCTTTTCACTGCTGGATTCTGCCTTGAGTGCCTTCTTGCTTTTTCTCTTTTCAGATGCTTTGTATTTCTTCTTTTCATCATCTTTGTCATTTTCTTCAGGACAATCAGCCTTGAAGTGACCTTTCTTGTTGCAGTTGAAGCATCTGTATTCATCATCTTTCTTCTTCATATCTTTGTTTGAGCTTGACCTCTTGTTTGATGATGAATTCCCTTTGAAGGGCTTCTTTCTGCTAAACCTGTCAAAGCGTTTAACTAATAAAGCTACCTGTTCTTCTAGTTCATGTGTCTCTTTGCTGATGCATTCGGCAAAGTTACTTTGCTGGGGTGCAGCTAATGCAGTTATTTTGTGTGTCTCTGCCGGAGCACCGTCTTCACCGTTCAATTCGAATTCATGAGCTTTTAATTGGGACATCAGTGTCAGAGTGTCAGTGTTTGCAAGATTTGTTGTTCCTCTGATTACTGATGTTATGATCTTCCATCTTTCAGGTAGTCCTCTCAAGATCTTCAAGCATACTTCTTTCTAGGGATATATGTGTCCAAGCTGTTGCAATTCACTGATGATGCTTGAGAATCTGTTGTCCATTTGATCAATGGATTCACCAGTCTTCATTTTAAAGTTCTCAAATTTCTGTTTTGCAACAGATAATTTGTTTTCTTTAACTGCTTCAGATCCTTCATTTATCAATGATAGCTTGTCCCACATCTCCTTTGCTATTTTGCAGTCTTTGATTCTCATGAACATGTTGCTATCTAGGGTCTTCAAGATCATGTCTTTTGCAACAAAGTCCAGATTTGCTCTTCTCCCTGTCATCCTTGGTCCAATCCTTTTAGGTTTGTCAATTTCCTTTCCTTGATCTCGCTCTTGTGCCTACCACGGTAGTGATTGTGATTGGTCCATCATTAATTACATCCAAAGATCTCTTCATGAGTTCTTTGCAAGATGAGATAGCATTCTTATTTTATATTCATCAAAATTATTAACATTAAAAACAGGTACTTTTGACAAGAAGTTTGAGGAGTCCATCAGTGCAAATGAAGATATAAATGTAAGCGTATAGAAAACTCAGATTTGAAAACTACTTTTGAAAATAAGTGATCTCCTTGTTACCAGAAATTAGATCTGAACAGGTTCTGATACTAGGAACACTGCTCCGATACCAATTGTTGGTCCCAGAGAAGGGTGAAACTATAGTCGGAGGGGGTGAATGACTATAGTGGAGTTTCAAAACTTTTCTTTTATTTAAAAGCTTTTGGGCGGCGAGATAAGTCCCTTCTTACTATGTTGTTTTCAAATCGGCTTTAGACAATCACAGATATAATTTATGATGTAGGCAAATTAGATAAATGTCTTTGTAAAGTAAATTGCAGAAATTAAATTGACACAAGGCTTATAGTGGTTTGGGGTGGTGTAATCCCTTAATCCACTCTTCTCTCTGTGATAATCGGAGGAATTCACTATTGTTTTCACAGATACAATAGTATGATTGTCCTTGGCTTCCCAAGCTTCACAATCTGCAAGACTATCACTCATTGACCGCAATGACCGGTGATTGATTCGCCTTCCTTCGCTCCTCGAGATCAACTCCTTCAGATTGCCTCGATTCGATTGTTTGATTTGATGTGAATGTGATTCACACACTTGGTTGATATCTGAGTTGATCACTAAATGTTTCCTTGTAAGTTCAGAGAGAAGGCTTTTCAAATTGACAGAGTTTTCACTTGATTTTTCTTATAAGTTCATTGCACTCTCTATCTGTCAATGCCTTCTATTTATAGCCTTGAATAGCCTTGATTTTGAAATTCCGTCCGTTGGCTATATTAATGAGGAATAATCCTTGATTTTATTCTTGATTCCCCTTAATTGCATTCTCCTTTGATTTTCGTTGATCGGATTCTTTCTTCAAACGTATAGCAGAAAATCCATCCTTGATTGATCCTCTATTGATTGTGCATTTAATGCATGATCCTCTGAATCTTCAACGTATATTAAATCGATCCGTAAGTGTTACTTCGCCGTTTTAGAACGGTCGAGTGATCCTTCCGACTTAGCCGTTTAGCTTTTCCTTCACCGCTTCGTCTTTACTCAACCGAAAGTGAGTCTGCTTTGCCGATTCACTGTTTTCTTCTTTGTTTCTGTTTGAGGAGAATCTTTGTACTTCACTTATCTTTGATTTGGGTGAGATCAGTGTACACCATATTCGAATATTAATGTGCATTGCTTGTAGTATAACTTAGACTTGTCCAAGGTCATCACAGACTTCCTTGGTTACAAGTCAGACCTTTAAATGTCTGCATTGCTTCTCTGCTGGTGCTTGGCTGGCTTCACTCTGCCGAATATCTATTTTTTTCTTTGCCGTCCTACCAACTAGTACAATACTTGTCTGACTCAACTTATACAACATGTCAAACTCTAAGTAAAGACTTATCTGAGAGAATTCTAACTTATTTCGAGATTGTCAGAATAAACTAGTATGGCCATCATCAAAGCATAATAAAATGTTCCTAACACCTTTAGGGAGTAATGCTAGCCAATGAGCCTCACAATAGGTTGGTTGAACCAAGCAACCACCTTAACCGGTGGTGACTATCCAGTCATGGTAACCATTATTTAGGTTTTATGGTCAATGAACCATGTGGATAGTTGGTTAACCACACAGTCACCTTAAAACTGGTTTGATTTCTCTAAAATAATGTTCTAATAGACCAGCGTAAAGGCACCCGAGCCCTGGTTCAATTTGCATGTAATGCATCCTTACCTTAATTGAACCAGGGGTTACCTCAGAGTTAAACCAATTAACTGGTTTAACTAAGTTGTTTAGCAATCATTGAGTCACTACCCTCAGCTTTGACTTGACCATTGACTTCCTAGGGTCTAAAAACAAACCTTAGTCAATACCCTAACCGTTCACCAAGAGGGTCACGCAATTTTACCTGAGCAAACCGGGAAGTGATTCACCGGTTTGATAAAACTGGACCATATGAGGGAGCACCACCAATTTCTGAATATGGCAACACTTCTACTCCCATTGAATCAAGATTGAATTGGTGTATACATTCAATCATTGCTTTCAGGATGGGTAGTACCCTAAATCAAACAAAAAGGGCAAGAAGATCAGGCATATATTCGTTCGTATCGATAAAATATCAAATGATATTAACAGAAATAAAAAGAAAGATACGGCCTTTCTATTTTTGAAGCCTTCACAGTGCAATATCTCTGCGTTTCTTCGAGCAAATCACTAAGAATATGTGAATTTAATGTTCGATTTTGAGCCTTCGTAGTCAAACATTGCTCTAAAGATGAAACGGCTATTTTCTGGAACCAGACCTTCCAAGAATGGATTTTAAGCACATGGTGGCTTGATTCATCAGAAGTTTGAAACAATTGAACCTTCCTTATTCGAAAATTGCATGTGGTTGCTCGATTGAAAAGAGAAACCTTCACACATCGGATACTGTGTTGTTTTAAGGAGATTTGAGTCACATGGGTTAAACAGAAAATGAAGGAGAAGAGATAGGGAAGAGGAGCATCATCAATGATTTTATAGGAAGCATTAAAGATGGGAGATATCGATGAATCAGAAGCATTGAACGGGGATGATATTAGAGAAAACTAGGGAGATGGCTTCAGAAAACGGCAAGAAAATAGATTTGGGTTAAGGGTTAGGTTTTAGGTTTATATAGTATATAAATCGCGGGTCAAAAACGGGATCTTGAGTAAATAGACTAATGGGAGTTGGGCCAGGCTAAGAGGTGGGCTAGGATTAGGAGAATTTCGGCATGACAGCTAATATATAATAAAACTAAATAATTAATCTATTTAATTAGTAATTAATTTATAAAATTAATGAGATTAATATTATAGATGAATTTATTAATTTAAATAATTAATAATAAATTCTATTCAATCCTGCAAAAAGAAAACAAACACAGATTGTGCGTTAACTTCATGGCAGTTAGTCAGAGGGGTAATATTGTAAATTCATATACAATGGGTATTTTAGGAAATTAATCAAACTTACTTACAACTGAGGCTCATAACTCAACATCCTAGACTCCAGGTGCGGAGGAACTTAACCCCGTAAGTGTCTGGAGGGACTTTGCCGAACGTGTACACTATCGGGGTCAGCCCGTGGCTATTGGTGTGATCCACTGATAGGTTGCAAACGATATCTCGTGGTGGATATACACCATGCGTAGTGCCCTTGAATGCGGATGTGACAAAGATAAGCTAAGTCGGAAACAATTAGCATGACATGTTGATGAGCATGAAGTGAACCACAGAGTTTGCGTCGGTCTCAAAAAGATAATCTAATAATAACAAGAACCTTTCATTGCAGAACTTAATTATTCATTAGCTTTTTACTCTTTACTAAGTACCTATGTACTTACCTCATTTACATGTTTGTTTTGTATGCATTGTGGTGTGAGAAGATGAACAGACTGACAATGAGTTCGTTAAAGAAGATTTATGATGATGATGATACTTTGATGATGTGTTCAATTTTCTTTATTTCGTGATGTACTAGACTTTGTTGTTGTTTCATCTCTACATAGATGTTGTAATTTTATTTCTAGACTTTTCAAAACTTGTTGTACTTTTATCCTTAAAACATTGTACTTTTGTAAGACTTTGGAGTTTCATTGTTGTAAGTTAAACCTTCAATCTTTAGTTTGTTGGACTTTCTATTCTTAGTAGCATTTTTTGTGTTTACCGAGTCTTTTTAGCTTCCGTTTTGCTAAACTCGATACGACGTACGTAGTAGAGACTTACGTATAATATTGAATTTATTTGATATTATACGTGCCAAACGTTCAATTTCTGAATAAGGACTCAGTAACTGGGAACATGGTGTTACTTTAACAGAATGACTAGACAATGAGAGTTTCGGAATAGCTTGAATGTACTTTTTCAAGGCTGTTACAGTATGTATTATTGTTGGATTTTGGTCCAAGACTACACGATTACAGCACCACCCACGCATATTTTGGTCGGCGACATTACCAGGGAGGTATATCAATTCTTGGTGGGCTGACAGTCATTGATATGGTATTATGGTGGCAGGCTGGCAGCCCTCTTTGGTTAATTGTGTTTTTGTTCAGTTTTAGTTAAACTCTGATTGCTTTTGTTTTACCCTTTGTTGTAGCGAGTTTTAGCTTTACATATATGAAGGATTTGTTGTGCAGATTCTGGTTGTAATAAAACATACTTCGTTTGGTATAAAACTGTTCATTTTGGACCAAAATAGTACAGTTCAATCGATGTTGTTTATTGTTAAAAAAAATCGGACTACAGGACTCGTGCTTGGAATCTCAAAGCCTTTCGTTGTCTCCCTAACAAAAAACCAATATCAAAAAAGCGTCAAAACTCAAAAGCCTCATACAGTTAAAACTCGATAAATAAATATTCGATAAAAGAATAATTTTCTCCGGTCTCGACTAAGGCAAAATGACTTAAAATAATATTCGATAAATGAATAATCTCGCTAAACGAATATTTTTTTAAATTAAGAGGATATTCATTTATCGAGGTTTAGCTGTATATTAATTCCACTATTTCTTATGGACGTTCATATAATAGAATTTTACATACACTTATTCAGCTATGCATCTATGGCAATATCCGGCGGAATTGATATAATATTTCAGCGATTTGTTTGACCGTACTACGTGCAAATAGTTTATCACAAAATCGTAGTTCTATCAACCGACATTATCATGTATTTACATTTTCATTTTTATTCATTTTATAAATTCTTATAATATGAGTGTATTTAAAATTACATAGATATGATTTATTCCCCACGGAACAACATTTATGAATCAGTTGTATTCCGTGTATGATGCTTTCAAAAAAAGAAAAAAAATCAAGCATGTCGTGGACTGTAACTTCATGTGGTTATCACCGTTAATCAATTTAATTTATTATGATTAACGATGTATATCATCGTTGTGTCACTCGTTATGTCACAATTGTAGTGTCTCTATAATTACTCAATACTATTATATAGGGAAACCTGAAAAAGAAAAAAAAAATGCCTTTAACAACAAAAATATGCCTTAAAATTAAAAGTTCAAAAACAATACATTAAAAGTATTTTGTTACATATTTGTTACAGATTCGATGTGATGTAGTCGAGACTCTTTACAAAATCTTTTTAAAACATATTTTTTAAAAGGTTAAAGGTTGTGAATGACTGTTTTTGATCTAAAATAAAAAATAAAAAAAAAAAAAAAAAAAAATTTAGTTGTTGAGAATGACAAAACACGCGCGCATTACTACGTGTATTATTACAACCACACGCAAGAATACGTATGCGTTTTGGTCCTTCTCAACCAAATTTTTTTTTCTTGTTCATTTTTCTCATATTGTATCTTATTTTGTCATTCTGGCCCCTTCTTTAAATATTTGTTTTAAGGACACTTTTTTTTTTCTCAACAAATTTGCCTTCATTGGGCTAAAGTTAATTATTACTATCGTCCCATATCACTTTTTGAACTGTTTCCAATTTGGCAATACATCGACCCCAGCAAGAATATATACTATTATCCTTTTAATATCTATACTATTTGATTTGGTCCCAAAGATCAAAAGGTGTATTATGCGAAAAATCTTATCCGAATATATTTTATGGAAAATTAGGGATAAGGACACAATCTGGAATATTTTTAAGTAACAGGACAACTACATATTTTTTATAGGGAGAATGACAACTGCATAATTTTATAATGGAAGACAAACAATTGAATTCAGAAAATCGGTGAATCTTACAGTGAATCCCAAAATCAATGAATTTCGATAAATGAATTTTGTGAGTGAATCCGAAAATCGGTGAATCTCGACAATGAATTTTGAAAATTAGTGAATTTCGACATGGTGAATTTCGGCAAATGAATTTAAATGGTGAATTTGAACACAAGTGAATTTTCGATGATGAATAAATAGTTTTTTCGCTTACGCAAAAGTTTCAAAAACTCGTCTTCTACTCAATTGATGAAATATTTTTGTCTTCTCCTTCATTCCCCTATATTTTATATGCATCGAATCTGTAGATGAATAAAATACATTTCTCATTATACAGATGACATGCTCATTATCAATTTAATTTATGGAAAATTAAGGATAAGGACAATAATCGAAATATTTTTAAATAATGCAGACATTTACATATTTTTTATAGGGAGAAGGACAAATCGCATAATTTTATAGCGAGAAGGACAAACAGTGAATCCGAAAATCGGTGAATCTCTCAGGTGAATCCCGAAATCGGTGAATTTCGACAAATGAATCCCGAAAATTAGTGAATTTTGAAAATTAGTGAATTTCGATAGTGAATTTCGTCAATTAATTTAAGCAGTGAATTTGAACACAAGTGAATTTCGACGATGAATAAATAGTTTTGTCTTTATGCAAAAGTTTCAAAAAGCGCCCTTCTACTCAATTGATGAAATATTTTTCATCTTCTCCTCATTCCCTTTAATTTATTATGATCAACGATGTATATCATCGTTGTGTCACTCGTTGTGGCACAATCGATGTGTCTCTATAATTACTCAATACTATTATATAGGGAAACCTGAAAAAAAAAAAAAAAAAAAAAAATTAACAACAAAAATTTGAAAAAAATATGCCTTAAAATTAAAAGTTCAAAAACAATACATTAAAAGTAGTTTGTTACATATTTGTTACAGATTCGATGTGATGTCGTCGAGACTCTTTACAAAATCTTTATAAAACATATTTTTAAAAAAGTTAAAGGTTGTGAATGACTGTTTTTTATCTAAAATAAGAAAAAAAAAAAAAAAAAAAAAAAAAAAAAAAAAGGACAAGAAAAAAAGATCGTGGTTGAGACAAAAATATAAATCGTGCATTACTACATTGTATTACAACCACGCAGAACGATGCAGTAGCGTTTTTTATTCTCAACCAATTTTTTTTTTTTCGTTTTTCTCATATCAGATCTTATTTTGTCATGGCAGCTCTACTCTCTTCTTCTTTAAATATTTGTTTTAAGGACACTTTTTTTTTTCCTCAACAAATTTGCCTTCATTGGGCTAAAGTTAATTATTACTATCGTCCCATATCACTTTTTGAACTGTTTCCAATTTGGCAATACATCGACCCCAGCATGAATATATACTATTATCCTTTTAATATCTATACTATTTGATTTGGTCCCAAAGATCAAAAGGTGTATTATGCGAAAAATCTTATCCGAATATATTTTATATGCATCGAATCTGTAGATGAATAAAATACATTTCTCATTATACAGATGACATGCATATAACAGTTTACAATGTAATTATACTTTTTGCACTTATTTAAAATTAATTTGTGCCTTAATTCTATAACATCTGACTGTATAATTGAGTTTTTTTCTTTTCTTTTTCCTGCGGTAGGCGTGTTACGAGGGGGGGGGGTGGGGGGTGGGGTGGTGGTTTTCTTCAAGTCATTTTGGTAATTAATAAAGCGGACAAACTTAAAAAAACATTGCGTCCCTCTGTCTTTGAAATATTGAGGTTTTAAATTTGAAAAGGAGATGCAAAGTCTTCTAGAACATTTAGTATAGCACATGCCCGGACCCCCGCACCATTGAAAATGGTTGTCTTTCAAAATGGGAAAAGTATTCTTTCGGAAAAAATGGACAGGTCAGGTCGGGTCCGGATCCTCGGCTTAATCCCAGCTCTATCTAAACAAAACCAGCAGGTTTAGTAACAAAACATTGGACTACTAAACTATCAAAACACATAGATGAACAAAGGACAAAAAGGTGTTAAAGTCTGAGTACCTTTCAAACACACATTGAAGAACACCAGACAAGAACTCGACCACTCATAGCGTGCAACTCACGAATTACTAGCAATAGAACTAGGCCTATCATAGTTTATTGAAGGCGAGTCAAGGTCGAATCCATAGAGACTCGTAAGACACAAATTAACTAAGATCGAGAACAATTTAGACAGTCGACGACCAAAAATGGTGCAGAGAAGTAAACAATGGTAACAGTGAACACACAAGAATATGCAAAATCAACACTCCGAGTTTCTAATGAATTAGTTCTAACTATATGAGTTATTAGTTATTTCCCCCAATCTATGCATTGATCTACCCCGTTGTGAATTTCAATTCTTTAACCGCTACGGGTGCTATCCCCTAATATTACGCTAATTCCATGGGACGGACAGTAGGTGCCTATGTGCAATTAACCTCATTCATTGGCTGTATTAATCCACACACAATAAGATCTAGGGATAGCCGGCTCAAGACCGAGAACCTCCTAGCGACCATTGTGGGTGACCGGCACGTTCTTAAGGATCGATCAAGACCATGTCCTAATCAACACTTCAACTTGCAAGTCCTTCATGCTAATTTACAATAACACGCAAATAATTGACTAGGCTAAAAACATTTAAATTAAATCATCGATCGATCGTGGTGGTGTCGATTATCATGAATTAGCGCAATTGCGAAAAAAGACCATCGCTATTGAGAGAGCGCAACCTCTATTTCATGATTTCTTCACCAACGATTCAGATCTATGCACATATGGGGTAAACAAACTAACTACTACATAGTAGAACTAAATTAAGCAATTAAACCATACTAATCACAAAGGAAAACAACATATATACATCTAGAAAAAGTCGGAAAACTATACCTCGATGCCGCGTAGATCCTCATGAGATCTCTCCCTAAAAGCGATTCCATCGGATCCGTAACTTGAAATCATAGGAAATAAAAAAGACTTTTATTGCATAATACTAGTAATATTCAAAGTACAATGGCGAGATCGATGCCTCTTATTTATAGCAGAATAAACCGACTTAGCTAGCCTAAAACTACCATTTCGTCCAAGAAAATGTGTTTCCCAAAGCTTCTAGGATGCTTGAATTTGCGGCGATCGGTCTCGCTATTGTGAGGAAGTTTCATACTTTTCTCTTTGCCTACTCAACTTGGAAGGTCCTAGAATGTCCTAGGCCCAATTCTTCATCCAGTCCGCTCTAGAATCCGTCTCAACACTGGCCCAAATCTTGTTACCTGAAAATTGTCCAATATCACATGAAATAATAGCAATTCTGGGAATAATAAAAACAAATATGAATTTCTCATTCATGAACCTGACATAGATCATTCAACACAAATGGTTCATATGAATGGCCGAAAACAACTAGTTTTAGCTTAGAATATGTGAAATGTTGATGCCGTAGGATGTATCATTTTAAGCGTCATCAACTACCCCCCACTAGCCTTTTGCTCGTCCTCGAGCAGAGTATCAAGACGGAATGTACCTCCAAAAGTACTCCCCATCAACTACCACATGTTCAATAAATATTTCACGCAAAACATATGTCAAGCAATCAAAGCCCAGGCCTTACCTGATTTCATCACAGCGACAAGCTTCAATGAGGAAATGCCGGAAGAGCAACCCAGCTCAAATCTTATCGACGACTCAATAACGACCACAATGGCCACACCCCAGAGTCCGAGTCATTGTTGGCAGCTCTATGTCGATGGAGCCACAAACCTCAACGGTTGTAGAGCTGGAATCATATTATTAGAGCCAGGTACCTCAGAATAAATCTAAAAGGCCTTCAGATTTGATTTCACTACATCAAATAATCAAGCAGAATATGAGGCGATCACAGCAAGACTCGAACTCGCCAAGGCTATGAAAGTTGAAAATTTGGAGGTATTTTGTGATTCGCAGTTGGTAGTTAACCAAGTGACAGGATCATATGGAATTCAACTGCGAGATCTTACAAAAATACATCAATCTCGTCAAAAGCTAGATGAAAGCTTGATTATTGTAAATTCATCAACATCCTTGGGAGGATAATAAACGAGCGGATTATTTATCAAAATTGAACGGCAAGGATGAGATGAGCAATCTAGCCGTTATGGTGGAGCACACGTCGAGTCCGCTATCAATCGAAAGTGGAAATCATGGATTTCCAACCTCCAATTCATGTTGGATCAAAGATTTAAAAGCATATATTGAATTAGGGCGCCCGGACGACCCCAAAGAGCCCAAAGCCACGATCGGAAGAGCAGTAGGTACACCATCTTAGACAATGTTATATCTGTAAAATCATTCACCAAAACCTTTGTCACGATGTGTGCGACCCGAGGACGTCGAAGAAATACTCATGGAACTTCATGAGGGAGTATGCAGCGGCCACCCAGCCAGTCACACCCTCGCTCAGAAGGTGCTGTTAGCCGGCTATTATTGGCCCAAGCTCGTAGAGGACGCCCAAATATATGACAGAAAGTGTGATAAATGTCAAAAGTTTGTGGATATTCCCAGGCTACCCTCAGTTGAATAAAGCATCGTCGTCGCAGCCTGGCCTTTCGATATGTGGTCAATCGACCTCATCGGACCGTGAAAAAAGGGACTCTCGGAATGCGAATATGTGGTCGTCGCTGTGGATTATTTTACCAAGTTGATCGAGGCCAAAGCCTTGGTGGAAACCAAGTCCAAAGAAATAATCTATTTCTTACTCGACCAGGTTTAGACCCGATTTGGAGTCCTAAGGGTGATGGTATCTGATCACGGGCCGCAGTTTAGAGATGAGTTTGACGCATTTTGCAGGGAGTATAACGTCAAACATTGGCAATCGTCTGTATGCTACCCTCAAGGAAATGGTCAGGCCAAGAATGCCAACAAACAAGTACTGAGCGTGTTAAAAAAGAGCCTCGACGATAGGGCAGGAAAATGGGTGGATCATTTCCGGCTGCTCTATGGGCCCTCGGAACATCGAGGAAAACAACCACTGGCGAAACCCTATTTTCCTTAACATACGGGTCGAAAGCTATGGCCCCGGTAGAGATGGCCCTACCCAGTTTAAGGGTCGTACATTTCCGCGAGGTCAAAAATCCGCTAACAAGACAATTCGACCTCGATTTTTTGGATGAAATGAGGATCAACTCTTATGGTTGCTTACTCAACTGCAAGAAAGCGGCCAAAAGGCATCACGACAAACATTTCCGTGACCATCACTTCACGGTGGGAGATTATGTTTTGCGAAAAAGACAGGCCACTGGTCATGAGGCTATGAAAGAGAAGCTATCTGAAAATTGGGAAGGCCCACTACAAGTTGCGAGGATAGTAAAGTAAGGCACTTATGTTCTGAGGGACAAAGAAGGTAGCGAGTACAACAGGCCTTGGCACACCGACAACTTGAAAAGATATTACATGTAAGATCAACCTCTTCATTTTGCATAATTGCAAGCATATTTTGTAAGAGGGCCTCAGGCCCCATCTTTTGGAAATCATTTTGAATGTGAAGCTCATTTTGACAACTATAAATTGATCTCGATAAAACATACCTAGCCATTCCGTTTTTGACAAGCCCGCAGGCTAAACGCCCTAGGTTTCTCCAAAACAAGGGGGCCCGGAAGAAAAACTATCTAGCAGGCAAGATCACTCTGTTTTAGTGATTGTTTTGACCCCGCCATGAAGATCAAGTCGACCTCACTTAAAACAAGTGGGCAGCACTGTGGGATTTTCATTCAGGTTCTAGAGATTGTCGGTTGTTTCAATCAAGCTCGCCATAGTTTTGCTTGAAACAAGAGGGCCGCATATCGGAAATTTTAATTCAAAACTACAGGCCAAGTACAAGTTGTATTTTATATCGTTATTTTATGCGAGTTGTGCGATCAGTACTTTCAACCTCGCCAAAAATAAAGGGGGCAGCATATATACAAGACAATAAACAAGATAGCAAATAAAAGGAAAAAGCAGATACATCCAAGGGACTAAATGGGCCACAAGTCAAAATAAATTACAAAGCAGCAGTTGGAAAATGTTGAAATTGTTCAAGCAACAAAAACAAAGTTGAATTATTACAAAACAATCAACAGTCAATAAGCTTCAGTTTTGATCAGGAGTAGTTCACGTATAATCGCCGGTCAAGTTGAGAAAATCATCGCAGGCTTGAAAATCTTCAACAACAGGATCCCCTTTAGCCAAAACGGTTAAGTTCACTGCGTTGCAAGGTGGATGCTCCCAAACCGCTTCACCTTTACTCATTTGGTCAATAGTGATGTCAACTATATGATCATCAGTGAAAGGGATGTCCGGATGAAAGGCCAACAGTTCAGGTTTCCGCTTGGACAAGCCAATCCACTCGGCCAACTCCTCAAGGCTAACAGACCTACTACCGCGATTTGACCAAAGGTGGTGACTGATAAAAACCTTGATCAAAGCTCGCCTCCTGAATGTCCAAAAAATCACCCGAGATCTTATACGCAGATAATTACGCGAGACCCGGCCTCATCGGCAGCTTTATTATTAATGGCGAGTTGCTCATCAAGTTGGCGATCTATTCTTGCGCACCCTTGAACTCTTCTTCACGGCTTTCTTAGTAGCCTCACTTGAGCTCGCCACTTGCTACTCGACTTAACATTACGCTCTTTGCACTCCTTGATGACCTCCTCAAGTGGCCATTCTCTCTCGGGGTGTTCGCATGCTTGGCCTCTAGATTAGCCCTTGCTTTTTCGAAACAACAAGAACAACGAGTAGCTTTCGGAGCTCACCTTGCGCTTAGTGGCGGCCTCAATTGCCTTATGGATACGAGTTTTGAGTGAAACAATAAAAGGATAAGCTCGTAGAAATAATTAAAGAAAAACACAAAAGCGTGAACAAAGTTTATCACGGTAGAGGGATCCCAAATTGGCCGGAGAAGTCATCAAGCTCGTTAGTATCATCTCCAGCATGAATCTCGTCTTGAACCACAACACGGGCAGTGATCCCTCTTCCAATCTCCATCTAAACCTCCGGCGGCGAGTCCTAAGTGAGGCGATTGAGGGGAATGACATCAGCAATTGCTTCCTTCAATAGGCTCGCCTTATTCATGTCAATAGGACCTTGAGTAAACCCTGAGCCCAACCAAAGGGCCTTTTTACCTTGGTAGCCTCGCAGTAAAGGCTCACGTGGAGGCGCCCCGGTCTTACAGGCAACCTTTTCACTGCCCACTTCAGGTCGCCCAACAACTTTCTCTGTAGGCCGCCCCTCTGAGAGATTGGTGCCCTTGTAAGTTTCAGAAGCAGCAGTGGTCTTGGATTTCTCAGTGTTCTTGGATCTCTTAGGAGCTTGAGACTTCTTCGCGGACACATCCACCTAAGATCTTTTTCTGAGCCCTACTAGCTTGACTTGAGCCCGTGCCTACACTGGTTGCGGGTTGATTTTGCTGAATAGGAACAAAGGTTTCATCAATAATTGAGGAGTCCACAATACGTGGCACCCTCCCAGGAGCTTGCTTCAAAAACTCTTTTCTGGCCTTAGCCACGGCCTTAGCAAGTCTCTTTTTCTCGGCTCGATGCTCGTTAGCATCAACCATTGCAACTGCAAAAATGAGTTTATCAATATTGAGCAAAATAATAAAATACAAAAGAAAAGAAAGAGTTGCAAAATATGATTACGGTGAGGTCTTTGGTTAGGGTTAGCCTAAGCGAGATAGTACATTGAAGGAAAGCATTTGCATAAATGACAATCTCTACCCAATCCGATTTGGATTTCTCGGGCTCTATAGCAACAAAAGTTTGATTTGGCGGACCTACTATCCCCGCCTTCTTTGGGATATAGCTCCGCCACATCAATAAGATCAACCAGAAATGTTCCTTGTTGTTGCTCAATCCCGTCGAGTTTATAAAGCGTCATGAGTCCTTCGACAAATCGAAGCTCGGAGACATCATCAAGGTGCTCAATCAAGCGGGTTGGCGTGTTCCTCTGCGATAAGCAGCGTTAGGGAAAGGCCAACCAACTTTTGATTCGACCTTAAGAACGCGATTCCCCTAGTGGTTAATCTTGTTGGGTAAGTGGAAAAACAGACGAGGAGTTTTGGTCCTCAAAGAGATCTGCCCCGGGATCGAAGTCCCACAAAAAGTGTAAAACTAGTTGAAAATAGAAATAGTGGGCTTCCTCTTCATCGTCCGGCATAATACAACAAAATACATGATTTGGATGACAGCTCCAATATTGAAATCGCGCTGCAATGCTTGCATACGTCAAAATATATCTACCACGAACGGGTCAAAAGGAGGTAGGAAACAAGCATAGAAATGATCAAAATGAAGGACTTAGAAATACCCTAGGCGATGAGCACCGATGCGATCATCGTGCTCGTCTGGCTTAAACTTGTCCTCGTCCTTCCCAAAATCAAATAGGGAAAATTTCTACACGTCGGGGTTGATGTTGAATCTATGTTGGAGGGTTCTGGAAAGGTTCTTGCTGCTCCAAAGCCGCTCCCACTCCTCCTCGAGGGCTTTCTCATACTCAGCTAAAAGAGCGAACTCCCTTAGGGCGACAGGATTGTTGGGTTTTGGAGGTTTCCCTTTTGCTGCCTCACCAACAATTGTGGTCACAGCGACACCCATTTTCTTCTTTGGTTTCTTAAGGACATCCTAAGGAAGTTTGCAAGGGAGTGGTAGACTCTCATCCTCGCTTTCCCCTATAAGCTCGAGATAAGCGGCATTCTCAGCTTATGTCCTCAACACCTGCGGCGCCACTGGTACCGACCTCTTCGTCTTGAGTCTCAGCAGCCCCTTTGATACTCAGCGGCCCCTTTGAGACTTTTCTTACATCACGGTGCCAAATCAGCAACGGTGCTAGATAAATCAAAGGGATCATCATGTTCCCGCAGCGCTTCCCTTTGGTTCAGCTCGTCAAGCAGATCGTCCTCCGTGGACACCTCGGGACTGGAAGGGTCATCTTTTCCTCCGTCCAGTGCATAATCGTATACTTTCTGGTCCTCGTCGGAATCCCTCTCAGGGCGTATTCATCATCGGACATCCTGAAAAACAAGAGGGAAAGACGGAGCATTAGTCATCTAGAATAATAAGATTAAACTAGAGGGTTTGTTTCTCACCCTTCTCGACATCTTCCCCTCCGTTTTCTACCTCTACAAGAGAAAGGAAAACGCAGTTGCAAAAGGAAAAGAAAAACATATGGTCATGAAGCTGAATACCCAGGTTAACTTGCTCAAAAATCCTATCTTTAATACCAAAACAACAATCAGTTCATCCCACATTGAGGAAAAGCAAAGTGAACATGAAAACCTACCCAAAAAAACCCAATCTTGAACCATAAAAACTCAATCAATCGAACTAACATTGCTAAAAAGTAAGGCAAACATGAAAAGGGAATCAAAAAACAAGAAGAGAATGAGGAAAAAGGGCAGGAAAAGGATGGTCTACCTGTTTTGAAGATGGGTAAATAAGCCGGAAACTGGAAAAAGAGGCCGGAATCTTCAAGCTGTAACGGGAACCTTCAATTTGCTACCGGAATCCTCAAACCTCGCTCAGGAAACTCGAATGCTCGCCGGAAACACACTCAGAATTTAGAAGAGAGGAAAGCAAAAACATAAATAAAGCTAATGAGTATGAGAAGCGAAAGTGTTATGGAGTTGGGGGAGGAAACTTTATATAGGCGAGTGGAACACTGATCGTGCGGCTATGAATCAATGCATCCTACGGTCCATATTCAAGCGGTCTTTTTGAATTTTGAATTTTGAAAACTGCCATCATTGATTGACAGCCATCAATGCCCACGTAATCACGTAGGCGGTTATCGAGGTAGCGGCGATTGGCGTAAACCACGATCGACCTTTCAACTACCCCACTACCCATGTCTCGACGGACTCACCCCGCATTAAGATCATGAGCGCCACAATAGTGCACGCGGTCTAAATCGTCCATCATCTTAATAGCGTGGTATTCATGATCGTCCGCTTAATAGCGCGGTCCTAAATAAGTCCATCAGCTTAATAGAATGGTATTCATACTCGTCCGCTTAATAGCTAGGTACTAAATGAGTTCATCAGCTTAATAGCATGGCACTCATGATCGTCCGCTTAATAGCACGGTCCTATAAGTCCATCGACTTTATATCGTGGCCCTCATGATCGTCCGCTTAATAAATGCGGTCCCATAAGTCTATCAACTTTATAGCGTGGCCTCATGATCGTCCGCTTAATATAGCACAGATCCCCATAAGGCCATCCGCTTCATAGCCTTGAGCCTAAAAAGTAAGTCGCAAAAGGCGACAAGACCTTTAAGGACCAAAGAAAAATGCTCAAATAGATCATAGGCAATCCGTGAGCACACTTTACTCTATGTTTTGCATTTCATGAAAATGCCTAAAACACGGAGTAGGGGAGCATTGATATGCCTAAATAGTTCTGCCACCTCTGAGTCCTCGGATAAAGCCTATCTAGCCACCAGGTTGGATAATGAGGCCCGCGGCCATAACATCCGTGATGACATTCAAGTTGGGGTCGCGAATCCAGGTCCTGCTAAGAGCCTTCAAACCTTTAAGGTCATTAGAAGCTCGGGGCTGATCTGCGACCATAAAAGAGGTCCATCGAGAGACCGCACAAGCGCTTGGGAGAATATGTGAAGAAGCGGCTTAGAGGCAAGGGAGAAAGTATCGACCCGTGGATGGCGACGACCTAAGCGTCCACGGACTATGCGGCGCGGTGATATGATATTTATTTGTCTCTAGCTTAAACCCTAGTTTTCCCTCCTTCCTATAAAATAAAGCATTCTGTAACAAAAACAGAGGCATGCAAATTGATAAAAAGAACCAAACTCTTTCGAAATATCCTCTCTACTTACTACATGCAATACATCACCACTCACCACCATCTCACCGCCGTGCACCACCGGCTAGCACCATATATATATATTCATTACATAAGCCAGATATCCACTACAGAAACCACCACTAAACAACTGTGATAATTTCAACGTTATCAGTCATCTGTGCCCCATAGCCATAAATTGGCTTCCGGAATATTCTTTAATTAATCAATATAATCAGTATCTTGTATTTAATTTATTCATAATAAATAAATACTATCATATTAATTTAATCACTATAACACTTTATAGTCGAGATAAACTTTCCTTATTTGGCTATCACTATAACCGCATTTTAATCCGGCTAGATATTCATATGTGTGTAACCCAATAGGCTTCCGAATATGTTGGCCGTAGACACAAAGTGTAAATTACGAAAATGCCTTTGATACCTAACGATCACAGAATAGCGTCTAGCAAAACACCGTGACCCCAATCATCGGAAGAGTCAAAAGCAATGTCTACTACCTTTCTTTTGAAATAGTTACCATGTAAACAGAATCCTATCACTGTAATAATATCCATACGATCGTTTCTCGAGTGTCGGTACCTCAACGATCGTATTTTATAATACGGATATCATGCTCTCTTGGAATAACTCATTTACTCCCACTTTGCAAAGATTCATGAGAGCTAGACATTCCTTATAAAAAGGACATTTCGGATATTCACTCCTAAACATAGGATACGCGATTTCCGGACGAGCAACATGAATCTACGCATTCTTCAATAGAACACCCAATCACTACCGTATGATCGCCCCCGTGGCTAGGGAAACCTCAATAGTGTCAAAGCATGACAATCCGCACCGTGATGCCATGAAGACTCGGTCTTAGGATAATTACACAACTGCCACATACTACGACACTTAATGTAAGTGGGTCAGTCCGACGTACGTATTCTCTAATACACGTCCACGTACAGTCCAAGCGTCTCTACACTTACATAGACGAGATATATCCATACCTTCAATAAGATAGAAGACATCGAATACATGCTAGTCTAATCGTACTATTAATGTCCCATTTAATAGTACATACGACTAGAGACATTTAAGAATCAAACCATTAAAGTGATTCGAGATCTCATCAGCCATAATCACTATCATGGTTTCTCTATCACAGTTTAATACTAAGGACGTTATCATATAACAATATCATAATTGGTTCGTTAAAGGAACAAATATGTAATAACAGAAAAGCCATTCAATATATGTATAAACATAATGAAATAGTAGAAATGATCTGACCCGGTCGGATCCAGTCCAACCCTATTGAGTTTAGGACACTATTTCAATAGGAATTCAGAAAGCTGATTGTCATGGATTTTATCTTACAAAACAACAAGTAATAAATATTTATAAATCCGGTATTCCCCAAGTGTAGGGATCGTAGTACAGCGATTAATACCGGAGTCGGTCACTGAGGAATCGGGGTATCTAGTTCATTAATTTTCCTAAGGTTGTTACTACTAAAGCGAAACTAAAAGCGATAAAATAAGCGGGACAGGAGGATTGTCGGTCCAAAGCCAGGAAGGAAAGTTACGAACTTAACTAATGAAAATAAAATCTATTCTAAAAACTAAAGCGAAAATAAAATTCAAAGATCACAACGAAGAACAAGGCACAAGATAATTTCAATTAATTCTAACGTAGAACAAGCAATGATCCACCTATCTCGCAATTCTCAATTTCTACCCTAGATCGTTTAGTGAAGATTTAATAAAGATGTGGTTCACCTATCAAAGGTATGAATTCTACTCTAAGTAGATAATTAGCCTATTAATCTCTCATCTCTCGATCTTAAAGATTAACGCTTCCATAACAAAGGTGTAAGATTTCTCAATCTAGCAACCTAGAAATTTAACCTAGCAACTCTCGTTATTTTTAGGTTAAAAATATAATCTTTACTACGGTGATCTAGGTCTAACAACGATTCTCATCAACGTTAAACATCAATAAGCAACAATCCATCGATATAATTGCGTAATCAATATAAAAGCATAATAAAGATACAAGCTTTAATAAAACTCACAAAACAAATCCACGAAGAAATCAAGTTGATGCTCGATCGGCTTCACAAGCTTGTTCAAAGCGCTTAGCCTCTATCCATCGTTGGAATACAAATCATATAAATAAAAGAAGATAAAAGATGTTTATGATGGTGGAAAGCGCGGCTAGGCGCCCCGAAGGAACTGGGGCGGCCAGGGATCGGTTGTGTCGTTAGGGTTGAAAATAACGCGTCCTTATATAGATTTTTAGGTCGGTTTCAGCGGCGGTGCCGTGGGCGCCCGTCCATAAGTGTCAGGGCGCTTGATTCAATAGGTGGGCCTTTCGTCCACTCTCTACGGACACCAGTTGACCGTCACATAAAACTTCGAGTCGGGTCGAGCTGGATCAGACGCCCGTCCTATGTAATTTTGAACGCTCGTTCAGCAAATTTCTGAAAACTCTGAATCAAACAGCTCCTCTTGGAAGCCAGTTTACTCTCTTGGGCGCTTGATCCAAGGCGTGAGCATCAAACACACGTCCAACTTGTAAATCTTCATTCCAACTTCAATATGCATCTTCCTCCCTCTATTTAATCTTCAATTTAATATCTTTTTAGCTCATCCCTTGCCATGTAAATGTACCTACAAGGTAATATAAACGTGCAAAAATGTAAAATCATACATATAGATAGAAAACACCAATAAAACCACGTAATTAGCTCGATTTTGCACTTTAATGATTTCCATACGCATTCTTTCAATATTTCACTTAAACACCTAATTTTCTATAAAAATTAGTAAAACATGAAGGAAATTGCTACGATATAAAGTCATATATATCGTAAAAAATCACCGTTAACACTGATATTTCCAAGTATAAACATGCAGTATCAGTCATTTGCTGAATTTCGAACTCCAAACTCAACCAAGACAAAAAAAAGCTTTGAGTGTGTAAAAATGTGGGAGTGCTGAAGAATTGAAAGGTGAGCAATCATGTGAATATTATTGGCTATTTACAGCCTTAAAGGTATAACTTTTGAAATAGTGTCCTAAACCCAATCGGGTTGGACCGGATCCGACCGGGTCGGATCATTTCTACTATTTATTTATGTTTATACATATATTAAATGGCTTTTATGTTGTCATATATTTGTTCTTTTAAAGAACCAATTATGAATTATTATATGATAATGTCCTAAGTATTAAACCGTGATAGAGAAACCATGATAGGCGATTATGGTTGATGAGATCTCTAATCACTTTAATAAGTTTGATACTTAAATGTCTCTAGGCTGACGTACTATTAAACAGGGCATTGATTGTATGAACAGGCTAGCACGTATTAGATGTCTTCTATCTTTAAGGTCATGGATAGATCTAGTCTATCGAAGTGTAGTGACACTTGGACTGTACGTGGAAGTGTATTAGAGAATCATACGTTAGACTTACCAACTTAGACTGTTAAGTGTCGCACTATCTGGCGGTTGTGTAATTATCCTAAGACAGGAGTCTACATGGCATCACGGTGTGGATTGTCATGCTTTGACACTATTGAGTTTTCCTAGCCATAGGGCAATCATGCGGTAGTGATTGGGTGTGATACTGAACCATGCGAAGTATACTTTTTCGTCCGGGAATCACGTACCCTATCAGTAGGGTGAATATCCGAAAGGGCCATCTTATAAGGAATGTCTTACTCTCGTGAATCTTTGCAAAGTGGAAGTAAATGAGTTACATCGAGAGAGCATGATTGTTGGAAATAAAATTTATGTTTTGATGATGATTCATCAGTTATTTTAATTATTATATTTAACCTCATTGATGAAGTGTCATAACTAGCTATTATAGTGCAAAGCAAAAAGATATCTAGAAATCAATGTATAGGATTTAATTAATAGATTCTGATATTTGTATAAGTTAAATCAGACAAAAATTGTAATAGCTCTAGGATCAGAACTGAGAAAACGAGAAACTAACTTGTTGAACTGAGTTCATAACTGAAGATTAATCAGCGTTGAAAACTTACTAAGAGCACACCCACTGAAGAAGGTAAGTCCGTTGAGGGACACAGACTCGGTTGACTTATCTAGGCGAAAGCGGAAGTGCATGACTCGAGTTATAGAAGATTGAAGAATTGAGGGTTCAAACTCAGTTATGAAGACTTAAGCCGAGACTGTAAAGTTGGAATTCAGGTAAGTTTGTTATGGCCTAAACTGACTTTATGGATCTTGAAAGAAGACCTAAGTATCATAAGGACAATGATATCTTAGATGATCTATATAAGAAATGGTGTAATCTGATTCAGTCACATAAAATTAGTTAAATAGAGTACCGAGATTTTTGAAGAAGAGTAAAACTTCGATTAAAGCTCTTAAGTTTGGCCCGACTAAGACCGATTTTCATCTTTGAGGTCAAAGAAAGAAAAAGCGAAAAGGTTCGTTGTTATAAAGCGACCAATTTTATTAGTCACTGAAATGTCGAAAGGACAACGACATTCATCGAATTAGCGAGAACCACAAACGTTTTGAGGAATTCAATTTCAAATGTTCAAATCATTTAACCGTTGGAGATACCCCTATAAATAGATCACTTCTATCACAATAAGAAGTGCGGAATTCTAAGAATTAATCTAGTCAAAAAAGATTATCCAAAGAGGGAAAGTAAAACAAAAGAATTCTTGCAAAATCCTTCGATCAAATTTTATTCAATTTAATCTTCAAGAAATCATGTCTTTTACCCGAGTTGAACCCGGAATGATCATCTCACTCGATCAATATGTTGCAAGATACACAGATCAAACCTTAGCCAAAGAAATTGCAGAGAAAATCAGAAAAATCAAAGGATTGGAGCAAGTCTTCAGCATCAATTTGAAGAATGTATATTTGGATAGCATCGGTGACTTTTATGAGTATGGAAGCAAAACCATAGAGGATGATGTAATCACTTATATCACTCGAGTCAATGGAAAGGAGATTAAGGTTCTGAGAGAACCTAATTGCGGATATATTTGGTTTTGAGAAATATGGACACACTTATGTTCTCAAAATATCAAAAAACAGAGAGAGAAACTTTGGAAAGATATTGCAATCTTAGGAGAATCAAATGTTTCATTATGCGGATCGACATGGCTACTCAAACCAGAATTCAAATTCTTGACCAAGATGCTAGCTAATTGCGTAATTGGGAACATGAGCAACTTGATAATCTCTCGGCGCAAAGTTAGACATGCTTTATGTAATTTGGTTTGGAGAAGATTTCAATAAGCGAGAGATATATTTTTGTTTTGGTGATAGCACAATCTTCGATGTGTCTAAGAAGAAAAACACAGAGAAGAAAGGAAGATTCTTTCTCAAGAAGACTCTTGCTCTCTAGCTCAAAGAATTATCGATCATTTTGGTATCGCAAGGAGAAAAAAGCGCAATTGTCGATGGCAAGATTGCGACCAAAGAAGAAAAATCCAAGAAAAGGAAAAGCGAAGGTTACAAGTGAACCTAAGAAGAAGAGGAAAAGGTCTTCCAAGAAAGTTGAAACCACAAGTGAGGCCTTTGGAAGATCTTGAAATAAGGGAGAAAAGAGGAAGGCTGGAATCTTGACCAAAGAAAAGGCGATGAATGAAGTGGTGAAAGAGTTTTGGAAGCTTCACCAGACAAAATCACCACCTCGATTCTTTGAAAGCCAAGCAAAGAAATCAGGCGAGAAACCTCAACCAAACAAGTCGTTCTTTGAAGAAGAACTTATTCTTTGAAGACATACATGTTCAAGAATCAGCAAGGGAATCTCAAGAAGTTGTTCCATCACTACCAGAAGCTAACATTCAAGGGGAACAAACCCTGAGAGTTGAAGTTGATGATGAGAAAACTGATAGTGATGAGGAACTGGTTGGACCTGGTGTAATTGCAATGCTCAATCTGATATCTTTATCAAGATCTACACCATAAAAATCAGCTTCCAGACTCGAATACGAAGAATCTATCAAAAAATTGGAAGCTTCTCAGTCACAAGAAAGAGAAGCTATCGAAGTTGAATCTAGACCAGAACAAGTCATAACTTTGGATGAGCTTGTTGAAGAATGAGAAGTTGAAAAGAAAGTTGATGATCTTTGAAAAGAGAAAGAACCGATTCTTGAACTAGGAGGCTGTGCCGATCAAAGAACTTTGTTGTGTTGACCTCGAAACTAAACCAAAGAAGGATTATGTACAAGTTGTTGAACCTACAGCTGAAGCTGAACCAACAACTGAAGTTGCACCTATCGCCATCGCTGAGGAAAAATTGGAAACTCAACAAGCTATCTCAGTTCCAGAAGTTGATGCTGAATCGTCAATCATCCCAGTTGTTGCTAAGGGGGAATCCAGCAAAACTGAAGTTTAAAGATCTGTAGCTGAGAAGATGTTAGGACAAGTTGTGACTCTAGCTGAATCAAATATGGAAATTCGAGAGGCGAAGATGTTATAAACCAACTTGATCAAGTATTAACATTGGAAAAGCGATCAAGTAGATTGCGAGAAGACTTGATGATTATCGAAGTATTGAAAGTTCGACTCCATTCCAAATCAAAAGGTCAACTTACGGAAATGGAAAGAACTAAAAAATGGGTTTTTGATCTTTTTGGTATCACTCATCTATCCCAACTGTTTGAATCTGAAGAATTTCTGAGCATTGGATACTCACTTATAAGAAATGGATATTGGGAGAGATATGCCAAAAAGGGAGGCTGAAAAACAAAGAAAGATGACAATGATGATGATGATGAATCTCAAGGAGACCACGATTCTGAAGGGATTCTTGCATCTTTGCAAGAAAAAGAAACAAATGAAGATGATGATGAAGAAGATATATCGGAAGGAAATGCAGATGGAAGTGAAACAGGAAGCGATTCGAGATAATCAGTCTCAAGACCAAGAGAAGGAAGGATATCAGTCTCCGACTGACAAAAATGTTCTGGAAATAGCGAAAGCTGAAGCTGACCAAGCTAAAGCTGTTCTGATTGAAGAAGAGAATGTTGTTAAATCACCGGCAAGGGAGACTGTTTCAGAAGAAGAAAGAAAGAAGACTGAGGAATTCAAAGATAAACTGAAACATGTTGCTTCCTCTCCTATTAAAGAATTAAAGATAACTGAGAATGTTGTGAACAAATCTCAGACTAAAGCTGTCGAAGCACCTAGAGCTGACAAAAGTATAACTGAAGAAAAAAAACAGAAACTAAAGGTGAAATGCCTACACAAGCTGATACCATCAGATTCTACTTCAATGAGCTTGTGAGGATCCAGAAAGATGATCTAAGTGTATTCGGGAAAGTATTGAAGTCAATGGAGGAAAGCAGAACTGAAAGGAACAACATGGAGAAGAAACTAAACAGCGTCAAGGATGGTGTCATGATACTCTGTCGCCATCGGAAGACAACCATTGAATCGGCGCAAGAAAAGCGAGACTCAAGAAAGATTGGAATGCATTCTCAACAATGTGGTTGATAGTCGATTTTATTGGAGAATACGATGAAGGACTCAATTGTAGCACAAACCATATTCGCATCAAATTAGTAGCATCTGAACTCTTACATCAGGAGCTTGATCAACAAAGATGATGTCAATAAGGGGGAAAGTTTGGACATGCTAAAAGTCAATGCAGTTGATATGCCTCAAGTTCTTGGTTGTATTGATGAAGCCGGTGGGCGAAGAAAGATAGAGGAGAGTTCACTGATGAAGAAATAGAACTGATTGCAAAGTTCTCAGAACCAACTGAGAAAAAACTCACTTTAGACTCACAATTGTATAATGTTTTAAAAGAGCTACCCAACCAAGAAGGAGTATCAAGGGAACAATCTTTAGAGACATTTCTGAACATGAAAAAGATGGGAAAATGGGAGAAAAATGGCACTATAGATAAAGTCTCGGATGAAGTTGAAAAGGTTGATCCTGAGTTTGTTATGAACTTACTGAAAACAGCCACCAGTGAAAGATTAAGGAGAGTTGTTTTCGTATTTGCTGTATTGTTTAAAAGCAAGTTTTTCAGCAAGCACAATATGACAGATTCTTGGAACATATGGGCGAACATCCATGGAATCGAGAGCATAGAAACCAACATTGCTATGAGAGAAGCTGCTGAAATCTTTGACAACAAGATAAGTGAAGCTGATCAAGGGACAAGAAAAGAAGCTGAAACTTAGTTTCTTTTCATGCATTTGTATTTTAATACTTTATAACTCAGTTATCAATAAAATCTCAATTTCTCGGTTCTTTGTGTTCTTTATTTTGTTTTGTCCTTATCTTTTTGCATTGCTTTTAAGGAGGGTATTGACATCATCAAAAAGGGGGAAATTGTTGGAAATAAAATTTATGTTTTGATTATGATTCATGAGTTATTTTAATTATTATATTTAACCCCATTGATGAAGTGTCATAACTAGTTGTTATAGTGCAAAGCAAAAGATGTCTAGAAATCAATGTATAAGATTTAATAGAGCCTGATATTTGTATAAGTTAAATCAGACAAGAACTGTAATAGCTCTAGGATCAAAACTAAGAAAACGAAAGCGGACTTGTTGAATCGAGTTCAATCGAAGATTAAAGCGTTGAAAACTTACTAAGAGCACACCCAATGAAGAAGCGAAGAAGGTAAGTTTCTTTGAGGACACAGACTCGGTTGACTTATCTAGAACTAAAGTGAAGAAGGCAGACTTCGATTATAGAAGCTTGAAGAAGCGAGGTTCAAAATCGGTTATGAAGACTTAAGTCGAGACTACAAAGTTGGAATCGAGGTAAGTCTGTGATGGCTGAGGCGGCTTTATGGATCTTGAAAGAAGACCTACGTATCATAAGGACAATGAAATCTTAGATGATCTATATAAGAAATGGTAAATCGATTTAGTCACATAAAATCGGATAAATAGAAATCTTGAGATTTTTAAGAAGAGTAAAAGCTCGATTAAAGCTCTTAAATTTTGCCCGACTAAGACTAGTTTTCATCTTTGAGGTCAAAGAAAGAAAAACTGAAAAAGGTTCTGACCGTTATAAAGCAGACAATTTTATTGGTCACACAGAAATGTCAGAAAGGATAGTGACATTCATCAGAATTGGCAGAACCACAAACGTTTTGAGGAATTCAATTTCAAACGTTCAAATCATTTAACCGTTGGAGAAACCCCTATAAATAGATCACTTCTATCACAATAAGAAGTGCGGAATTCTAAGAATTAATCTAGTCAAGAAATATTATTATCCAAGGGAAAGTAAAACAAAATAATTCTGCTAAATACATTATTGCAAGATCAAGAAATCTTCAAGTGTTCATAAGCCTTCAAAGAAAGATCAAGATCAAACATTTGAAGAAAGACAGAGCTGAACATATCATATACATCTAGAAGAAGAAGCTCGAATCACAAATTGAATCATAGGTATTGATTCAAGTCTCAACTTTGATTTTATCAAAGGTTTAGACTGTGAAACACCAAGAAGATGTGAAGGACAGTTGAGTGCAGTCAGGAAAAATGTGTTTGTGATGAGCTGGTGAAGAGGCAATCCAATCCTCTAAGGACCAGTGTAGCAAGCTTAGTTCAAACAGCAATTCTACATGTTGAAGACTGAAGCTGGAAGATTGTGAAGCTAGGGATTAGTGAAGGACAATCAAGTGTTTAGAATTTACTTTGTGTCTTGTAACTGTAAACCTCAAGAACATAGTGAATTTTGCCTCTTACATCACGAGGAAGAGAGGGTCGGACAGGATTCTGTTGCTGGAACCTCTATAATTCTTGTCTTATTTACTTACTTACTTTACGCATTTCTTTACTGCATCTAAGTTTATATTGCACCAGATTACACTCAACAAACATAAGAAACTGAGTCAGCACAGCATTACACTGCATTATATTTAAAAAAATTAATAAACTCAAGTTTTAGTTAATGGCTTAACTTAATCCGCTGCCGGTTAACTCAGTTCAGCATATGTCAGCACTGACTTATACTCAGCTAGGTTAACTTAACTCCACACAAGTTTAAAGTTGAACTCAATCTGTACAAGATTCAGTTTTCAGTTAGGTTTTTGGGGACAAATTTATTCACCCCCCTCTAAACTTGTGTTAGCCTTTCCAAGGGACCAACAATGATATCCAGATTATAATATACGGTCGTTGATGTTTGACACTCGACGAACGACCGTATGGATATTATTACAGCGATAAGATTTTATTTGCACGGTAACTATTTCACATGAAAGGTAGTAGTCATTGCATTTGACTCTTCCGATGATTGGAGGTCACGGTGTGTTGCTAGACGTTATCCCGTGATCGTTAGGCATGAAGGGCATTTTCGTAATTTGCACTTTTTGTCTACGGCCAACATATTCGGAAGCCGATCGGGTCACACACATAAGATTATCTAGCCGGAGTAAAATGTGGTTATAGTTGATGACCAAATAAGGAAAGAATTTATTTCATACTATAAAGATTATAGTGGTAAATTAATATGGTGGTATTTATTTATTATGAATAAGTATAATACAAGATATTAATTGAGTTGATTAATTATATATGTATATAGATACATATATTTTGAATATATATATATATATATATATATATATATATATATATATATATATATATATATATATATATATATATATATATATATATATATATATATATATATATATATATATGATATACATGTGTTTTGTGAATTAATTAATCATAGTATTATATTAATTAAATAAAATCTCAATTCCCAAATTAGTGGGGAAAGGCGTCACATGTAATGGATACATTTGGTTTGTACAATTTAATTAATAAGATTACCATATATTAATATTAGATATTAATTGATTTTTGGAAAGCAGATTTATGAAAATAAGATAAATAAAGTCAATATAAGATATTGACAATATCTTGAAATATTTATATGATATTAAATTAAATGAGATAAATCAATCAAATATATTTTCCTTATTTTATTTTCTTTCTCATCTATCTACTAGGAAGCTAATCCCAACCAGATTTGGATAGCAGAGGGGCACCCATACTCTATATAAAGGAGGGATTGGCTAGCTCTTTTGTACAACACAATTCCAAGAGCTAATAGTTCTTGTGAAAATTAGAGAGCTCTTAGAAAGAGTTTTGAGAGAGAGAAAAAGTCGGTCTAGCAACTGAGTTTTACTGGTAGCAATCCATGATGGGATTTCGGTGGGCTGTTCGTGTGGATCACCGGTAGAGGCCGAACACTTGGGCGGCTCCGTGCATCACTACTTTCCGTAGACGGTCAAAGCGTCGATTTTTTAAATCAAGCAAGGTAACCACCGTCTACTACTTATTTATTTATTTCTTAAACGAAGTTGATCCTGGTCAAAGAAAATAAAATTTTGAATTCCGCTGCGTTTCCGCGTAGATTTCCCAACAATAACTAGACCTCAAGACTGTGATGTGAACGGAATCAAGAGAAATCACAAAATTCGAGGCACATTTATTAGGTGATTATCCGGCCTTGTTCAACCATGCATTGATTTGTATTTTAGGTCAATGGACTATGTAAACTCCTTTAGGGAGTAATACTAGCCAATGAGCCTCACAATAGGTTGGTTGAACCAAGCAACCACCTTAACCGGAGGTGACTATCCAGTCATGGTAACCATTATTTTGGTTTTATGGTCAATAAACCATGTATATTAGGTCAATGGACCATGTAGATAGTTGGTTAACCACGTAGTCACCAGCGTAAAGGCACCCGAGCCCTGGTTCAATTTGCATAGAATGCATCCTTACCTTAATTGAACCAGGGGTTACTCAGAGTTAAACCAATGAAGGCTATGATGCCAATCAACACTGGTTTAACTAAGCTGTTTAGAGATCATTGGTTCACTACCCTCAGCTTTGACTTAACCCTTGACTTCCTAGGGTCTAAACCCTCAGTCAATACTCTAACCGTACACCAAGAGGGTCAAGCTATTTTACCTGAGCAAACCGGGTAGAGATTCACCGGTTTGATGAAACTGAGCCATAAGAGGGAGCACCACAAATTTCTGAAAATGGAAACATTTCTACTCCTAATGAATCAGGATTGAATTGGTGTACACATTCAGTCATTGCTTTCTGGATGGTCGTACCCTAAATCAGACAAAAAGGGCAAGAAGATCAGGCATATATTCGTTCGTATCAATAAAGTATCAGACGATATTAACAGAAATAAAAGAAAGATACGGCCTTTCTATTTTTGAAGCCTTCACAGTGCAATATCTCTGTGTTTGTTCGAGCAAATCACTAAGAATATATGAATTTAATGTTCGATTTTGAGCCTTCATAGTCAAACGTTGCTCTAAAGATGAAACGGCTATTTTCTGGAATCAGACCTTCCAAGAATGGATTTTAAGCACATGGTGGCTTGATTCATCAGAAGTTTGAAACAATCAAACCTTCCTTATTCAAAAATTGCACATGGTTGCTCGATTGAAAAGAGAAACCCTCACAAATAGGATTCTGTGTTGTTTCAAGGAGATTTGAGTCACATGGGTTAAACGGAAAAGGAAGGAGAAGAGATAGGAAAGAGGAGCATCATCAATGATTTTATGGGAAGCATTAAAGATGGGGGATATCGATGAATCAGAAGCATTGAACGGGGATGAGATGAGAGATAACTAGGGAGACGTCTAGGTTTTCAGAAAACGGCAAGAAAATAGATTTGGGTTAAGGGTTTGGTCGAGTTTTAGGTTTATATAGTATAGAACTCGCGGGTTAAAAACCGGGTCTCGTGTAAATAGACTAATGGGTGTTGGGCCAGGCTAAGAGGTGGGCTAGGATTAGGAGAATTTCGGCAAGGCAACTGATATGTCATAAAATTAAATAATTAATCTATTTCATTAATAATTAATTTATAAAATTAATGAGATTAATATTATAAAAATGAATTTATTAATTTAATTAATTAAATATAAATTCTATTCAATCCTGCAAAATGAAAACAAACACTAATTGTGATATATGATGTAAGCGTTAACTTAATGGCAGTTAGTCACAGGGGTAATATTGTAAATTCATATAAAATGGGTATTTTAGGAAATTAATCAAACCTACGTACAACTGAGGCCCACATCTCAACATCCTAGACTCCAGGTGCGGAGGAACTTAACCACGTAAGTCTACTAGACTCCAGGTGCGGAGGGACTTCGCCGAACGTGTACACTATCGGGGCTAGCCTGTGGTTATTGGTGTGATCCACTGATAGGTTGCAAACGATATCTCGTGGTGGATATACACCAAGCGTAGTGCCCTTGAATGCGGATGTAACAAAGATAAGCTAAGTTGGAAACAATTAGTCACGACATGTTGATGTGCATGAAGTGAACCACAGAGTTTGCATCGTTCTCAGAAAGATAATCTAATAATAACAAGAACCTTTCATTGCAAAACTTAATTATTCATTGGCGTTTTCCTCTTTACTAAGTACCTATGTACTTACCTCCATTGTATATTTGTTTTGTATGCATTGTGGGGTGAGAAGATGAACATGATGACAATGAGCTCGTTAAAGATGAAATATGATGATGATGATGCTTTGATGATGTGTTCAATTTCCTTTATTTCATGATGTACTAGACTTTGTTGTTGTTTCATCTCTAGATAGATGTTGTAATTTTATTTCTAGACTTTTCGAAACTTGTTGTACTTTTATTCTTAAAACATCGTACTTTTGTAAAACTTTGGAGTTTCGTTGTTGTAAGTTAAACCTTCAATCTTTAGTTTGTTGGAATTTCTATTCTTAATAGCATTTTTTGTGTTTGCCCAGTCTTTTTAGCTTCCGTTTTGCTAAGCTCGATACGACGTACGTAGTAGAGACTTACGTATAATATTGAATTTATTTGATATTATACGTGACGAACGTTTCATTTCAGGATAAGGACTCGGTATCCGGGAACATGGCGTTACATTAACAGAATGACTAGACAATGAGAGTTTCGGAATTGCTTGAATGTACTTTTTCAAGGCTGTTATGTATTATTGTTGGATTTTGGTCCATGACTACACGATTACAGCACCACCCACGCTTATTTTGGTTGGCGACATTACGAGGGAGGTTTATCAATTCTTGGTGAGCTGACAGTCATTGATATGGTGGCTGTCGTACTAAATTGAATTTTTATTATTAAGATAATAATGTACCTTTTAAGTTATGGAAAATGTAAAGGTTTGTTAAGAATTGTAAAGGTCATTCTAGAAAGTGGAAAATAAATGAAAGGAGAAATACTAGAATTCTCCATGTACTAGTAGAAAGAGCTATGTTTGTCAAGAAGCAAAGTAAGCCAAAAAAATCAATTACGTGAAAGTTAAAGTTAAGTGATATCTCTTGCAAAATAATATTTCTTTTGTTCTTTCAAAGAAAGTGTGTTAACAGTTGCAAAGCAACTAACAAATTGGTATTGGAGATTGGTTGAAATGTCGAATGATATCAATCTTGCATCACTTGTGCCTCGATTCAATGGTGAGAGGTTTGATTCTGGAGCAATCTTATGAAGCTTTGTCTAGAATCTCAAGACCTATGGTGTGTTGTTGAAGAAGGAGTCAATGCACCGGAAGATGAAACACAATTATGCAAGCCAGAGAAATATTTTGAAGAATAGAAGACAAAGGGACAGAAAAGCTTTATTTCAGATTTTTCAAGCTATTGAAGTTCCGGTGTACGAGAGGATTTCCAAGGTAAATGATGCGAAGGAGGCCTGGGAAATTCTTCAAACAACATATTCCGGCCAAGAACAAGTGAAAAAGATTCGTTTGCAATCTTTACGGGCTGAATTCGAGAAACTGGAGATGAAAGAAAACGAGAAAATCTCCGAATATTTCACAAGGGTTAACTCCCTTATTAATCAAATGGCAACAAACGGAGAGGTATTAGAAACCCAAAGGGTCGTTGAAAAAATTCTACGAAGTTTACCAAGCAAATTTGATCATGTGGTGGTCGCAATTGAAGAATCACAAGATCTTTCTTTGATGGCGATAGAAAGTTTGCAAGGAAGATTGGAAGCCCATGAAGCTCGAATTTTACAAAGAAATCCTCAAATAACCTCGTCTGACCAAGCCTTAAAATCTCAATTCACGGGAGGCCGTGGATCTTATCAAGGAAGAGGTCGAGGTCGAGGTCGTGGTCAAGGTCGAGGTCGAGGTCGACGTGGCAGAAGTTCTTTCGACCAACATGCACAAAGTGAAAAAAATGAAGAAGAAAAAGGAGAAAAACAATTTTCTCGAAATTTTCAAAGAGGAAGAGGACGAGGTACGTACAATGGTACAAAACCATATATTGAGTGTTCATATTGTCATAAACCTGGACATCAAGTAAATGATTGCTGGGATAAATATCCAGAGAAAAGACCCCAAGTAAATTTGGTACATGAAAATACGGATAAAAATGTTGAAACCTTATTACTTGCCTCTGATGGAAATGTGGATAATATTTGGTATTTAGATAGTGGGGCTAGTCGGCACATGACAGGTAATAAAAAATTGTTCTCACGTCTTGTTGAAGATAATTATGGACAAGTTACAATTGGAGATGCTAAGTCGTATAAAATACAAGGCGTTGGAGAAATTTCTTTTAAAATAAGAACCGGAAAAATTGAAAAAATGTCCGAGGTATATTTTGTTCCAGGTTTACAAAGTAATTTATTAAGTGTTGGACATTTGATGAAGAAAGGCTTCGATATTCGTTTTATTGATAATACTTGCACCATGAATAAGAAAAATCAATTGGTTGCGGTTATCAGTTTGAGCTCAAATAATTTATTTCCGCTCAAACTTGATGTTTTAAGTGATACTTGTTATCTTACTGCTAAAGAAGAAACTTCTAAGCTATGGCATGACAGATTTGGACATCTAAATTTCCATAGTTTGAAGGAAATGTCCAGCAAAAAGATTGTGAAAGGCCTTCCAAAAATAAATGTTATCAGTGAAGTTTGTGAAGAATGTCAAATGGGAAAACAACATCGAGAGCCATTTCCATCCAAGTCGAACTGGGAATCTCATTCTCGGCTGGAGCTTGTACACACAGATATTTGTGGACCCATTCGGATCCCTTCTTTTGGAGGTAATCGATATTTTCTGCTATTTATCGACGATTTTACAAGAAAAGTTTGGATTTATTTTTTAAAAGAAAAGTCTGAAGCTCTTTCTTGCTTCAAAGAATTCAAAGCTCATACAGAAAAAAATTCGGATTGTCAAATAAGGAATTTGCGAAGTGATCATGGGGGAGAATATTTGTCCACGTTGTTTGAAGATTTTTGTTGAAATCATGGCATTAGACATGAATTGACAGCTCGTTACACTCCGCAACAAAATGGCGTAGTGGAACGAAAAAATAGAACAATCTTGGATATGGCTCGGTGCATGCTGAAAAAGAAAAAAATGCCGGCTGAATTTTGTGCTGAAGCGGTTTCATGTGCGGTCTATTTGATTAATAGATCATCAACAAAGAGCTTGAAAAATTCTACACCAAATGAGACGTGGTATGGAAGACAACCAAGTGTTAGTCACTTAAAAACATTTGGTTGTGTTGCTTATTCTCATATTCCAGATCCTTTAAGAACAAAGCTTGATGATAAATCAGAAAAATGCGTTTTTATTGGATACAGTGAAAGAGCTAAAGCTTACAAGCTTTACAATCCGAAGACTAAAAAAATTGTGATTAGCAGGGATGTTCGGTTTGATGAAAACGCATCTTATAATTTTTCAGAAATTTCAGACTTTTCTAGCTCGTCAAATTGGACGGTACTTGATTTTGATGATGGCCCGAATCCAGGCTTCCCGCCATTAGAACAAGTTGAAGGTGCGAAGACTCTCCTCAAAATTCACGTGAGAAAGACGAGGAGTTTGAGAGAAATCTATGATGAAACAGAAGAGATTAATGCCGCAAATCATATTTTCTTTGCATTTTTTGCAGGCGAAGATCCAATTACATATGAAGAAGCATCAAAGGATAAAAAATGGATTCAAGCCATGAAAGAAGAGATTGATGCAATTGAAAAGAATGGTACATGGGAGCTCACGGAGTTACCATCACATAAGTCGCCAATTGGTGTGAAATGGGTTTACAAAACTAAAACTAATCCAGATGGATCCATCAACAAATTCAAAGCAAGATTAGTCGCGAAAGGATACAAGCAAAGAGAAGGTGAAGATTTTAATGAGGTATTTGCTCCTGTTTTAAGACTCGATTACTTATTTCCCTTGCGGCTCAAAATGGTTGGAAATTATTTCAAATGGACGTAAAATCAGCTTTTTTGAATGGCTTTCTTCGAGAAGAAATTTATCTAGAGCAGCCTCCGGAATTTGTAAAGAAAGGTGAAGAAGGAAAAGTTTACAAACTTAAAAAAGCGTTATACGGACTGAGGCAATCACCTCGTGCTTGGTATGGACGAATTAATGACTATTTCCTAAGTTGTGGTTTTGAAAGGTGTCCGTATGAACACACACTTTATATCAAAAGAAATTCTCAAGGTGGCTTTATGATGGTAAGCTTATATGTTGACGACTTAATTTTCACGGGAGATGATTTGAGCATGTTGCAAGAATTTAAAGTTTCAATGATGAATGAGTTTGAGATGACAGATTTAGGTGAGTTGCACTATTTTCTTGGGGATAAATGTTCAACAATTAAAGGAAGGAATTTTTATTTCTCAAGAAAAGTATGCAACTCAAATTTTAAGAAATTCAAGATGGAGCATGCGAATCCTGTATCGACTCTATGCATTACAGGTTTGAAGTTGAGTAAAAATGGTGATGGGAAATTAGTGAATCCAACTATGTTTCGAAGCTTGATTGGAAATTTGATGTATCTTACCGCTACTAGACCCGATATTTCGTTTGCGGTAAGTTTGGTTAGCAGGTTTATGGAGAAACCTTATTCCAATCATTGGGAGGCTGCAAAAAGAATTTTGAGATATATTAAAGGAACAGTTGATCATGGAATTCTTTATGAAGCACATGTTCCTGTGAAACTTCTTGGCTATACTGATAGTGATCTCGGTGGAAGTACTGATGATTCTAAGAGCACTTCTGGCTATGTCTTTAATCTTGGAAGTGGGGCGATTTCATGGAGTTCTAAAAAGCAACCGATTGTCACGCTTTCTACGACGGAATCAGAATATATTGCGGCGTCTTCAGCAGCATGTCAGGCTATATGGTTAAGAGGAATTCTGGAAAGTTTGAATTTCAAACAACATGGTCCCACGTTATTATATTGTGATAATACTTCAACCATTTCGGTATCAAAAGATCATGTTTTGCATGGAAGAACGAAACACATCCGCCTTCGCTTAGACTTTCTCAGAGAACTTGTTAATGAAGGAGAAATCAACCTTGAATATTGCAAAAGTGATGAACAACTAGCCGACGTGTTCACAAAATCTCTTGGAGGACCTATGTTTGCAAGAAATGTCGCTGCGTTGGGAGTTAGAAGCAAATTCAATTTACGGGAGGCATTGTCGTACTAAATTGAATTTTTATTATTAAGATAATAATGTACCTTTTAAGTTATGGAAAATGTAAAGGTTTGTTAAGAATTGTAAAGGTCATTCTAGAAAGTGGAAAATAAATGAAAGGAGAAATACTAGAATTCTCCATGTACTAGTATAAAGAGCTATGTTTGTCAAGAAGCAAAGTAAGCCAAAAAAATCAATTACGTGAAGAATCAAAGTTAAAGTTAAGTGATATCTCTTGCAAAATAATATTTCTTTTGTTCTTTCAAAGAAAGTGTGTTAACAGTTGCAAAGCAACTAACAGTGGCAGCCCTCTTCGGTTAATTGTGTTTTTGTTCAATTATAGGTAGGCTCTGATTGCTTTTGTTTTAGCCTTTGTTGTAGCGAGTTTTAGCTTTACATATATGAAGGATTTGTTGTGCAGATTCTGGTAGTAATAAAACATACTTCGTTTGGTATAAAACTGTTCATTTTGGTAGGGTGTAAAACTAAATTGGAAAAGCTGGGTCGACTGATGAACCGGATTAAACCGGACCGGAAAATGATGAACCGCGGTTTTCCAATCGTTTTTTCATTGAAGAAAAACGAACGTAAATCCAATTCGATTTTCGGGTTTATCCATAAAACCAGTATGACCCGAACCGAGGCAGGTTATACTTCATTTTTAATTATATATATATAATTTAATTTGTTTCACTATTTCCTACTATAAAAACCCCACACACAACCCTAAATTTCTAAACATTATACTTACGCTGTTTCTACCTAAACCTAAACCTAAAATGCTTCCTATTGCCGATAACCGCCGTTTGAGCTCACCGGCCGTTCTTCGCTTCTTCTAATATTCTTCATCCTTTGATCGTGAAAGGTGAAAAGAACGCTTTGAAATTGTCGTTACAACGACCACCAGCGCTGGCTTATGGTGCCAATATGGTGTTTGTCTCATTTTAGAAGAAAAAATCAAAATTTTATAGTAAATAAAAATCTGATCTGAAAATCGAAATCGAACCGAACCGGATTGTAGACGGATCACCCAATTCGAGAAAAAAACGACCAATTCGATTCGATTCGAGAAAATATCAAAACCATGCTTCTGATTCGATTCGAGAAAATCGTAAAACCGACCGAATTGAATACGACACTGTTTTATATTTTAGACCAAAATACAGTTCAATCAATGTTGTTTATTGTTATAAAAATAAAAATAAAAATCGGACTACGGGACTCGTGCTTGGAATCTCAAAGCCTTTCGTTGTCTCCCTAACAAAAAAAAAAAACAATATCTTGTCAAAACAATATCATGTCGTATTCCATGTATGATGCTTTCAACAAAAAAAAAAAAAAAAAAAAAAAAAAAAAAAAACTTAAGCCTGTCGAGGACGGGAAATACTTGTGTGGAAAAGGATTTTAAGATGAAGTGTAGCGGATGAAACGATCGAACTACATAATTTAAAAAAGCAGAATAAATCGTATAGTGTATTTTCGACACGCTGTTTTCGACACCGCGCGTGTGTGACACCACACAAAACCACCCGTCGAGGACTGTAACTTCATGTCGTTATCACTAGTCAACCTATTAGTCTTGCACATCACAACAAATTGCTTTAATAAGTCCTGACGTCACTCTTTAACTTCAGTTGAAATATATTTTAATATATCTTGTATGGACGTTCTCAGAAGATTTAATGGTTGAAAAAATCAAATTGTTTAATGGAAGTCTTCTAGAAACCAATTGCAAAAGGACAAAAATGGCGACATAAAGATAGTGAAAACCGCTGAGATATACATAAACATAAAGTTTGCACTTTGAACGTTCCATAAGCAACGTTATTCCACTAATCGTGCATTGCTTAACAAAGCTTTCTAGTTATTTATTCTTATTGAATAATAATAGAGACAATGGTCACAGAAGATAATAAATGCATATAAAATCTTTAACAACAAAAATTTGAAAAAAATATGCCTTAAAATTAAAAGTTCAAAAACTATACATTAAAAATATTTCGTTACATATTTGTTACATATTCGATGTGAAGTCGCCTTCATTGGGCTAAAGATAATTATTACTATCGTCTAATGTCACTTTTTGAACTGTTTCCAATTTGGCAATACATCGACCCCAGCATGAGCTGTTTCCAATTTATTCCTTTTTTTAAACAGCCTTTAATATCTATACAGTATTTGATTTGGTCCCAAAGAGCAAAGGGTGTACTATGGGGAATATATTTTATATGCAACAAATCGGTAGATGAATAAAATATATACAAATAAAATAGTATTTGTATCGTTATATACATGACATGAATATAACAATTTACAATGTAATTATACTTTAAAATTAATTTGTGCCTTAATTCTATAACATCTGACTATATATATAATAGAGTTTTTTTTTTTTTTTTTCCTGTGGTGGGTGTGATGCGGGGTTGGGGGTTGGGGGTTCTTCTAGTCATTTTGGTAATAAAGCAGACAAATTTAAAAATTAAAAAAAAAAAAAAAAAAAAAAAAAAAAAAAAAAAAAAAAAAAACAAAACATTGCTTCCCTTTGTCTTTGAAAAATTGAGGTTTTAAAATTGAAAAAGGAGATGCAAAGTCTTCTAGAACGTTTTGCAAAGCGCATGGCCGGACCCCGCACCCATTCAAAATAGTTGTCTTTCAACAAAATGGACAGGTACGTAGCCTACAAGTTTTACTTTCATCACTTTATTACAAAATCTTTAGAACTATTCATTTATTTCCTTTTATTTAAAGTGAAAGACATAAGGTGCATCGGTTTAATGGTGAGTTAGACAATCCGGTATAGAAACCAATGTTCGAACTCTTCTTGTGGTAAAAAAAAAACAAGAAAAAAACAAAAAAAAGTGAAAGAATTTTTTATTTTTTATAAGGAGAGGGGATTGAATAATGTTTCACAGCCTTATTGCCTTTTTTGAGAGGGGTAGTGATTTAAAAAAAAAAAAAAATATATATATATATATATATATATATATATATATGAAAATCAGGACACTGGAAATATGAAATTGGTGATAAAGGCAAATTCATTGTTAATAAAACCCCAAATCCACTGTTTTCTGCAATGGAACTGACCTCAAATTTAATATTTCACTATCAAAGTAGAATAATGACATGTCTTTTTTACCTGAAAAAAAATTTCACTGTCCTCATTGCATATTTATAGATTCAAATTGTCTTTCTTAACAATATATCATTTTTTAAATTTTAAATAGGACTGATGGGTGAAACTTCATGTTTGTTTTAAAGCATTAGAGCATCTCCGTGGAGATGATTAAAAAAAAACTTTTGCAAAGCTCTATTACCATTGTAAGGTGATGAATCAACAAAGATTTATGAGAATGGGTTTGTCTACAAAAACCGGTTCAACTTGTCACATTTCTCTGTTTTTGTTTTTTTTTCCTTTTAAATAGTTTGTGTAGTAGAAAAACAGTTTATGATGGTAAAAAAAAATGTTTATATGTAATGGGTCCATGCTATAAAACTTTTCAAAAGATTCATGCATTGTGGATAAAATGTTCGTAGAGAAAAGGTTTATAAAATGATGATGTGACATTGTGATAAAACATTACGACCGGAGATGCTCTTATCTTTAAGTTTTCGATGTTTTCCGCTCCCAAAAAATATAAGGGTGAACATGATCATATTCAACCGTTTTTTCTTATCTTTGGTCCTCAGAAAAGACTTTTGTTTAGTTTTAGAGGGGGGGGTGAATAAACTTAACACTTAAAACTTTTGGAGTTAACAAACTCAAGAACATCAATGACTCTTGATCGCTCTCGATGAGTCTCACGACACTTAGTAGTCTGGCCGACTGTTGATTTCACTGAATTTGTGCAGCGGAATATATTCAAATTAAGCCTTATTACTTCTTGTTAAAATATGATACCAAGTATTAGATACTCAGTAGTGCAAGTGTGTGATTCAGTTGCTAGTTTCAGTAGATTGATGTGCTAGATATACTAAATGCAGAATATAAGTGCAGAAAATAAGTAGGCAGTTTTTATAGTGGTTCCAGGTGGTGTAATCCTGTACTCCACTCTTCTCCTGTGATGTTGGAGGAAATTCACTAGAGATTCTTGAGGTAGCAGTTACAAAAATCCCTAAGTTGTTTGTCCTTCACCAATAACTATGACTTCAAAAACTGAACACATGGAACAGGTAGGATTGCTGCTCCAAAGTCTTCCACTGGTCCTTCAAGGGTAGGATTGCCTCTTCACCAGCTCCACCACAAACAACAGTCATTGACACCCAAAGATGCTTCACTGTCTTCAGTAGATTCTTGTAAAAGAAAGTTTGAATCAAGTAAGTGATTCAATTTTCAAAGAAACTTGATCGAGGATGATATGATCGCAGACTTGAAGTCTTCAAGTGTGTAAACTTGATGTAGCTTGAATGCAGATTACACTTAAAGAACTTGACTAGATCAGTAGCTTTAAGTTCAGTAGGGTCAGCAGGGTGATTTCTTGATCAGAATTCGAAGCTCAAGACTGTCTGTTGTTTTCCTAGATTTTCATCATCTTTATCTGAATTAGGAGTCCTCTATTTATAGGTAGGAATCCTTGTGACTTATGTTTGAAATTCAAACATAGCCGTTTCAGATTTGTCCTATTTTGACTTGTTTTCTGTCCCTGTACATAGTACTGACACTGTCAGACTACTTTTTGACAGTTTACAGTTTGTCCACCCTTTGACTTGTATCCATTGGATAAAGGTCTGAATCTTTCCAACGTTCCTTTGATCTTAGCCATTGATTTGTTTGATAAAAACAGAGGTTGTTACATGTCCTTATCCTTGTATTCTTCCAATGTAATCTTGATTAAATCGAAATATATATTCGGCAGGTTCCTGTGAACATAAGTCTGCTGATATGCTTATTAGTCAGCTGATCCATATTTTGTTGTGTTTAAATAAACACTTCAGCTAACTGTCTTTTATCTAACTTTTATTTATGAAGTTAGATTACACCATTTTAATCATAACTAAGTTCCAATCACCATTTAACTTATGGAACTTAGTCTTGTATTATTAAGGTATATGTAATCAGTTTAGGTCATCACAGACTTCCCTAAATTCTGATTCCATATCCTTGACTTTAATTACTAAGTTTGATCCCTTAGCCTTCAACAACTGAGTTTGAGCCTCATTTTCGCCTTCTTGCGAGGTCCCTAAACTAGTCTACTGACTCAGCTACCCTACTGATATAAACAAGTCTGCTGATGCAAGTCAGCTGACCAATTACAGTGCTTGTTTGATCAAACCTATACAAAGATCAAACTCTAATAAACCAATACATTTGATCTAGACATCTTTTTGCCTTTGCTCTATAATAAACTTAATCGACACTCATCACTAAAACATAAAATAAGTCCAACAATTTCCCCCTTTTTGGTGATGATGCCAATACCCTCCTTACAACAAAGCAAAAGATTAAAAACAAAACAGAACAAATTTAGTCACTTCTCATTATAATCATATTTGTTCAAAAGTATTACAAGCTAGATTCAAAGAAAAAGTAAAACATATGAAGTATCTTTGATCTAGTGTCTTCTTTATCTTTCTTCCCTTGCCTTCTCTACATGCTCTTGATAAGCCCTTATTTCCCTAATCATTTCTCTCATCCATTCATTTTCAATAAGAGAGAAATCAATGTGGGGATTCACTTCTTTCCACCATTTCCATGCCTCAGGTAGAGTAGGGTTGATCAGATGTACTCTAAAGCCTAAGCGCATGTATACTTCCTTAAATTCATTCAGTGATTCCTTTCTTTGATGTGGTAGGTAAACTCCTTCCACTCTACCACCTCTTCCACCTCTATGTGTAGCTCTCATGGCTTTAACCCTTGCTTCCCAAAACTTAAGTCCCAGAAAGGAATTTAGTCCCTCATGGAAACCTTTGTCATGGTAAGGTATTCTCTTGCTGTTGTAGTCCTTCTTATATTCTTTGAGAAGATCATCAGTGAGAGGAAGTCTGCCAGGTGCAGGTTCTCTGAATGAATTAGTGTCATCTTCCCATCTTTTCTTTGTAAAAATTCTAGCGACCTCTCTTTTACAATCTGTCTGCTCTCTTCCCTTATTGACATCATCAACAAACGGGACAAAGAAGCCATTAACACTTTCCTATGTGATTACTAGATTATTCAGCTGACCCTCCATAATCTCAGTTCTAGTGTCAACTGCGGTAATCCTTTCTTGTATTGTCTGCTCCAGTAGATTGATCCTCTCAGTGAACTTAGGATCCAATCCAGTAGGTTGAAGTGTTCCAGCAGGTTCAGCCACAGCAGGCTTTGGTGTCTCAGCAAGTTTATCAAGTTTTTGTTGAATAGAAGTAAATTGATCTTTCAAAAACTTGTCCTTCAGTGTATTACCTTGTTTAATCCCTTTCACATCTTGGGCAAGGTCAGCAAGAGCATACTGAGTAGAGGTAATATTAGAGGCAACAGTTTCAGTGGTCCTCCCTCTATTTTTCACTAGATCATTAAATCTTCAAACCTCTGCTCTTGCCTGTCAAGTTGAGTTCTTAAACTTGTAATGTCACTTCTCACAGCCCTCAACTCATCCAACACATGTGTTTGGTACTCCTGACCATTCCTCCAACCCATATGTCCAGCAGCTTCATCAACAGGTTCTTCTACATTGTACTGTGACCTTTGGGTGCTGACAACCATGGCTTTACTCATGTCCCTCCCAGCAGGGGCAGGTCCTTCTTCAACCAAAGCACCAAGAATGTCTTCCATTATTGGATCTTGTGCAGGTTCCTAAAAAATGGGTACAAATACCTATTGTGGTTCATCAGCAATATGTTCTTCTTCAAGCACTTGAAACTCCTCATCACTGTAGTTATAGTCCAGCAGCTGCTCATCCCCATCAACAAAAGCAGTCTCCTGACCATATTTCCTTATAGTGGTCTTGTCTCCAGTAGGCTCCACTACAACAGCCTGTTCAACAATAACAGCAGGGTTTCCTCCAAACCCATAAATAGTTCCAACCTATGTCCAGGTGTTGTTTGAACCTCAGCAACCTTCACCTCCTGTTCCAACCTTTGTTCAGGTGCTGTTTGAACCTCAACAGTCTGAACCTCCTCAAACAATAATGGTGATCCTTCAAATCCCATCACCATGTCTAATCTCTGTGCAATCACTGTCTGCTCCTCAGTGATTAACACTCTCTGTACAAGGATTGTAGGGAATTCAGCCATATTTTCATCTTGAAACCCTTTAGCATGAGCAATCCTTCTTAGAGTATTAGCAGTTTTGGATAAGGTGCCCTCAGTGTCAATCCAGTCTTGATATTGAATTGAATCCTAAAAACTGACATCAGGTTCACTAAGATCAGTAACCCTTTCTTCATCCAAATCTACATTCTGCTGATCCTCAGGATGTTCAACAGCTTCAGCAACAAATAGAGCATTAGACTCACCAACCATCCTATTTGCACCAATGTGTATACCCTCATTGATTAGTGCCTCCAGATCATCCATGGTAAGATCCTCCATATCATTCTCCATTTGACTAGTCTGCTGGCCCTCAGCAGACCTACCAGTATCAGTGGACTGTTGTATACTTGGTTCATTTAATAATGCAGTCCCACTGACTCCTCTTGGACCAGAGGGATGATCATCACCAGAATCAGATGATGAAGAGTCATCACTATCTGATTCATCTCTAGAGTCTCTGAATTTGATACCCTCTTCCTTCTTTTGCTCATCAATAAGACCCATCAATCTTGCTTCTAACAAAGAGGTATCAACCAGATCAAGCAGGTTTTCCACTGCCAACTTTCCAAAAGCCCACTCCTCAAAATCAGTCATTGGTTCAGCAGCTGATTTTTGTCTCTTATAAAATCTAAACTTCCACTGAAAGTAATCAGCCACTAGCTGGAGCTTTGGATCAACATACCCTTCTTTCTTTTTCTTCTCTCTCTCTCTCAAAGGGCATGGTTGGCTTTCTAGGATCTGTGTGTCCACTTTGCTGACCTCCAAATGTCTCAACAAGTAGAGTCAAAGTTTCTTCAACAGATGCCTCTAGGTTAGTAGGTTGCTCAGATTGTACATTAGTGCCTACTACCTCCATCTGTTCCACACTGGGTTCCCCCTGGCTTACATGCTCATCATCAGGGTCAACAACAACTTGTTCTTCCCCCGGAACTCTTGCAGAACCAGCAGGGTCTTGTTCAGTCGTTTCAATCACCACAGCAGGTGTAGATTCAGTAGTCTGCTGTGGCTCTTCAACAAGTTGCTCAACAACAACTTGTGCAGCTTCAGTAGGCTCAACAGCCTCTATAGGGGTGGATTCAACAACTTCTATAGCAGGCTCAGGTTCAGCAGTCTGCTGTGATTCTCCAGTAAGTTGCTCAACAACAACCTCTTCTGTCTTAGTAGGCTTGATAGTTGTCAAAGGTTCAGCTTCAATAGCCTCTTCTTCCTCTTCTTCTCTTTGTTCCTCTAGAATCCTCAATTGTTTCCCCTTTCCATGTTTCTTCTTCTTAGCAATTTCCTTCATCCTCTTGGAAATTTGCTCAGATTCTACTTCAGCAGCTTTTCTCTTTCTACCATATGCTTTTGGTTGCTTTTTCAAAATATCAGCAGCAGATTTCTTCTTTATGACAGCAGGGTCAGTAACCTGAATCTCAACTGGACCCTCAGCAGGCTCACCAGTCTCTGTTGTTTGCTTCCTTGTCTTCCTAGGCTTAAGCAATTCAGTGATCTTTCTAGTATTAGCAGCCTTCCTTTTCTTCTCAACTCTTTTTGATGTGGCAGGTTGCACATCATGTCTCAATTTTGTCCTCTCTTCTTGTCCACCATTAATATCATCACCATTATTATCACTCTCAGTAGCCTCCTCATCTTCATCTTCATCATCATCTAATCCAGGAATAGGAGTAGCAATTTCTGGTTTGTATCTGGATTTATTGATTCTTACATTTCACGTCGGTATCTCGAAAGTGATTCAAACAAGGTCCGAATCGGAGACCTAGAGGCTTTGTTTTGGTTTTCCTTACTCCATCTTTGTCTTCAGTAAACACTTTCTTCATATAATGCATAAAAAATCCAGCCCAATCAAACTTCATACTTCTACAGATGATGATTAGTAGGTCTATCTTAGGTTCAAACAGTGTATCTAGACTCCCACTGAATCCAAGTATATTTTTGGCTATAATCTTACTCAGCAGATTATATTCATATCCAATGTACCTCACATTGATGCCAAATGAAGATGGTATAGTTTGATTTGTCTTTATTGTATCAACAAACTTCATTCTTGGTAGATTCATTGCTTCTGGATTGGCAGGGGCATTATTTCCAGGTCCGAAATGAAAAACCTCTCTCAGTAGATCTGAAGAGATTTCAATCTCTCTACCATTAACCGTTGTAGTGAATGCCTCTCTACCTTCATGTATGACTATATTTCTCCAGAATTCCAATACATTTACATATGAAATTCGTTCCAGCCTTCTGTTGATAACATTTTCCAAGCCAGCAATCCTTCTGATTCTTCTTCCAATGTTGACAGCTAGCTCAGTGGTGTTACAGTCAGTAACATAACCTCTTACACTTTGACTGGTACCAATCTGAACATCATCTTTGTTTGCCATTATAAGTGAATGAGATGAAGAAGAAAGCTTTCAAATCTGCGTTCACACAAGATATTTGCAGAGAAATCACATTTGAGAGTTGTATGTATCCTCTGTGTAAAAATCTGTATATAAAGCAGAGAGTTGTGGGTTGTAACTGTCAGACACGTACTGTAGCATTAACCACGATTAAATTTTGAGTGAATATCATTTTTCCACGTGTCCCATGACAGGCCCATAACGGATTGTAACCGTTCGATCATGTAACTGCGGTTATAAAGATAGAATAAATATCCCGCTAATTTGCTTTTTGACTTTGGCAAATTTGACTGAGTAACATTTATTTCCATAGCCTTGTCATAAGTAGACTTGGCACAAAGACTCGCCGACATAGATGCCTCTCGTAGCCTTCTTGTGAATTACTGGCGATATTCAATTCCTCTTGTTTTGTCCAACTGATAATACAAGATGAAGTTTAATACCAATGACTGATCTGTCAAGTGAGCTCACCCAACATGACAAAGACCAATCCCCTTGGCAACTTCATTTGCTCAATTGTCCAAACATAAATAAGTACATGGAATTGTTGATACCAATGACTAATCTGCTAAGTGAGCTCACCCATCATAGCAAAGACTAATCCCCTTGGTGAATTCCGAAGACATTCTTTGATTAAAACAGATGTCGACCAACTTTTATAATTCCAAGTTCAGTCCTTAGTTTAGCAAATCTTTCACTATCTAGTGGTTTAGTGAAAATATCAACAAGTTGATCTTCAGTAGGGATGTAAAGAACCACCACATCTTTATTTTCAACATGATCTCTTATAAAGTGATGTCTCACATCAATATGCTTGGTTCTTGAGTGCAAAACAGGATTTTCTGTGATTGCAATTGCACTTGTGTTGTCACACATAATTGGAATTTCTCTTTCTTCAATTCCATAATCCTCTCTCGCTGTCTTAACCAAAGTACTTGTGCACAAAGACAACTTCAAATGACTATATATTCAGCTTTCAAAGAAGTGGAAGTTGATATAGAATTTTGTTCTTACTGAACCAGGAAACCAGTCTATTTCCCATCAACTGACAGGTTCCTGTGGTGCTTTTTCTATCAATCTTGCATCCAGCATAATCAGAATCTGAGTAGGATATAACTTTGAAGTTTCCTTAGGTTTTGATTGAAATCTTGCACAAACACCTACAACAAAGGATATATCAGGTCTGCTGGCAGTAAGGTACAGCAGACTGCCTATCATCCTTCTGTATAAGGTCTGATCAACATCTTTGCCTTCTTTGTCTTCATCCAATCTAATGTTGGCACTCATAGGAGTTGATACCTTGGTGCTGTTTTCCATACCAAATTTCTTCAGTAGCTCCTTGGTATACTTTGTTTGAAGAATGAAGATTCCATCTTTCATTTGTTTGACTTTTAATCCTAAGAAATAGTTCATTTCTCCCATCATACTCATTTGGAATTTACTTTTCATCAAATTAGCAAAATTTTCACATAGCAATTCATTTTTTTGAACCAAAAATTATGTCATCAACATAAATTTGTACCAGCAGGGTGCTGTCTCCTTCATTGATTCTGAACAGAGTCTTGTCAATGGTACCCTTTGTAAAACCATTGTCCACAAAGAATTGAGATAGAGTCTCATACCATGCTCTTGGTGCTTGTTTCAAACCATAAAGTGCTTTGTTGAGTCTATACACTTTATCCTCTTGATCTTTAACTTCAAAACCAGGAGGTTGCTGTACATACACCTCCTCTTCCAAAATTCCATTCAAGAATGCACTTTTGACATCCATCTGATATACCTTGAAGTTTTTATAAGCAGCATATGCCAAGAATAATCTGATAGCTTCCAATCTTGCAATAGGGGCATATGTCTCATCAAAATCTATTCCTTCTTCTTGAGAATAGAATTTTGCTACTAGTCTGGCCTTATTCCTCATAATGGTACCAGATTCATCCAATTTGTTTCTGGAAACCCATTTTGTACCAATTATATTTGCATGATTAGGCCTTTCCACTAGTGTCCAAACTTGATTTATTTCAAATTCATTCAACTCTTCTTGCTTAGCAATGATCCAATCTGGATCTGATATTGCTTCTTCAACAACTTTAGGTTCCATTTGAGATAGAAAACAAGTAAACATTGCTTCTAGTTGTCTTCTAGTCCTCACACCTTGCTGTATGTTGCCAATAACTTGTTCAAGAGGTGATCCTTTTAACCATTGTGGATTTTGGTTAGGTTGATTCTCAGGAACATCATCTTCAGTAGGGTATGCTGTAGCTTCAGGAGGTTCAGCAGATCCTTGAATTGCCTCAGTTTTTGCATCAGTAGTATTACCAGCAGGTGTTCAGCAGGGACAGAGTCGGATATCTTTAGCTCATTTATTCTTTCCAAAAAATCAACACATTCTGGATCAGTGACTTGTTGATTCTCAGCAGGTTCTGAAGCTTCATCTTCCATTCCAGTAAATTTTGGTTCATCAAATACAACATGTATGGATTCTTCATGTTTCAGTGTCCTTTTGTTCAGTACCCTGAATGCCTTGTTGACTGAAGAATATCCCAAGAAGATTCCTTCATCTGATTTTGGTTGGATTGTCTTCAATTGCTCCTTATGATTTAAAATAAAACATTTGCTTCCAAATGGATGGAAATAGGATATATTAGGTTTCTTCCATTCCAAATCTCATAAGGTGTCTTGCAGCCTTCTTGTTCTTTGAGGTTCTGTTTTTGTGTGTAGCATGTTGTATTAAGCTGCTTGATTCAAATTTCAATATCTTTCAGGTAATAATGCTTCACAAATCATTGTCCTTCCCGCTGCTTTCAAAGTTCAAAGTTCTGTTTCTTTTTCAAAGAACCCCATTTTTTGAGGTGTACCAAAGCAGACTGACTAGTTGATGTAGTACACCATTACGCTTTCTGAGATTCTCTTATAACTTTATTGAGAAATTCAGTACCACTTTGTCGTCTGATCTTCGATCTTCTTGTCAAACTTTTCTCATTTTGCAATCTCTTCAATAGTTCAGGCATCTTTTGAAGTGTTTCACTTTTATTGTTCATAAATACCACCCAAGTGTATCTTGAATAATCATCCACAACCACTAAGGTGTATTTCTTTCCTGTTACACTTGTTGGTGTTACCGGTCCAAATAGATCCATGTGCATCAGCTCCAAAACTCTTTCAGTTGATTGCTTAGTTTTTGACTTGAAGCTTGATTTTGTTTGTTTACCTTGCTGACAGGCATCACATATTGCATCCTTCTTGAATGTGATCTCATGTAAACCAATTACCAGTTTCTTCTTCACCAACTGATTGATATCATCAAAGTTTAGATGATTCAACTTCTTATGCCATAACCAATTAAGTTCTGATTTGGTATGCACAATCAGGCATGTTTCTGGAACAGCAGTAGACCAATCCACTACATACATGTTTTGTTGTCTTCTTCCAGCTAACACAACTTGATCACCTTTCTCACTAATGACAATACAAGTACCTTTGTCAAAAGTGACCTTGTAACCCATGTCACAAAACTGTCCAGTGCTCAGTAGGTTGTAGTCCAGTCCTTCCACATATGCAACATTTCTTATTGTTAATCCATTTCTCACAAGTGTGCCATATCCTCTTGTGTATCCTGGTGTGTTCTTGTTGCCAAAATTCACTCTTGGACCATCCTTTGCCACAAAATTTGACAAACAGTGCTTATTCTTTGTCATATGCCTGGAACATCCACTGTCAAAGTACCAGGCATCCTACAAAACAAAGTTAATGCATTTTAGGTACCCAAAACTGTTTGGGTCCATAATGGTCAGTGGTAAGCATGACCCTTGGCAAATTTCCATAAGGTCTTCTCCTAAAAGTGTCATACTTTGGTTCATACATGTATTATACACATCCATAAGGTCTAACAATTGGTTGTGTAGGATTCACATATGCTTTCTGGCCTTTTGGTATGTAATCTTTGTTTGAAGTGATTTATGTTGTTAGAAGCATTAGCATAACCTTTGGATTCTTTGTCTGTTAGGAACATCCTTATAATATGAAGTATGCTGAGGTCCCTGTTGAGGTCTTGTATAAGTCCTCTGCTGATTCCATTGCTTAGGTTTTACCCTAGCAGCTTGGTTATACTTCATGTTTCTACCAGTGGGGGTAGGAATATTCCAATCATCATCAGTAGGGAACAGTCTACCTTTCCCCCTGAGATAAGTATCCCTCAAATGATTGACATTTTTAGGTTTAGGATTCTTATCCTTGGAATATTTCTGATTTTTGCCTTTTTGTGGTCCAGTTGACTTGGTAGTAGGTCTGCTATCAGTAGGTCTAGAAGGTCCAGCAGTCCTACCTTTGGATTTACCCTTTTTGTTAGGTACTGATGTCCTTTTTGACTTCTGATATTGCCTCTTTGAAGCATTCTCAGTAGGATTCACTGCCTCAGCAACCTTACTAGGAGTTGGATCTTGTGCAGGCACAAACTTAGGACCAATTCTGGTACTAGGTTCAGTAACCTTACTGGATCCACTCTTATTGGATGGTTGAGTTCCAAATCCAAGGCCTGTTCTATCACCATAAGGCTTTCCAGATTTGAATGCGGTGGAGGAACAAGATTGTTCAGCCAGATTAATTTGCTCATCGAATGTCTGCAGGCTTATGCTGATTCTGTCCAACTTCTTTTTCCTTTCCTTTGAGAATTCTTAATTCAGCCTTTAACCATTCAACTTCTACTTGAAGAGCCTCTTTTTCAGCGTTCACAATCTCATAACCAGATTGTATTTTCCTCAGTTGATTAAGGATGGCATCCAAAGTTTCTTCATTGTCAGAATTTTTAGGATTTGAACCACAAGTTGATTCACAATCACTTCCAGCAGGAGTGTTTATAGAAACAGAATTGTATACCTCCTCTGTTTCATCTATATTTCCCATTAAAGCATAATCATCCATATCAGCAACAAGTGCAGTATCATCAGAATCATTTCCCTTTTATGATTCTACTTCATATCCTGATTCATCTTCAGCAACCATAGACTTTTTGCCAGATCTTCTTTGTTCACTTTTACTCTTCAAGAGTGCAGACGATCAGTGCGAAATGTCCAGGCTTCTTGCAATTGAAGCAAAGATAATCAGGTTCCTTATTCTGTTTTAACTCAGGATAGTTAGGTTTGAAGTGTCCTGGTTTCTTTCATTGAAAGCACAAATAATCGTTGTCTTTCTTGGAATCATCCTTCTTCTTTTCACTAGGTCTCTTTGTGAAATTCCTTGAAGAGCCTTTTCCAGTTTTCATCATTATGATTTTCTTGCTCAGTAGGGCAATCTGCTCTTGCATCTCATCCAGTAGATCATCTTAAGCTCCTGATGTTTCTTCTTGATGTGTAGCAGCCAATGCAGTGGTCTTTGGTTCTTCCTTTTCAGTGGTAGGAACCAATTTCTTGCTGAATTCATAGGCCTTAAGATCTGAGAATAATTTGAAGGTATCCTCTTCATGTAGACTTCTCATTTCTTCTATGGCAGTAACCTTCATTTCCCAGACTTCTTTTGCAGGTAATGCCTCCAAGATTTTTGAGTTGATTTCTTCTTTTGAGTAGTTTACACTCAGTAAGGTGAGTTCATCCAGGATTGCATTGAATCTAGATTCCATATGTTCAATGGTTTCATTTGGTTTCATTTTGAACTTTTGGAACTTCTTCTTTGCCACACTAATTTTGTTCTTCTTGATTGCATCAGTGCCTTCACAGATTAATTGTAACTTGTCCCAAAGTTCCTTTGCAGTCTTGCAATCTTTCACCTTCATATACATATTGCTATCCAAAGTTCTGTATATAATATCAATAGTAATATTGTTCAAATTTGCTCTCTTTCTATCTTCAGCATTCCATTCCCTTTTTGGCTTTGGAATGTAACGAGTTTCAGTTCCCTCTGTTACTGACTTTGTGATCTGCAGTGGTCCCTCTGTCAGGACATCCATCATCTCATCATGTGTTGCAGCTAGAAAAGCCTGCATACGAAGTTTATACTCTTCAAAATGATCTAAAGAACACATCAACATTGTTCTAGCATACTGGTTGTTGTCCATGATGCAAAGCTTTGAAAATCAAAAACTTGAAAAAGCTTTCAAAGTATTTTCACAAGCACAACAAGTAGGAGTACTTCAGAACAGAAGCACTGCTCCGATACAAATTGTTGGTCCCTTAAAAAGGCTTTGGTTAAGTTTAGAGGGGGGGTGAATAAACTTAACACTTAAAACATTTGGAGTTAACAAACTTAGCAACTTCAGCAGCCTGCTGACTGCTCAGTAGTCTGCTGACACTTAGTAGTCTGCTGACTATTGATTTCACTGAATTTGTGCAGCGGAATATATTCAAATTAAGCCTTATTACTTGTTATTAAAATATTATACCAAGTATTAGATACTCAGTAGTTCAAGTGTGTTATTCAGTTGCTAGTTTCAGTAGATTGATGTGCTAGATATACTAAATCACGAGAATATAAGTGCCGAAAGTAAGTAGGCGGTTTTATAGTGGTTCAGGTGGTGTAATCCTATACTCCACTCTTCTCTGTGATGTTGGAGGAAATTCACTAGAGATTCTTGAGGTATGATTACAAAAATCCATAAGTTGTTTGTCCTTCACCAATAACTATGGCTTCACAACTGAACACTTGGAGCAGTAGGATTCTTTGCTCCAAAGTCTTCCACTGGTCCTTGAAGGGTAGGATTGCCTCTTCACCAGCTCCACCACAAAAACATGATCCTTGACACCCAAAGATGCTTCACTTGTCTTGATGAGATTCTTGTAAAGAAAGTTTGAATCAAGTAAGTGATTCAGACTTTTGACTTGATCAGGATGATATGATCGACTTGATGTCTTCAAGTGTGTAAACTTGATGTAGCTTGAATCTGATTACACTTGAAGAACTTGACTAGATCGGTAGCTTTAAGTTCAATTGAGGTCACAGAGGTGATTTTTGATCGAATTGAAGCTCAAGGTATCATTGTTTTTCTAGATTTTCATCATCTTTATCTGAATTAGGAGTCCTCTATTTATAGGTAGGAATCCTTGTGACTTATGTTTGAAATTCAAACATAGCCGTTTCAGATTTGTCCCATTTTGACTTGCTTTCTGTCCCTGTACATAGTACTAACAACATCAAGCTGCTTTTTGTGATTTCTGATCTATCCACCCTTGGACTTGTATCCATTGGATAAAGGTCTGAATCTTTCCAACGTCCCTTTGATCTTAGCCATTGATTTGTTTTATAAAAACAGAGGTTGTTACATGTCCTTATCCTTGTATTCTTCCAATGTAATCTTGATTAAATCGAAATATTTATTAAAGAGTTCTTAATTAACATAAGTCTCATTGATATGCTTATTAGTCAGCTGATCCATATTTTGTTGTGTTTAAAAAACACTTCAGCTAACTGTCTTTTATCTAACTTTTATTTATGAAGTTAGATTACATCATTTTAATCATAACTAAGTTCCAATCACCATTTAACTTATGGAACTTAGACCTTGTACACAAGGTATATGTAATCAGTTTAGGTCATCACAGACTTCCCTAAATTCTGATTCCATATCCTTGACTTCAATTACTAAGTTTGATCCCTTAGCCTTCAACAAGCGAGTTTGAGCCTCGCCTTCGGTCTTGACAAGTCCCTAAACTAGTCTCTTGACTACCTACCCTCTTGATATAGACAAGTCGCGATGCAAGTCGGTGACCAATTCTGATGCTTGTTTGATCAAACCAACCCAAAGATCAAACTCTAATAAACCTATACATTTGATCTAGATATCTTTTTGCATTTGCTCTATAACAGCTAGTCTGACACTCATCACTAAAACATAAAATAAGTCCAACATTCTCTTTATAAAATGAAATCGATTTATACAGTTTCCAATTTGGCTAACCAATATCAAACATTTTTATGTCTAAAACCGGTTCTTGGCATGAGATTTTTTTCCGAATCATAAAGCCTCATATGGTGTCATAAATGAATTTAATGCAGACGGTGAAAGATGAAAGAACTCAGTCTACTACAAGGCAAATTTTATAACAATCAATGAACACTTGTCATCACATGGATGATTGTGTGTGTATGCATATCAAATTTTCAACTATTAAGATCAAAATTGAGTTTGGTATGTTGGATCGTTATAACGCAAAATCACTTTATAGGAGGAGGGGGTTGAATAGAGTGATGGAGATAGATGGATATACTGGGATGTACTGGTCCAGGCAGGAGCCTTTCAAATTTTATTGGAGTCGCAGAGATATTTAATACAAATCTTAAACAATCAAATGGCGGAAGAACACTCGATTTGTTTATTAGAAGTATATTTTATACCTTAGTGATCAAATACGTAATACGTGTGATCAAAGTGTGTTTAAAAATAGGTTGCAAGGGCAGATTGACACAGATGCAGTTAATCAAAATAAAATAAATTGTATGAAAGCAGAATTACGCAAAAGTTTATTACTTGTCAAGTTTCTTATGATTTAATTGAAATATGTAACAAATCAGTTGATTAGTTAAGTTGATATTATACTTGAATTGTTAGTAAAGTGACTTAAACTCTACATCTGGTGGAACTAATCTGGAAATCAGCTGAGTGATGGTCTGCTGAAAAATGTATCCAAGTCTGTGAAAGTCAGCTGGAAAGTCTGCTAAGTTTCTTCTGGAGTCAGCAACCTGCTGAGGGTCAGCTGAGGTTTTGGGTACATTTGAGTTCTACATCTGGGCAATGATCAGTTGGGTGGGATCAGCAGGGTGATCCAACATCTGGGGCATTTATGGCAATCCGACAAAGATTCTTGGCGGTTAGGGTTTAAGGATTTGTGCCAATAAATACCAACTATATTGATCATTGTAAAGTGTGTAATCCGTCTGAAATTCAGTCATAATAAAATATCTCTTTCTATCCGTGGAGTAGTCGGCACAACGCCGGAAACCACGTTAAATCTTGTGTTCTTCTAGTTTTTGTTCCTCTATATGATTGTTTATGTTAGATTGCTTCTGTGTTTATCTTATTACATCTGGATTCTCTCTATCATGTTATAACAAACTGGTATCAGAGCGTTGGTTTCTGAGAGAATCATCTGTACGGACAAACATTATCTTCACCAAGACCTTCACCGGTGCTAGGAATCTGTGATAAAAGTTGTGATCTTTGGCAAGAAATATGTCTGCAGTTAACGTAAAAATTGACAAATTTACAGGAAGAGACAGTTTTAGTCTGTGGCAAATCAAGATTCGGGCCTTGTTAAAACAACAAGGATTATGGACTCATTTATCTGGTAAAGGAGATGTCAGTTCAGCAGATTCTGCCAGTCTAGAAGAGAAAGCACATTCAACCATCATGTTGTGCTTATCTGATGATGTTATCACCGGTTGAGATTCTTTGAGAAGACATAATTGCCAAGTTGTGGGCAAAGCTTGAAAGCGAGTATATGACTAAGTCATTAACCAATAAGTTTCTTTGAGCGAGACTATTTAGTCCGAGGATGCATGAAGGAGGTCTCACGAGGAACATCTGGATCGATTGAACACAATATTACTTGATCTCAGGAATATTGATGTTAAAATTGAAGATGATGATGCAGCCCTAATCCTATTGATGTCATTACCAAGTTCATATGAAAACTTTGTGTAGTCCTTCATAGTTGGGAAGAATACGGTGGCTTTAAAGGAAGTAAGGGCAGCCTTGCATGCAAGGGAACTGAGACACAAGGCAGCATGCAGGGGCGGACGCAGGATCCCGGGTAAGGGGGGCGATACTATGGGAGAGTGTAAATTTTTAGGAGGGGCAAAAAATACACAATATACATAATAGTGTGTTTTCCGGATCTAGGGGGCACTTGGCCCCTCACCCCTCATCTTAAATCCGCCCCTGGCAGCATGGACATACAATCAGGCTGCTGGACTAGTATTCAGTAGAAGTGGGAAAGGGCATGGACAGAAGAAGAAATCCAAGAAGGGTAGTTCCAAAGGTCCTAATTCTATAGATGTCTGTAATTACTGTAAAAAGCAGGGGCATTGGAAGTCCAATTGTTCAAAGAAGAGAAAGCGGCGGGAGAGCAGCACAGCACAAAGCTGTCAGGGTGCTGAGCATCTCGATGAGGATCCGGTTATAGTTCTTTGGGATTCAACACATCATCTGTCGATATTTGGATCTTAGATTCTGGAGCATCCTATCATATTTGTCCCCCACATGGAGTGGTTTTCTACTTATGAGCAGATCGATGGTGGTCATATTTCTATGGCAAATAGCAAGGTCTACAAGATAGTGGGAATTGGCTCAGTCAAGTTGAGGACAGAGGATGGTAGATTCTGCACACTGAAAGATGTTAGACATGTTCCACATATGACCAAGAATTTGGCATCTCTTAGTCTACTAGACAGCAAGGGGTTCAATTTCAAAGGAGAAGGTGGAGAGCTAAATGTCCACAAAGATTCAGCTTTGGTCCTCAAAGGTATCAAGAAAGGAACCTTGTATATATTACAAGGCTCTACTATATCTAGCTCTGTTTCTGTGGCATCCTCAGCAGTTCATCAGTCACAGCAGACTCAGTTGTGGCACATGAGACTTGGTCTCATGGGTGAAAGAAGATTGCAAGTCCTTTCTTCAGCATGTTTTCTTGGGGATATAAGGTCAAGACATTGGACTTTTGTTAGCACTGTGTGTTTGAGAAGCTAAATAGAAGCAAGTTCTCAGCAGGCATACACAGTACAAATGCATCACTTGATTATATCCATTCTGATTGTTGGGGTCCATCAAAGATGGAATCATTGGGTGGTCATAGATACTTTGTGTCATTCATAGATGACTATTCAAGAATGATTTGGGTGGTGATGATGAAACACAAAAGTGAGGCATTCAACAGATTTCAAGCGGTGGAAGGCTCAGTGTAAAATCAAAGGCTCGAGCAGGATAATAGTGCGGAATTCTCTTGGTCGAGTGTTTGATACATTATGTAAGGATGAGGTATTGCCGGACATCGATGCGATCAGGAATACACCTCGTGAGAATGGTGTGGTGAAATGATTAATCAAACTCTTCTGGAGAGGGCAAGATGTATACTCTCTAATGCTGGTTTATCAAGGAGATTTTAGGCAGAGGCTGTAACCAAAGCATGCTACTTAATCAACAGAAGTCCTCACACAAGGATCAATCTCAAGACACCATTTGAGATGTGGTCAGGCAAGCCTTCTGACTACTCAGTTTTGTGGGTATTTGGAAGCACAGTTTACTATCATGTGAATGAAGGGAAACTGAAACCAAGAGCCAAGAAGGGAGTGTTTGTGGGGTATGGTGATGGAGTTAAGGGTTATAGAATTTGGTCATCAGCAGAGTCCAGGGTCATACTCAGTAGAGATGTGGTCTTTGATGAAAATTCTATGATTAACTCATCAGTGGGGAGGTCTGTTGAATCTAAAACCGATCTTTGAATCTCGGAGGGTGAGAAACATGTGGAGCTTCAAGTGGAGTCTCTTGATATGCAACAATCGGTGATCCAAGTCGGCAATCATCGATCGTCTTTCTTTGAACGAGTTTGATCCAAGCTAGTCTCTTGAACAAGGATCATCAGCAGCATCAAGCAGGAACATTGGTCACAGAGTATAATTTGTCGGCCAGTCTAGAAGATCAAATGTTGGGGTGCCTCCCAAGAGGTATGGTTTTGATGATATGGTTGGATATGCACTTCAGGTTGCAGAAGAGGTGGATGGTTTTGAACCTTTTACTTATAGGGAAGCAATGACATGGTCTGAAGCATCTCAATGGCTTCCTTCCATGAGAGATGAAATGGAGTCATTATTGAAGAATCAAATTTGGGATCCAGTTAAACATCCAGTTGATAAGAGAGTGGTTACTTGCAAGTGGATCTTCAAGAAGAAGGAAATAATGACTGAGGCAGAAGGGGTCAAGTATAAGGCATGTTTGGTTGCAAAGGGGTTCGGTCAGAAAGAAGGAGTGGACTTTGATGAGATATTCTCACCAGTGGTCAGACACACTTCAATCAGAGTGTTTCTAGCAATATGACATAGCAGGATCTTGAACTTGAGCAGTTAGATGTGAAGACAGCCTTTCTACATGGTGAGGTAGATAAAGAGATATACATGACTCGGCCAGAGGGATTTCAAGTTCCTGGCAAGGAAGGTTTTGTGTGGAAGTTGAAAAGGTCCTTGTATGGGTGAAGTAGGCTCCTAGGCTGTGGTATAAAAGGTTTTATAGTTATATGATCCAGTTGGGTTATAACAGAAGTCCATGATATTTGTTGTGTGTATCACAGTCAGCTAAGAGATGGATCACATATCTATCTTGTCCTGTATGTGGATGATATGTTGATAGCTGCTGAAAAGAAGTCTGATGTTCAAAATTTGAAGAACCTTCTCAGTGCTGAGTTTGAAATGAAAGAGTTTGGTGCTGCCAAAATGATTTTGGGGATGGAGATCTGGAGAGATATGAGTCAAAAGAAGTTGTTCTTGTCTTAGCAGGGTTATATACAGAAGATATTGGCTAGATTTGGCATGTCTGCTTCAAAACCAATAGATACACCTATGGCATCTAATGCTTATTTGTCCATTTATGCTTCACAATCAGTAGAGAGAAGGATTACGATGTATGCCATGGTTTGCACTAGGCCGATTTGGCTCGAGCGATCGGTGTTGTCGGCGAGTTCATGGCTCAACACGGAAAGGAACACTGGAAAGTTGTGAAAAGAATGTTCGGTACCTTTAGGGTACAAGCGATGTTGGTCTCATTTATGGAGGTGATACTCAAGGTGCAGTCACGAGGTACGTGATGTTGATTATGCAGTGATGTGGGATGATTAGAAAATCAATGACGGGTTTTGTGTTTATCTTATTGCATCTGGATTCTCTCTATCCTGTTATAACATGAATATAGACTTCAAGATGTATAAGCGGATTAGCAGCACAAGATATCAGCAAGAGCAAGCAACTACTAACACAGAGTGGGGCAAGACAAATCACACAAAGTTTCAGAACTAAGACTCAAAAGCCATAAATTGAATCATCATACAATTGAAAGAGGGTACAACAAAACAAAATGACAAGATATAGTTAGACTGGCTTTAGAGATCACAAAGTCAAATATACTTATATGTCACTTCAATATTCTGAGTTATGACTAAAGTGTATTATGACCTCTAGTTATGAACAGGACCAATCAAACTCTATATAAAAAAAAAAACCAACAGGTTTAGTAACAAAACATTGGACTATTAAACTATCAAAAACACATAGATGAACAAAGGACAAAAAGATGTCAAAGTTTGAGTACCTTCAAACACACACTGAAGAACACCAGACAAGAACTCGGCCACTGATCGCTTGCAACACACGAATTACTAGCAATAGGATTAGGTCTATCACAGTATATTGAAGGCGAGTCGAGGTCGAATCCACAGAGACTCGTAAGACACAAATTAACTAAGAGCGATAACAATTAAGACGTTCGATGACAAAAAATGGTGTAGAGAAGTAAACAATGGTAACAGTGAACACACAAGAATATGCAAAATTAACACTCCGAGTTTCTAATGAATTAGTTCTAACTATGAGTTATTAGTTATTTCCCCCAATCTATGCATTGATCTACCCCATTGTGAATTTTAATTCTTTAACAGCTTTGGGTGTTATCCCCAAAACTTACGATAATTCCATGGGACGGACAGTAGGTGCCTATGTGCAATTAACATCCTTCATTGGTTGTATTAATCCACACGCAATAAGATCTAGGGATAGTCGGCTCAAGACCGAGAACCTCCCTAAGCAACCACTTTGTGGGTGGCGCACGTTCTAAGGATGCTAATTTACGATAACATGCAAATAAATGATCAGGCTAAAAAACATGTAAATTAAATCTATCGATCAGACGTAATTGGCGCTGATTATCATGAATTAGGATTTACTAGGTGTCTCGAAATTGCGATAAAGACAGTCGCTATTGCGAGAGAGCGCTACCTCTATTTCATGATTTCTTCACCAAAGATTCGATCTATGCACATATAGGGTAAATAAACTAACTACTACATAGTAGAACTAAATTAAGCAATTAAACCATACTAATCACAAAGGAAAACAACATAAATACATCTAGAGAAAGGCGGAAAACTATATCCTCGATGCCGAGCATAGATCCTCCGCGGATCTCTCCCTAAAAGGCGATTCCATTGGATCCGTGACTTAAACTCATAGGAAATAAAAACAGACTTTTTATTGCATAATACTTGTAATATTCAAAGTACAATGAAATTGATGTCTGATGCCTCTTATTTATAGCTGAATAAACCGACTTAGCTAGCCTAAAAACTACCGCTCGTCTAAGAAAACGTGTTTCCCGAAGCTTCTAGGATGCTCGAATTTGCGGCAATGGGTCTCGCTATTGCGAGGTAAGTTTCATACTTTTTATCTTTGCCTACTCAACTTGGAAGGTCCTGGAATGCCCTAGGTCCAATTCTTCATCCTGTCCGCTCTAGAATCCATCTCAACACTTAGCCCAAATCTTGTTACACAAAATTGCCCAATAACACACACGAAATAATACCAATTCTGGGAATAATAATAACAAATACCAACTTCTCGATTCATGAACCCGACATAGATCATTCAACACAAATGGTTCATATAAATGGCCGAATAACAACTAGTTTTAGCTTAGAATAGGTGAAATGTTGATGTCGTAGGATGTATCATTTTAAGCGTCATCAACTACCCTTACTAGCCTTTTTCTCGTCCTGGAGCAGAGTATCAAGCCTTTTGCCTTTACGATATTCATCATTGGCTATGCAACGGGCGTCGATCAACAAAGCCCTCTCACCGCTATCAATAGGGCGGCATGCCTGGGGTGACACCGCTCGCCCTCCACTCATGATCCACCGGCTCGGATCAAGCCCGCTTGACTAGGCAACTAAGTTGATACATGATGGTTACAAGGTGAAGATCCCGCAGCGGTTACCAACCAAGCTCACCCAAGCAGACCCCGCCATATCAACCATGCTCTTACTTATGCTTTAAATACATTTAATTATGCCTTAATTACCGCCGACTCTTAGTCCCTATAACTAGCGGAATTTGTTGTTGAAAAAGTGTCCTAAACCCAATCAGGTTGGACCGGATCCGACCGGGTCGGGTCATTTACAGTCTGTTTTAGTTAATGTAATGACTTTATTATGATTAATAAAAGCACTTTTGTTATTATATATTGTTTATCTTCATGTTATTGATTGTATATATATAGTAACGTTCCTAGTATCAAACTGTGATAGAGAAACCATGATAGTGATTATGGTTGATGAGATCTCTAATCACTTTAATGAGTTTGATACTTAAATGTCTCTAGTCGTATGTACTGTCGGGACATTGATAGTTGGTTAGACTAGCACGTATTGGATGTCTTCTATCTTATTGAAGATAGAGATAGATCTAAATCTCATCGAAGTGTAGAGACACTTGGACTGTACGTGGACGTGTATTAGAGAATGCGTATGTTAGACTGACCCACTTACATTAAGTGCCACACTATGTGGCAGTTGTGTAATTATCCTTAAGACCGGAGTCTACATGGCATCACGGTGTGGATTGTCATGCTTTGATACTATTGAGATTTCCCCTAGCCACGGGGCGATCATACTGTAGTGATTGGATGTGATATTGAAGCATGTGCAATATACATGTTAGTTCGTCCGGGAACCGCGTATCCTATGATTGGGAATGAATATCCGAAATGGCCTTCTTATAAGGAATGTCTAGCTCTCGAGAATCTTTGCAAAGTGGGAGTAAATGAGTTATTCCGAGAGAGCATGATATCCATATTATAAGATATGATCGTTAATGTATTGACACTCGAGATACGATCGTATGTATATTATTACAGCGGTAGGTTTGTAATTTACACGGATAACTGTTTCACATGAAAGGTAGTAGTCATTGCTTTTGACTCTTCCGATGATTGGGGGTCACGGTGTCTTGCTAGACGCTATCCCGTGATTGTTAGGTATGAAAGGCATTTTCGTAATTTGCACTTTGTATCTACGATCAACATATTCAGAAGCCTATCGGGTCACACACATATGAACATCGAGTCGAATTAAAATGCAGTTATAGTTGATGACCAAATAAGGAAAGTTTATTTCAAGACTATAAAGGTTATAGTGGTAAATTAATATGGTGGTATTTATTTATTATGAATAAATAAATTACAAGATATTAATTATACATAAATTATATTAATTAAAGAATATTCCGGATGTCAATATTTGGTAGAGTGGTGCGCAGATCACAAAGGTATAAGATACACTTGGATTGTGTAATTTAATTATTGAGATTACCACAATATTAATATTGGATATTAATTGAATTTGGAAAAATAGATTTATGGTAATAAGATAAATATATTCAATATAAGATATTGACAATATTTAGTTTTTATTTAATATAGGATATTATAATAAAAGAGATAAATCAATCTAAGTGATTTTCCTTATTTTATTGGGAAAATGTTTTTCTCTTTCATCTATCTTCTAGAAGCTAATCCCAATCAGTTTGGGAGAAGGAGTGGGCGCACCATACCTCTATATAAGAGGAGGTTGGTTAGCTCTTTTGTACATCACAATTCCAAGAGCTAATAGTTCTTGAGTGAAATAGAGAGCTTCTAATAGAGAGTTAGACAGAGAGAAAAATGCCGGTCTAGCAGCCGGATTTTTCTGATAGCAATCCAAAGAGGATTCCGGCGAGGATTTCGTGTGGATAATCGATAGAGGCCGGACGCGTGGACGGTTTGCGCACAGTACTACTCTCCATTGACGGTCAAAGCATCGATCTTATAGATCAGCCAAGGTCTATACCGTCAAACTACATAACGTGTTTATTGTATTAAACGAAGTCGATCTTGGGATCGGAAATCAAATTTTAAATTCCACTGCGTAAAACTAGTGATTTCCTAACATTTGTACCTTGAAAAAGAGATATCTTAATGAAAAACACGGACAACCTCTTGTTAGGTGTGATGCCCGAAAGACAATTTTTGTAATTGTTTTATTTAATAAATGAATTGACGTTATTATTCATATTTATTATTCTCATAATCACCGATGTGACAATAGTATTTACACTACTGAAAAACCCTAAGTATATCGTTTATGTAATCACTTAACTCGGCAGTGTATGGTATATACACGGGAGGATTGAGTTAGTGAAGATGTACTTAAAATACAATTAGCCCGTAGTGAAGTTAATCGAGAGTATCGGGTCTCTCCTTTAACGTGCTATTAATGCGCCGAACACGGTTGGTGTGATTGTCTTATCCGGACTTTCGGTTAAGAGAACCTAATGGGGCATTTATATATGATAGATATATCGTATAAATTTGGACCGATTTGATTAGAGTTCACGATATAATTCCGTAATCGAGAAGTCTTATCGAATCAATGGATGATCATATTTATGGATATATCTTAATCCCGAGGTGATCACGATCAAGCGCTTGAATCGGTATGAAGTTTGACTTGACGGTTAAGGATTACATCGAGTCGTGGTCCGAATTACCCCATCTTGGCGTTGTCTTGGATTGAGTGAGTAGTCCGTGTTATCACAGATACGGAATCCATTCCTTCCATTTATGGAAGTAGATAGACGATTCCTTATTTGTTAATCCTAGAAGCGATCGATCGCGCGAGTTCATATCACATCGATTGATCACCCGGTGAGTTGTATGAATTAATTGATCACTAGGGGTTAATGGTAAATAAGGATAAGAGGTTCTAAAAAGGGTTAACGGTAACTTCCACGATTTAGAATGAAGCGATCTATGGAGGATTAATCCATATGTAATGATTATATCAATGGACGCTTATTATTATTCTCGTGAGGAGATAAATATAATCTCATAATCGGAGGAGTGCGATCACGGGATTATGGTGGCATATTCTCGTGATTGATTTATCGAATATAATTATTCTATAATTATTTATTTGATTTATCGGAGCCATTGATTATTAGTCCATTGGTCCCGACGTGCTCTCTAATATAGCATAGCTATTCTCGGACGTCGAATCCTAATAATATTAATTTAGTTCTTATTGGACTTTATTAAAACGATATGTGAATTAATTGTTTAGTGGACTATTAAATTAGTTGGAATTTAAATAATTAAATATATGGGAAAGACATTTTCCATAATCTTGGCCCAAAAATTGTGTTATAGTCGAAATTATTGTGACTAGGTCACAAGAGGTAAATTCGACCCCAAGGCATGTTTAATGAACAAGAAATTAGTTTTCTTGTGATTAATAAGACATGTGCATAAAATATTTATTGGATAAATATTTATGGAAAGAAATAAAGATAAATATTATCCTAGATTTGTTCTAGAATATTATGGGATTATCTTTTATTTAATAGGATTATCATAATTGATTTTGTATTAATTATAAAATCCTTGGGGCTTAAGTTTACTTCTCCTATATAAAGAGAGTTCTCCCAAAGCCAAATAACACACTACAATTTTCGACTTTCACCTCTTAGAGAGAGAAGGAAAAATTTCGACCAAGGGAAGAAAGGAAAATCTTGGAGATTTTTCCGGGTAGCATATCGGAGGGTTCGAGTCGAGAATTCCTTCCACCGGGAGTTGCTTGGATCACACGTTACGGAAGATCGTGGTGCTCTTCACGCTTTCCTTCGTTCATCCTATTGCGGTTCTTCAACTTGGATTTTGAGATCCAAGAGGTATGATCTACAACCCCTTGTAGATGTAGATCTAGTTATTTTATTACGTGTATTATATAGATCTAGATCCTAAAATCGCTTCCGCTGCGGATGATATTACTAACAGTGGTATCAGTCGCCAGGGTGATCTATATTTATACGTATAAAATATTAGATCAGGAGCCAGTAAAACATGTAGATTTTTGTCCCAATTTTTAAATGGGGCGCATGCATGATTATTTTTTATGCTTATGAATGTCGTGGTTGAAGAGATGGATTGGGGTTGGCACTGTTTACCCGTTAGATCTATTGTAAACTCATATAAACGATGAAAATTCGTCCATATGAGTATAGGAAATTATGTAATTTTTTTTTTATTGCAATTTTAATTTCCAGAAAATAGATCTGTTTAGTAGCTGTTTAGTTATTTCGTGTTTCCCGTTGATCGAACCGTTGAAACGAAGATCCCTCCGGTCAGAATCAAGATTAGAAGATGATGATCAACTCCAAAAATTTTGGCGTCGATCAGAGTCCGTTTCGATATCCGTTTGATGCTGCGAAGAGGCTGCTGTAACAGAAAAACGCAGGATTCACAGAAACACTATCTGTGACTTCCTCGATTTTCTGGGAGAGTTTGGACCGTTGAAAATCAAATCCGACCGTTCAGATTGCTCAACTTGGAGTTTTGGACGTACCATAAAACTTTTAGGTCGATCGATTCATCTCGATTCCCGATCTGCCTCAGGAAGTCCTTGATGCAGTGCAGTCAAAGTCAGATTCAGCAGCTAGTTTGGCGGTTTACTGGAGAAAATTGGTAAGTCAAAGCACCGATCCAACCGTCCATATTGAAGTTCAAGGAGTGAAGATAAGATCTGGAAGGTTTCGTCCCGATCCGAGTTCGTTTAGTATGCCGATCGTCAAAGAGTTCGAACAGCTGCAGATTTAGTTAGAAAGTAGTAAACCCTAGTTAGGGTTTTGGTTTTTATTTTCTAATAGATTAGATACGGGGGTGCCAACGATCCATCTCGTTGTTTAAATTTTCCGCAATTTATTTTTATGTGTTTGATCATAAAATAGATATAAAATCGAATTGCCATGACATGCATCATATCATAAATCCACTCCATGCATACATGTAGAATTTTAATTTTGGTAATTAAAATAGGCATGTATACAAACTCGTGTAATTAGTTGAAATTTAATTAATACGTGGTAATTAATTAATTTAGTAACTAATTAAAGATCCGAGGACGGGTTATGAAATCGTTAGCCTTTTCGTGTGTGTTCTCGGTGAACCGCCTTAAAGTCGAAAGCGAGATCACGTTTTCAATTCGTAGTGTCTACGAGATTGAATGATGGTAAAAGAACAATAAATCTTGGATAAAAGCGGTTCGCCTTTTTAGGTTGGGTGGTCAATGAGCTTCGCTCAAACGACTTAACCCTCCTAGTGTGATGTATGCACGGGGTCCGGCAAGACTAAGCCAAACCGAGAGCGGAGGGTGATTCCTTCTAATCTCAATAGGGCTCTCTTGACCCGATTTTCGTCCGATTGTCACACATATGTTCCAACGAATAGGACGGGTAGGCTTGCCTACGTTACCGACACCATTCGGAATCCTTGATTTGATGTGCTTTTATGTTAACATCAAAAGACGTGGTTAGTTAACCTACCACCACTTCCAAAATATTGAGTGGGAGCGGGGAGGCGACACCAACCCCACGGCCTCTACTATAGATACAAGTAAGTGAGAGAAGGGTGACGCCGAGGCGCTTTGATTTCGTCCCCTACGGATGGTGTTCACCCCTATCAACATTCATGGCTTGGTCTCCGAAAGGATAGGATTTCAGGTACTCGTCGGGTCACCGACCTATCCTACGACGGCACACTCGGGCGTACCTAAGAGATCCGATATAGTAGGTCACACTCATAAAGGATATTTTTGGTAATATCTAGGCTAAAAAAGGAAGGTAGTCAATGAATAAAGGGATGTTCGATTCTCGTGGGATGTTCGATTCTCACAAGTTATTCATTGATGAGATTGTCTCGATTTAACCGTCATCTCTTTGACCTACCTACTGGCGACCTTTGAGATGCGAGGTTAAAACCTTGGAATGGTAGAGTAGACTTATTTTTAGTTTACAATTCCTAAAATAAAATAATATAGTAGTGTTAAACTTGAATTAATATATGTCATTTTATTTCTGACATTATATCCCTTACTAAATTGCTTAAAATTTATAATTGACTAGTATTGACTTCGTTAAAAAGTGGAAAGTAACTAGGACGTTGAACTAGTTAATCGATAATGCAATTATTTTTCGAAAGAGATATTTTCTCTTAAGCCTTTTAAAAATCAGAGTGACATATAGGTATGTCACTAGTGTCACTCGTGTCAAACGGGAGACAAACTTAGGTGATTTCGGACTTTAAAATTCTTCTAGTGAATTTTGAGTGTGTAGTGATTACACGAGTAATTTTCTAATTGAAATATCGGAAAATCATGAAGTGTTACTAGTTGGACGATATTTGGAATCGATGAACTAGTGGGAGCTTTATGATTTGTTGTTTTTCTAGAACATTAGAAAAGTGTAACTGACTACACACGTAACCGTTCTAATTGAAAAACCGGAAAGTCATGAAATGTTGCTAGTTAGACGATATTTGGAATCGATGAACTAGTGGGAGTTTCTATGATTTGTTGTTTTTCTGGAAACAATAGAACTATGTACGAAAGATTTTCTAATCGAAAAAATCGGAAAATCATAAAAATAAAGCATTGCTCGTTAGACGGTATTTGGAACCGAAAAACTAGTGGGAGCTTTAATGTTATGATTTGTTATTTTTCTAGTATATTAGAAAATCCGAGAAGTCCCGACAAGTAACACTCGAAATAGACATCCCACGGTTCAAGAGTAGTGTCTACCCACACGAACTGCTAGTTCGAAACTGTTTCCATTTACGGAAAGTCAAGAATGGGAGAGTATGTCTAAGAGTGTTAGTCATCTAAAAGCGAGTTGATTTTAAGGCTAAACCGAAAATTAATAAAGCGAAAATCATAGGATAAGGATAGTGATTTGGATCACCAACCTATGAATCCTTGGCGATTTTCTCGAGCTAAGTTCTTTGGAAGAACAAGGTAGCGGTGCATTTAACGATTAAAAGAGTAAACAACGGGCAGTTAATTTTAGCTAGAATAGTGGGAGTGATATAAGGAAATGAATCTCGATTCAATCCTTGGATATCGCGGAAAATTTATTTTTAAGATTCGTTGGAGCGAAAGGATTTACCTTACATTCGATAATTTGTTTGTCGTATAGAAAGTGAATATACCATTTGTAGTACTGAATCCAAGACTCGGACTTTTGTTTGATAAAGTCAAAACCACTTAGAACTATTTGAAATATGTATATAAAACACATCTTAAGAACTATTAAAAGCAATTGGTTTCTCTTATTTAGATAAACGCTTCTTCACAATCCATAGTTAGTGCATAGTCCCTAAAAGACAAGACCTGAAGACTGGCTCAGGGTGATTCCTTTCTCCCAGTCTGGTTGTATTGTCTCAAAGGATCAATGACTAAGTTTTTCTTTCAATCGGGAAAGAATAATGGTTATAAAGAAGTAACATAGCTTGTTCATGACGACCTTCGAGTCCGATGAAAGATACGAGCTAGTAGGAGCTTCAGTAGTGACTTCTTGTCTCGATAACTATTCAAACACTCCGGTAAGTTTATCCAAAATATTTTGAGGTTTCTCTGTTTTCCAACAGAGATAGAGTATTCTATACTCGAGAAATGGGCCATCACATAGTCACAGGGTGATGCTCGGCCTGCCTCATAGTGAAATGTTTTCACTAAGTGAGAAACCGTTAAATTGCCTTATATTTTTTTTTTTTTTTTTTTTTTTTTTTTTTACGTGCTACAATACACTGCTTAACTCAATAAAGATATTGGAAGCGAAATAACGGTTTACATTAATATGTAAGACCGAGAAGTCTACATAGAATATGCTTTGGAATTTACGGATAAGGTGTGGATTCGGTTCACCCCACTTCCGTAAATATAAGCATTTAGCACACGGTGCTTGAAGGTAAGGCCGGGAATTTCGGCGTGAGACGTTCGGTCAATGACCATTCGTGATATATCTTTTAACCTATTGAGTATAAAGGTTTGTTATAAGATTCTTGAAATCGGAAGAGGCGATTTATCTTTATTGCGTCCTTCCTGATAGAGTCCATGAACAGCGAAACCTTGAACCTTGAAGTACGTTTACTCAAGGTAGTTACTAACTGATTAAAATCAGACCACATCCAACATCGGTTGTTGGTAATAACACTAAATACTACTAAACTAGATCAGAATTTCGATCCACCCAGAATGTAGTGGGAGTATGGTTTATCCATTACCCGTTACGGTTTCTGCAGACTTTGTAGTCTGAGGATCGATCGATGACCTATGGCTCTTTTGTGAGCAGTATAGGATTCTGATAATAGAGGTTGGTTTAATAGCCATAACCCTGTGAATGGAGTTCGAACTCCAGTTCTATTCATGCTCTTGTAGAACCACCTGAGCGTCTCAGGCCCAGTGGGAGTAATTGGATCTGCACGAAAAAGAGTAGAATGAGTTCGGTATTGCATGATTTCGTTCAAAAGCAGAAAATAAGGGTGATTCCCTGAGACTTTCTTGCCAAACAAACGGAGTCTGGATTCATTCGAAACAGAAGGGTATTGACTTATGAACTTATGACAGGATGACTGTCAAGGCTTATGTCCTTTGTGGATAAAAAGCAAACCTCTCGGTCATTGGAAGTCATATATTTCTAAAATATATGGATTTGACCAGAATATTGATAAATCTTTTGTAGACTGGATATCAATTTTAGTACAGTAGTGAATATATACATATATTAGTGTTTGTGAAGGATAACACTGCACCAGTTGGAATTAACATGGGTGTGTTATCTGAAGTCAGAATCTGACAATGCCACAATTCTCTGCAACAGAGATTTGGACAACATTCTTAAGAGTTTGACCCGGTCGAATTCTTTAGAATCGATCCAGTTTCCCATCCATCTTATTGGTTAAGATGATGCATCTGTGTATGCAACATTCAACGAGGAAGTTCTACCCTATGCCTCAGGAATGACTCTCTAAATCTTCGGATCAAGAGAAATGGGATAGATTCTCTTTCTAGTAAGAGATGGTCAGGTTATTGAACGTCAACTTGATCGAATCTTAGATTCGGCGGTTAACAAAGCAAGTTTAGTATGTCCTTTAGTATCTTAAGAGAACGAGGAACAATATGCGGACATATTCATGTGTGAACTTGGATATGTGTGATACACTGATTTTGACTTTAAGTCGGATTGAGGATGATCGTTAAGTCGATCTCGGGCTCGATGTTTACTCGGTACCACATGATTAGATGGACGGTAACGTTCGATTCTACGGATCGTCTCGAGAGCCGACAACTGACTAATCATTAAGACCCATGACATTTAGATGTAGGTACTCACCGAGTCACTGACCTATCCTACGACGGCATACTCGGAGTGTACTTTGGAATCTAAAATGGTTATGATATGCTTAATGGGTACTAGAATACGGGATGGGTCTCCATTGCTTTAGAGCAAGTGGGAGATGTAGTTTGTTGTATTTTAAATAATAGGGTGTGCTCTAAAACAATTAATCACATGCTTTCGTGCAAGTGGGAGATTGTTAGGTGTGATGCCCGAAAGACAATTTTTGTAATTGTTTTATTTAATAAATGAATTGACGTTATTATTCATATTTATTATTCTCATAATCACCGATGTGACAATAGTATTTACACTCTGAAAACCCTAAGTATATCGTTTATGTAATCACTTAACTCAGTGTATGGTATATACACAGGAGGATTGAGTTAGTGAAGATGTACTTAAAATACAATTAGCCCGTAGTGAAGTTAATCGAGAGTATCGGGTCTCTCCTTTAACGTGCTATTAATGCGCCGAACACGCTTGGTGTGATTGTCTTATCCGGACTTTCGGTTAAGAGAACCTAATGGGGCATTTATATATGATAGATATATCGTATAGAAATTTGGACCGATTTGATTAGAGTTCACGATATAATTCCGTAATCGAGAAGTCTTATCGAATCAATGGATGATCATATTTATGGATATATCTTAATCCTCGAGGTGATCACGATCCAACCGCTTGAATCGGTATGAAGTTTGACTTGACGGTTAAGGATTACACCGAGTCTCGTGGTCCGAATTACCCCATCTTGGCGTTGTCTTGGATTGAGTGAGTAGTCTATGTTATCACAGATACGGAATCCATTCCTTCCATTTATGGAAGTAGATAAACGATTCCACTTATTTGTTAATCCTAGAAAGCGATCGATCGCGCGAGTTCATATCACAACCGATTGATCACGGTGAGTTGTATGAATTAATTGATCACTAGGGGTTAATGGTAAATAAGGATAAGAGGTTCTAAAAAGGGTTAACGGTAACTTCCGATTTAGAATGAGCGATCTATGGAGGATTAATCCATATGTAATGATTATATCAATGGACGCTTATTATTATTCTCGTGAGGAGATAAATATAATCTCATAATCGGAGGAGTGCAGTCACGGGATTATGGTGGCATATTCCTGTGATTGATTTATCGAATATAATTATTCTATAATTATTTATTTGATTTATCGGAGCCGCTGATTATTAGTCCATGGTCCCCGACGTGCCTCCTAATATAGCATAGCTATTCTCGGACGTCGAATCCTAATAATATTAATTTAGTTCTTATTGGACTTTATTAAAACGATATGTGAATTAATTGTTTAGTGGACTATTAAATTAGTTGGGCTAAATAATTAAATATGTGGGAAAGACATTTTCCATAATCTTGGCCCAAAAATTGTGTTATAGTCGAAATTATTGTGACTAGGTCACAAGAGGTAAATTTCGACCCCAAGGCATGTTTAATGAACAAGAAATTAGTTTTCTTGTGATTAATAAGACATGTGCATAAAATATTTATTGGATAAATATTTATGGAAAGAAATAAAGATAAATATTATCCTAGATTTGTTCTAGAATATTATGGGATTATCTTTTATTTAATAGGATTATCATAATTGATTTTGTATTAATTATAAAATCCTTGGGGCTTAAGTTTTACTCTCCTATATAAAGAGAGTTCTCCCAAGCCAAATAACACACTACAATTTTCGACTTTCACCTCTTAGAGAGGAGAAGGAAAAATTTCGGCCAAGGGGAAGAAAGGGAAAATCTTGGAGATTTTTCCGGGTAGCATATCCGAGGGGTTCGAGTCGAGAATTCCTTCCACCGGGAGTTGCTTGGATCACACGTACGGAAGATCGTGGTGCTCTTCACGCTTTCCTTCGTTCATCCTATTGCGGTTCTTCAACTTGGATTTTGAGATCCAAGAGGTATGATCTACAACCCCTTGTAGATGTAGATCTAGTTATTTTATTACGTGTATTATATAGATCTAGATCCTAAAATCGCTTCCGCTGCGGATGATATTACTAACACCTCTATCAATTTGACGACGGCTTTAATGTTCTACATACCTTCATATTTTCTTCATCTTGTTCTTGAACATCTTCATATTGTTCTTGAACACCACCGCATAACCACCAGAGAAATCATTCCATTTCACTGGATATCCACCGTTAAAATCAATCAAACCCGTTTTTGATATGTCCGACTGTATCAGTATTAGATATAGCTTATAGTAACACATAAGTGGTATAATTGGAAAATTAATCAAACTTAAATGCAACTGGAATGCATATTTCAACATGGTAGTTATTGACCACCATAAAATTTGCCCGGCTACAAAATCCAACACACATTACTATATTTTAAAAGCATCCATGTCCTTACAATACTAGATTACATAGTAAAAGCAACATTGTGCTCCACAATTACTTCAAATACATAAGTTCCCAAACCCAAGTACTATTACTACTAAGTAAATACATCTTTCCTCCTTACTTTCCTCGTTCCACGGTCCACACAACCTAATTAAAATTCTGTAATGTCTATGACTTCATCATGCGTAACCACATGCACTACATGAAGCTCGTGAAACACTAGAGTAAGTATAAACGCCTTGGAAACATGAAAACTCTACGAAAATGAGAAGGTGAGGGAGAGAAAATAACATCATCAAAAGTAAGAGTGGTAGTCACCCTCCTACGTACCCTCATCAACGTTGGGTGTTGTTCATCTGCAAAATGTTAAATTATTAAGAAATGAGTTATAAAGCTTAGTAAGCAAATCCACATCAAGGGGAACAAACCGTTTATTGGATTGATGTCAAAGTTCTAGTTTCCCTTTCACAAACATAGAATGCATAAGCTTAACAAAATCAAGAAATTAACACTACATGACATATAATTCAGACATCTACTAGACTACATACCTAGAACAACAAATAAACATAAATCATTATCATTACCTTGAATCCAAATTAATTTTCTAATTCATCATTTTTAAGGTTAGATTTAAAACAATGTAAAAGCATAATCTTTAAACTAAAGACGAAGCCTTTTGATAAAAAGAATTCCTTACTGTGGAATATTATATTATATTATTGTAACACGTTACTTGTGTAACATAACATATTAATTGTATTGTATAAACAATTAATATGTCAAAAAGTAACATTTTTTGTCCTATTATGTAATAGCCGACTCTAGCAATTAATACTAGCCGACTCTAGCACTTAATGCTCTACTCCTAGCATTTATTACTCTACTAGGACCTTTCATTCATGCTTGTATCTATTTATACTCATTCTTTTATTATGAATAAACAAGTTGAGTTTACTCAAGTATTATTGCTTTCTCAAACTCTCTTCATGGTATCAAAGCCATAATCTTCTTTAATCCGCTGCAAAATCTCCTATCTTTTCAAGAATGTCTTCATTATCCGACGCCTCTTCATCCTCTCAAGAGAGTCTCAGTGACCTCAAGCAGGTGGGGTCACTTTGAAAACTATTCTTTTACAAATAATGAGACTTGATGGCAACAACTATATACCTGTGGTCAAGATCTATTAAAATGTATATCTCGAGGCCGAGCAAGATGGGATACTTGTCGGCTCCAAACTGCGCCTCACAAACCGGCCCCAAGTTTGAAGCATGGGATACTGAGAAAAATAACCAAGTCATGACCATCCTCACGAGGTCAATGACAAAAGAGATCGATGAGAACTTCATGATGTATGACCTTCGCTAAGGATATCGGGATAACGCATGAGAGACCTTTACTCAAAAAAGGACAATACATCCGAGGTACATGAACTTGAAGCCCAAATCGCAGTGCGAGACAAGGAGATCATGCTCAGAACTCAAGATACTTCAACCAACTATCTAAGGCATGGCAACACCTAGATATGTTGGAAACTCACCCATGGAAGGATGTAGAGGATGCTACCTTATACAAGGATATCATGGAGAAGAAGAGGGTATTCAAGTTCCTTACGGGACTGAACTCATCCCTTGATGATGTTAGAGGTAGAGTTCTTGCTACTAAACCTCTCCCCAACCTCAAATCTGTGTTTGCTAAAGTCAAACATGAGGAAAGCAGGAGAAAAGTAATGTTGCAAAGCAACCCTGCTGGTCACTCTACTGATAGCTCTGTAATGATGGTGGTCAGGAAGCCTACTGAGGTCACTGAGACTTATAGGAGACCTACTGAGAAGACAAGAAAGTTGTTCTGTGACCACTGCAAACGCACAAATCACACCAAGGACACTTGCTGGAAACTACATGGTAAGCCTAATTCCTCTAAACCCTTCAAACCAACCAGGGAAAGTCAGGGCAGGCATGTCAGTGAAGAAGGAAACAAAGACACTACTTTGGATGCCCAGTTTGCTGCCTTCAAAGCCTTCATTGCTCAACAAAAGAAGTTAGTTCTATCACTGACATAGCTACACATGCTAAAACAGATATATTCCACTCACCTCTCAGTAGTGATACTTGGATTGTTGATTCTGGGGCATCATCCCATATGACTGGTAACAAGAGGCTCATATCTCACTTTAAGTCTGTCATCATCGATCCACAATATTAAGATTCTTCGATGGATCTATTTTTCTGTGCACAAGGTTTTGGAAATGTTAAACTTACTGATAAGATCTACCTACAGGATGTCCTATTTGTTCCAAAATTAGACTGTAACCTTATATCTGTCAGTAGACTCACTAAAGACCTAAATTAGACAGTCATGTTTAATAACAATCAATGTATTTTCCAGGATCTTTCTTTATAGGAAGTGATTGGGAGAGCTAAAGCACCTTTCAGGATCATTTATTGTCAACCCGTTTCAAGACATAAAATTGAAGACTGAAACTGCCTCAGCAGCCTGTAACCAAACCTTAGACAATATCATGTTATGGCATTATAGACTAGGTCATCCAAGTTTTGGTTAATTAAAGTCTTTATTTCCTGAATTATTTAAAGGATGTAATCTTAGTGACCTTCAATGTGATATTTGTCAGTTTGCCAAACTTACTAAATCCGTGTATACTAAAATATCTTACCTACCCTCCACACCTTTCACTTTGATTCATAGTGATGTCTGGGGACCTTCAAGAGTTAAAAGTATAACAGGAAAGATGTGGTTTGTCACCTTTATCGATGATCACACCAGGATCACATGGCTGTTTTTGATTAAAGATAAATCTGAAGTTGGAACCATCTTCCAAGAGTTCTATAACATGGTATCCACTCAATTTGACACTAAGATTAAATTCTTAAAAACAGATAATGCCCTGGAATACTATGAGTCCAACCTCGGCACCTTCTCGAATGATAAGGGAATTGTTCACATAAGTAGTCGTGTGTAGAGACACCCTCGTGAGAATGGGGTTCTTGAGAGGAAGAACAGGCACTTACTAGAGATGGCTAGATCAGTCATGTTCACCACACATGTGTCTAAATACATGTGGGGTGAAGCTATATTAACAACCACTTATCTGATCAACAAGTTACTCAGCAGAGTGTTAGGATTCAAAACTCCTATCCAAACCCTACTGAAAATTCATCCCTCTCCTCATCTCATTGCTGACTTGCCTCCAAAAATCTTTGGATGTACTGTGTTTGTCTATATTCATGCCCAACTAGAGGCTTTGCCAATCCCTATACCAAATCCTAATATTCAAAGAACCTCATGAGACTCATCAGCCTCTTGACCCTGAACTCCCTACACTCCATCGAACCTCAAAGAACTCTCCGATACTCCACAACCTCCCGAACTCTTTGATATACCTCAAAGAACTCCTCGATACTCCTAAACACGCCGATATTGATAATGGACTCCATTGCTATCCGAAAGGGAAAGAGATCATGTACTGACCACTCTATTCATAATTATGTATCATATGATTACTTGTCACCTGGTTTTGCTATGTTTACACAGGATTTGGATACTCATTCCATTCCTAAGAATATACAGGAAGCTCTCAAACATGACAGGTAGAAGGCTGCTGTCAAAACTGAAATGACTGCACTTATTGACAACCATACTTGGGATCACACCACTCTCCCACAAGGAAAGAAGACTGTCAGCTGTAAATGGCTATTCACCATCAAGTACAATGCTGATGGTACTATTGACAAGCACAAATCTAGACTGGTTGCAAGGGGCTTCACTCAAACATATGGACTTGACTACAAAGAGACATTTGAACCTGTAGCAAAGCTCAACACAGTCAGGGTGCTGATCTGCTTGCTGTCCTACTTGAATGGCCACTCCACCAATTGGACATCAAGAATGCCTTCCTAAATGGTGATCTCACTGAGGAAGTCTATATGATCATTCTCCTGGTTTTACCAACACTCACACTAAAAGGAAAGTTTGCAAACCGAGAAAATCTCTATATGGCACTGGCGGTCCCAAGAGCATGGTTTGGCAAACTTACTACTGTGGTTAAAGCTCTGCTGGATATCATCATGCAACTTTCGAGATCACACCATGTTTATCAAAAAAACCAACCAGAGAAGATCCATCCTTATTGTCTATGTGGATGATATCATCATTACTGGTGATTACCCTGCTGAGATCCACACATTGAAGACCCTCCCGGCAAAAGTGTTTCAAGTTAAAGATTTGGGCTACCTCAAGTACTTCCTTGGCATGGAAATAGCAAGAAACAACCAAGGTATATCAGTTTCACAGAGGAAATATGTGCTGGACCTGCTGAAGGACACAGGCATGCTAGGGTGCAAACCAGCTATCTCTCCAGTAGACCCCAGTAATCCACTAGTGCACGGTAATGTAGCTGTAAGAAAGGAACAATATTAGAGACTTGTAGGAAAACTCATTTACCTCTCCCATACAAGACCTGATATTGCATATGGAGTTAGCCTTGTCAGTCAGTTCATGCATTGCCCTACTGAGCACCATTGGGATGCTGTCTACAGAATACTAAGATACTTAAAGTCAACTCCTGGCCAAGGCTTACACTTCACTAAGTCTACTAAAAGATCAGTGAAGGTCTATACTGATGCTGACTGGGCTGGTTGCCATATAGACAGAAGATCTACCACAGGCTATTGTTCATATGTATGGGGTAATGTTGTCATTTGGAGAAGCAAGAAACAACCTACTGTCTCCAGAATCAGTGCTGAAGCTGAACTCAGGGCACTTGTTTTGGGCATTTGTGAAGCACTGTGGCTGAAAAGAGTCCTTACTAACCTTCAGCAACCTATCATCCTCTGCTGTGACAATAATTCAGCATTATGCATGGCAGAGGATCCTGTTCATCATGATAAGACAAAACATGAGGACATTGACAGACATTTCCTTAAAGAGAAGATTGATGCCCAGATCATTCAACTTCAATATGTTTCCTCAGCAGACCAGAATGCTGATATTCTCACCAAGGCCATTCCACCACTTATGTTCAGCAGACTGAGTAGCAAACTTGGTTGTATTGACATATACAACCCAGTTTGAGGGGGGTGTGGAATATAATATTATATTGTTGTAACACGTTACTTGTGTAACATGACATATTAATTGTTTTGTATAAACAATTAATATGTCATAAAGTAACCTTTTTGTCCTATTATGTAATAGCCGACTCTAGTAATTAATACTAGCCGACTCTAGCACTTAATGCTCTACTCCTAGCATTTATTACTGATGACGTAGATCAAGTGATAATAAAATACTCAATCACCATAAACCAATACTAGCAAGAGGACTAGGTCCATCGTAGTATAGCTATAGCGAATCAAGGTCGATCCCACAGGGAACCAATTGTGGGTCATTTATATACAAACAATTAATTATTCATGTCAAAGACACAAAGAGGTCTACGACCAACAAGAGACAAGAAAGATAAAGGACTCGACTCGACACGACACAACAAAGACAACGTAATTAGCCTCCCCAATTATTATGTTATCGTTTGGATCTAGAGATTCTATATAATTAAGCTAGACTCAACAACTATTAATCCTATTCGTATTTCTTTTATATTGGCTACGGGAGTGATCCCCTAAACTAGATCTAGCTCCGGTTAGGCCATCTAGATCACTGTGCTACATTACGTGACTTCGCGCTCAGAGGCCTCCATCTCATATAACTTGCACGCTTACAATACTAGGGATGCCGATATTAACCGTATTCCTCACCTAGGCAACATTCATGTGGTTAGAACAGATCTAGATCTCGCTGAAAGTCCCGGAAGATCAATTCATGAGCCGACCTAGGAGCCCTATATTGGTATTTTCTAATCATACGCTAATTAAAACAGACGAGCAACGTAGCCGTAGCCATACCTACTAAGATAAGAAATTCTAGGTGGACAATCACACCATAAAGACGTGGCTAGATTGACGTGGCGAAAACCTAAATCTTAGCGTTTCAACATACGTAACGGATAAAATAGAGTTTCATAAAGCAATTATATAGATCTACTAAAAACATGATTGTCGATCATACCAAAGTCATCTATAGGTCACCGGATAACAGACCTTGGCATGTGGATCCTTATAGACAAGGAATCCCCATTGCCTAATATCGTATCCTTAGATCTACATCGTCCGGTGAAGAACGAACAACCTCAAATGATAAACAATAATTGGGGGGACTTAATTACAAAGAACAAAGAACAAATAAATACAAGAACTCACATAATTGCTGCTGAACTTGTATTAAAACTGCTCTGAGAAACTGAGAATTTATGTTATGAGTTGTGTTATTCAAGATATAAAGTGATACAATGAAAGGGAGTTTATATAGGCTGTAAAACCGACTTAGAATAGCCGTCAGCTCACCTAATTCGTAAATCTTAAACCCTAACGAGATAGAAAACGCGTCTGGAGAAGCAAGGACAATTTAGTCAACTCGTTGGCAGCCAGAGCAGGGCTCGCTGCCAGCGAGCCTGTTGATTCGCCTGGGCCTTTTTCTGCTTCGTCTGGTCCGTTCCTGGTCCGTTTTGGTGCTTTTATCCACTCCGAAGTCCAGCTAAATTTCTTCCGAATCAAGCCCACTATAAATAAGACATAAAACAAGGCTTGTAATATCAAATAACATAATAAAATGGCTAATTACATAATAACGAGTCGTAACTCGTTCGGGTGTAATTTATGCATGAGACGACTAATTATTAACCACTTAAAGCCCATTTACGCTAGAATCGGGGGTAATAAATAGATAATTAACGGTGTAAATTGACCATCATCAACTACCCCCCACTTAGCCTTTGATCGTCCCGAGCAAACACAGAAGGCAAAAGAACCACCGAAACATAATTTACTAATTGATAGAAGACTCATTCAAAATTCCAAAGTAAATAAAATAGCAAACACGTTTGTCAGTTAGGCATTAACCTCTATTTCATCATTGAATCAACGTGTGTGTGATATAACCGTCATGCAGAGTATTCGCAATAGAGAGATTCGAATTATAATGTCCTCTAGATGCAACTTTCACCACTCAAAACTTTGTGACGCCTCCTTATCATTAACAAATAATACAGGTGTAATACCAGATTCTAGTGAAGCGGGGCGGATTTGGAAACCAAGAAACTTTTCTCAGTTCATGTTTGTTTCTTTGCCAGGGCCGCGTAGATTCTAGGGACAGTAACCTGCAATGGTGGGTGCTTAGCAAGCAACTACCTTCAAATCTCCACGAACTTGCTACCATACTGCCTTGTTTTACAACCGTGCACCTTGTGCTCCATCGGTTTAGCAGTCTCTAACCTAAATGTTCTTTATAATTTTTTTCCGTTTTTTTTTTCTCTTTTTTTAATTTTATAAATCAAATCCTGTTTTTTCTTGCCCGGTTTTGCTTCACTATCATTGATATTAGCCTTATCGAAAGTATGACAAGAAGAAGTAATCACAAAGTCAAGTATTTCCTGTTTCAACCTTCGGAAAAAATAATTTCTTATCTAACCTTTCAGACTTAGCATTTAAGTTATATGTGCTTAAAAAGGCTGACTTAACGACAAAATATATGTTTAATACAAAACTACGCACACAGCGTGGTATGATATTTACTAAGCAATTCTGAAGTAAGCATGGCAAAAATAAGTTATAACTATGTTTAAGAGCTTCTTTCATCATCTATACATGCTCGGTTTTCACAAAAGATAAATGTGATTCAAGCTTAAAATATTAAATTTACTTATTTATTGATTATTTGATATACGGAAGCTAAGTGACTCGTACCCCCCACTTAAACGATGCATTGTCCTCAATGTATAAAATAAAATAAAGATAGGAACTTAGCTTCGGTCAAGCGCTGAAGTGGAACAAGTCGATCAACTTCGGGGCACATAGATAGACCGTGGAACTAACAAGAGATATATCGCTGCAAAACAAATCTTCAACAAAGCTCGTAACTCGTTACAGCGTTAGCCCATAAAAAGTAATAATCAAAAAGGGGCAGTAAAAGGAATAAAATAAACCTCAAACTGATGTTTAAGCCCTCACTATGTTTATTTTATAGCATTAAAACTACTCATTTAGACACGATGTACTAAAACGAATAAGATAAAGGATATACGGACTCAAAAAGAAAAATACTAAATAGAAAGAAATATAAACAAGCAACTAAAGATGGTAGTCTTCATCGATATCCTCCACCACAAAAATATTCTTGAAACCGGGTGGAGAAGACAAAGATCAAAAAGAATTACCCCATGTGGGAAAACACGAGGTTGACTGGATCAACCATGTATTCAATCCAAAGTGTAAAAGAGAAACTTGGTAAGGTATAACTGTGATTGAATGTGACCTATAGGCTAAAGATAAAATCAGATACTTAGCGCAGACGCTTCACGTTTTGATTGGATATCAACAACGTAGGGAGATGTAGCTTCTCCTCAAATTACTAATTACCCAATTTATCACGTAGAAGGTCTCAACGTCATCAACAAGGTCGGATCGTTGTGATATTTTAGAACAAAGCTCATCATCTATAGGTGCCGGAAGGGTCAGAAAAATTGTGAAATTGAAATCATCCGGTGGAAAGAGAAGTTGTATTTCGATCGAACCAAAAACTTATAAAATCTAGCTAGGTTCAGAACTACACTTACCCCGGCTAGGATCATGAAAACCAAAATGATAAAAGATAATCATTAAAACTTAGCAATATTACTAATTTCGCAACACAATGGTATTTTGTAAACAAAATGGAGGTTGAAAGTATGATGGGTTTAGAAAAAGATATACATAAAGATGGTAAGAAAATATAATATAGGGATGGGGCAGAAATTGTGTTCTGGGTGGGTATTGGTGAAGGGATTGGGTTAGGGTGAGAGAGTGAAATAGATGGAAAGTGTTGGGGAGATTTTGCATCATAAAAATAAAAGAAAATTTATAAACATATACTACCATGCAAAACTACCTCCTAACCGGCCGAATACCGGGTAGTTGCTAGTAAAGTTGGATAAGTACGGGTATCGATCCTCAGGGAAAAGGGATGTTGAATCTAATCTAATTAATCCTCTCAATTGTTACTAACGAAAACAAATAAACGAAGAACTAACAAATAAACTCATAGAACAAGTAAACTAAATCTAAACTAGAACAAATAATAAAAACCTAAACTAAGGATACATGGGATCAAACATCATACAAACCAAGTGATTTCAATCCTAGTTCATCTCATGATTTTAATTCAAATTGTGGTTTCACCTTTACACGAGATACAAATTCCTAATTCCTTAGTGAATCTATTTCTCAAGCTATGAATCCCTAATTCCTTAGTGAATTCAATTATCGATCTCTCCTCTTCCGAATGTTGAGATCGATTTTCAATACAAAACGAAGGTGTAGATTCAAGTTAACTCTCGTATTTTAGAATCTAACAACCTAGATAATTAATCGATTAATTTGTCACGAATTAACGATCAAAAATCCTATCTTTCTATGGTGATCTAGTTTACGCATCTCTCGTATGTTGTAAACATATCAATTAGTAAACATATCTCTCGATCTAGTTCACATAATAGCATCATAATCAAAGAAAGATACAAAATAAATTAAAGATCATGAAAATAAAAGAGGCTTGAATAAATTGGAAAATCAAACTCACATAGTTTATACAAGGGTTGAACACCATGGATCAACAATGAAAAACGGAAGAAAAACGACGTCCTAATCTAACCTCGGATCACCCGAGCACAAGGCTCGGGTGACCGGCCTTGGAACTCCAAAAGTGCGGCTGCTCCTTGTGAAATTCGTGTATGAGAAAATATGGTATGATTAGGTTTTACATAAGGGCTGTATTTATAGAGGATAGAGGCGGTTTGGCTTAAGTCGGCGTTGGACGCCCGTTTAAGATTATGAACGCCCGTTCGGACAGCGTCTAAACTCTCTGATCCAATTCTTCAGCTCTGAACGCTGGTTTAGTTTTTTAAACGCCAGTTTAGGCCTTGGACGCTCGTCCATTGATCTTGGACACCAGTCCAGCTGATCAAACTTGATAATTCCATCTTTATCTTGATTTATTTCTTTCCTTATCCCTTCCAATCTTCCATAACTTTGATTGATCCTCCCTCATCTCGAAATTAGCTCTTAGGATCACCTTTTCCACCATCAATGAGTATCTACAAGAATAGGAAAACATACCAAAGCGTAACGTATTTCCAAAATAACATAAAATCATCAATTACGAACATAAATCGTTACGTTTTGAGATTTAACTATTAAAAACATCATTTGCTCAATATTTCAATATAAAGCTCGATTTCTATATAAATCATACGAATATGGGGGAAAGTGATATAAAATATATCCTTATAAAACGTATAAAATCACCCTTAACAACTCCCCACACTTAAACCTTGCTCGTCCCGAGCAAGACAAGACAAAATCACCACTCGAGACAAATAAACACTTATGCAAATATAAAACACATTCAAGTAGTTTAGAGGTTCACCCAAGTGAGTGTGTGCATAGCCATAATAAATTTCCACTAAATCCACACTTGAAATTGATTCAAGCAAAACTAGCCAACATCCCATTTAAATTAGACATATAAAAACGATTATAACATGCACCTCACAAAACATACTTATTCCTAAAAATCAATAATAGAGAGTATTTAAAAATATTTCCGACGTACTTAGAGGATAATCCCTACAACATATCTTTCAGTTTATACTGGGGATAAGATCGACGATAACTAAGTCTTTCGTTTAATTCATATCACTATTCTCATAAGTTGATTTAATTATTTCACTTAAACACACATCAGAATGAGCTATTGCCCTAATAGCAGAATAGGACATTTCGAGATAATCCCCTGCCTACTCCAATCATAAGGCAGCTTTTTCTAACTGTCGTGAGCTTTTAGTCATCATAGTGGAATAGGACATACGTGGTACACCCTACCTCACCCAAATCATCGACTAGCTTCCGACACACACATTTATAATTTAAAACAACTTCACTTATTCACTTCATTTCAAAAGCGCAATAGTTACGTGTCATTTATCACATTCAAACCTTCAGATATTCACAGTATGTCATACCTTAACTCTAAATACAAACTATTAAAATTTTCAAAATTCGCATGTAAGCAAAGAATCATGTGATAATCATCAAAAATCTCTAATCAAATGGGCATAGCTTTAAAACATAGCTCATCATCTACTATGGCACGTGAAAAATAGTGTCGGGTGAAACATCTAAATTTACTAAATATGCAGAATACAGCATCAATGATATAAGAACTCAAATAAAGACATGCAATGCTTACTTGGGACAAAACAAAAATTTTAAAAATTAAGCACTTTTCATAGAAATATAACAGAAATTGAGCAAACGACTCATAGATACATATAAACCATCCTCTCCCCACACTTAGATTGCAACTTGTCCTCAAGTTGTGCGTAAATAATAAATTAGAGAACTTAGTCGATTGGATTTGGCAATTCCGGAAAAATCGGTAAAACCAAAATTCTTTGCATAGCTAGCTCTGTAGATCGTGGAGCATCACAGGTAAACTGAATTCATCGTGAAAGTGCACAATAGCTATCAAAAATATCCTGCAGACTTGATCAGTGCAAAAAGAGTCTACGGGGAAAAAGAAAAGATTACATATACAAAGCACATGGAAAAGGAGATATAAAGATAGTTCAAATTTAAGCTCATATAACGATGGAATACATATACATGGAACATTACACAACAAAGAGGCTAGGTGCAACTACCGAAAATATACTACAATGCAGCCTACATGATATGCAATCCTAAAAATAAAATAAATAAAAATAAATTCTGACAGGCTCAGGCTAAGCGAGTTTGGAGGACAACCCTACAGTGACTACGGCCTATGCAGAAACTAAAAATAAAGAAAACGAGGTAGTATTACGGAAACCGAACGATTAACTACGCTCAAGAAAAATAAAAGAAAAAAATAGAAAAACAATGCAACTAGATGACATGCAACTAAATGATATGCATCTAAATGATATGCAAAAATAAAAGAAAGAAAACTAGCCCACTCATTAGCAACATGACATGTATATAATAAACGTCTACCAAATAATGACAGGTTACGATAACCGGCGAGATCGTCATTACATGCACGATGTATGACGCTTTAAGACTCATTGAAAGTGATAGCATTATGGAAACCAACGATTAGCTATTCTAAGCAGATATAACTCATACGGCCAAAGGCGTAGCATTACGGAAAACCGGCGGTAGCTACCCATATAAACTATAAAAAAACAAAGGAAGCACGTAAGTCTTAAAAGCTAACAAGATTCATGACAGGATATGCACCTCACGTAAACGACATTAGCCACACTAAAAACAAAACATAATAACTATAGCATACGTGAAACAGCGATTACTATAGCATGCATGAATCAAGGAGAAGAAATAAAATCATTTATTCAACATGGATTCAGTAGATGGAAGGGTATAAACATGTATGTTCAGAACATCTACGTAAAATGAAATAGCCACAGAAGCTCTAATGAAAGTAATCCAAGTTAAATTAAAGCATCAAGAAAAAGCAGAACACTGGATCGCATTCCGGACTAACGTTCAAAGGAAATCTCAAGATGGACGGGCGTTCCACTTTTTCAGGCGCCAAATGCGCTTTGAAAACCGACCGGACGGGCGTTTAGAATTACTGACGCCCGTCGATTCTTCAAATCATAGCGAGATTGAAATTTTCGAACGGACGAACGCCCCATAATTCCAAACGCCGTTTACTCGCACGTTAGGGGACGGACGGGCGCCCAATAAACCAGCACTTTCGTCCATACAACGAATATGCATAGAACAGCAGGAAAATAACAGAAAACCCTAACTATAAACCCTAATTAACTTAGAAGATCATCATACATCAAAAACGCAGGCCGCCACATAAAATTCTAGCACAGGGGTTAGACTAGGTAACAACTAAACACAAACTTCACGTAAAACAGATTGAGTAAAAAACTTTTGCACATTCTTAACCCTACGGTCATCGAAACACGGCAAAATAAAAACTCTCAATCTATTCGACGCTACTTTTATTGAAAGAATACAAAAATAAATCGTAACAACATCGAAAAATTAATTCAATTAGATTCAACAAAACACCGATTCCCTGGCAACGGCGCCACTTTTGTTGGGAGGATTTTGCATCATAAAACAAAAGAAAATTTATAAACCTATACTACCATGCAAAACTACCTCCTAACCGGCCGAATACCGGGTAGTTGCTAGTAAGGTTGGATAAGCACGGTATCGATCCTCGGGAAAAGGGATGTTGAATCTAATCTAATTAATCCTCTCAATTGTTACTAACGAAAACAAATAAACGAAGAACTAACAAATAAACTCATAGAACAAGTAAACTAAATCTAAACTAGAACAAATAATAAAAACCTAAACTAAGGATACATGGGATCAAACATCATACAAACCAAGTGATTTCAATCCTAGTTCATCTCATGATTTTAATTCAAATTGTGGTTTCACCTTTACACGAGATACAAATTCCTAATTCCTTAGTGAATCTATTTCTCAAGCTATGAATCCCTAATTCCTTAGTGAATTCAATTATCGATCTCTCCTCTTCCGAATGTTGAGATCGATTTTCAATACAAAACGAAGGTGTAGATTCAAGTTAACTCTCGTATTTTAGAATCTAACAACCTAGATAATTAATCGATTAATTTGGCACGAATTAAAGATCCAAAATCCTATCTTTCTATGGTGATCTAGTTTACGATCTCTCGTATGTTGTAAACATATCAATTAGTAAACATATCTCTCGATCTAGTTCACATAATAGCATCATAATCAAAGAAAGATACAAAATAAATTAAAGATCATGAAAATAAAAGAGGCTTGAATAAATTGGAAAATCAAACTCACATAGTTTATACAAGGGTTGAACACCATGGATCAACAATGAAAAACGGAAGAAAACGACGCGTCTAATCTAACCTCGGATCACCCGAGCACAAGGCTCGGGTGACCGCCTTGAACTCAAAAGCGCGGCCGCTCCTTGTGAAATTCGTATGAGAAAATATGGTATGATTAGGTTTTACATAAGGGGCTGTATTTATAGAGGATAGAGGCGGTTTGGCTTAAGTCGGCGTTGGACGCCCGTTTAAGATTATGAACGCCCGCTCGGACTGGCGTCTAAACTCTCTCGATCCAATTCTTCACCAACGAGCATTTGGTTTAGTTTTTTAAACGCCGATTTAGGCCTTGGACGCTCGTCCATTGATCTGGACGCCTTGATCCGGTGATCAAACTTGATAATTCCATCTTTATCTTGATTTATTTCTTTCCTTATCCCTTCCAATCTTCCATAACTTTGATTGATCCTCCCTCATCTCGAAATTAGCTCTTAGGATCACCTTTTCCACCATCAATGAGTATCTACAAGAATAGGAAAACATACCAAAGCGTAACGTATTTCCAAAATAACATAAAATCATCAATTACGAACATAAATCGTTACGTTTTGAGATTTAACTATTAAAAACATCATTTGCTCAATATTTCAATATAAAGCTCGATTTCTATATAAATCATACGAATATGGGGGAAAGTGATATAAAATATATCCTTATAAAACGTATAAAATCACCCTTAACAACTCCCCCACACTTAAACCTTGCTCGTCCCGAGCAAGACAAGACAAAATCACCACTCGAGACAAATAAACACTTATGCAAATATAAAACATATTCAAGTAGTTTAGAGGTTCACCCAAGTGAGTGTGTGCATAGCCATAATAAATTTCCACTAAATCCACACTTGAAATTGATTCAAGCAAAACTAGCCAACATCCCATTTAAATTAGACATATAAAAACGATTATAACATGCACCTCACAAAACATACTTATTCCTAAAAATCAATAATAGAGAGTATTTAAAAATATTTCCGACGTACTTAGAGGATAATCCCTACAACATATCTTTCAGTTTATACTTTGGGGATAAGATCGACGATAACTAAGTCTTTTCGTTTAATTCATATCACTATTCTCATAAGTTGATTTAATTATTTCACTTAAACACACATCGAATGAGCTATTGCCCTCATAGCAGAATAGGACATTTCGAGATAATCCCCTACCTACTCCAATCATAAGGCAGCTTTTTCTAACTGTCGTGAGCTTTTAGTCATCATAGTGGAATAGGACATACGTGGTACACCCTACCTCACCCAAATCATCGACTAGCTTCCGACACACACATTTATAATTTAAAACAACTTCACTTATTCACTTCATTTCAAAAGCGCAATAGTTACGTGTCATTTATCACATTCAAACCTTCAGATATTCACAGTATGTCATACTTTAACTCTAAATACAAACTATTAAAATTTTCAAAATTCGCATGTAAGCAAAGAATCATGCGATAATCATCAAAAATCTCTAATCAAATGGGCATAGCTTTAAAACATAGCTCATCATCTACTATGGCACGTGAAAAATAGTGTCGGGTGAAACATCTAAATTTACTAAATATGCAGAATACAGCATCAATGATATAAGAACTCAAATAAAGACATGCAATGCTTACTTGGGACAAAACAAAAATTTTAAAAATTAAGCACTTTTCATAGAAATATAACAGAAATTGAGCAAACGACTCATAGATACATATAAACCATCCTCTCCCCCACACTTAGATTGCAACTTGTCCTCAAGTTGTGCAGAAATAATAAATTAGAGAACTTAGCTGATTGGATGCTGGCAATTCCGGAAAAATCGGTAAAAACCAAAATTGCTGTGATAGCTCAGTAGATTGTGGAGCATCACAGGTAAACTGAATTCATCGTGAAAGTGCACAATAGCTATCAAAAATATCCTGCAGACTTGATCAGTGCAAAAAGAGTCTACGGGGAAAAAGAAAAGATTACATATACAAAGCACATGGAAAAGGAGATATAGAGATAGTTCAAATTTAAGCTCATATAACGATGGAATACATATACATGGAACATTACACAACAGTAGGCTAGGTGCAACTACATGAAAATATACTACAATGCAGCCTACATGATATGCAATCCTAAAAATAAAATAAATAAAAATAAATTTCGATGACTCAAAGCTAAGCGAGTTTGGAGGACAACCCTACAGTGACTACGGCCTATGCAGAAACTAAAAATAAAGAAAACGAGGTAGTATTACGGAAACCGACAGTTAACTACGCTCAAGAAAAATAAAAGAAAAAAAATAGAAAAACAATGCAACTAGATGACATGCAACTAAATGATATGCATCTAAATGATATGCAAAAATAAAAGAAAGAAAACTAGCCCACTCATTAGCAACATGACATGTATATAATAAACGTCTACCAAATAATGACAGGTTACGATAACCGACAGTACTGTCATTACATGCAGTGTAGACGCGCTTTAAGACTCATTGAAAGTGATAGCATTATGGAAACCAACAGTTAGCTATTCTAAACAGATATAACTCATACGGCCAAAGACGTAGCATTACGGAAAACCGACAGTAGCTACCCATATAAACTATAAAAAAACAAAGGAAGCACGTAAGTCTTAAAAGCTAACAAGATTCATGACGGGATATGCAAACCCTACGAAAAGCGACATTAGCCACACTAAAAACAAAACATAATAACTATAGCATACGTGAAACAGCGATTCATTATAGCATGCATGAATCAAGGAGAAGAAATAAAATCATTTATTCAACATGGATTCAGTAGATGGAAGGGTATAAACATGTATGTTCAGAACATCTACGTAAAATGAAATAGCCACAGAAGCTCTAATGAAAGTAATCCAAGTTAAATTAAAGCATCAAGAAAAGCGAGAACTGGATCGCATTCCGGACGAACGTTCAAAGGAAATCTCAAGATCGACGGGCGTTCCACTTTTCAGACGCGGCAAATGCGCTTTGAAAACCGACCGGACGGGCGTTTAGAATTCTGAGCGCCCGCCTCGATTCTTCAAATCGAGCAGATTGAAAATTCGAACGGACTAACGCCCCATACTTCCAAACGCCGTTTACTCAAGACGTTAGGACTGGACGGGCGTCCAATAAACCAGACGCTCGTCCATACAACGAATATGCATAGAACAGCAGGAAAATAACAGAAAACCCTAACTATAAACCCTAATTAACTTAGAAGATCATCATACATCAAGCGCGCAGCGACCACATAAAATTCTAGCACAGGGGTTAGACTAGGTAACAACTAAACACAAACTTCACGTAAAACTGATTGAGTAAAAAACTTTTGCACATTCTTAACCCTACGGTCATCGAAACACGGCAAAATAAAAACTCTCAATCTATTCGACGCTACTTTTATTGAAAGAATACAAAAATAAATCGTAACAAAATCGAAAAATTAATTCAATTAGATTCAACAAAACACCGATTCCCCGGCAACGGCGCCACTTTTGTTGGGAGGATTTTGCATCATAAAAACAAAAGAAAATTTATAAACCTATACTACCATGCAAAACTACCTCCTAACCGGCCGAATACCGGGTAGTTGCTAGTAAGGTTGGATAAGTACGGGTATCGATACATGGGATCAAACATCATACAAAACAAGTGATTTCAATCCTAGTTCATCTCATGATTTTAATTCAAATTGTGGTTTCACCTTTACACGAGATACAAATTCCTAATTCCTTAGTGAATCTATTTCTCAAGCTATGAATCCCTAATTCCTTAGTGAATTCAATTATCGATCTCTCCTCTTCCGAATGTTGAGATCGATTTTCAATACAAAACGAAGGTGTAGATTCAAGTTAACTCTCGTATTTTAGAATCTAACAACCTAGATAATTAATCGATTAATTTGTCACGAATTAACGATCAAAAATCCTATCTTTCTATGGTGGTCTAGTTTACGCATCTCTCGTATGTTGTAAACATATCAATTAGTAAACATATCTCTCGATCTAGTTCACATAATAGCATCATAATCAAAGAAAGATACAAAATAAATTAAAGATCATGAAAATAAAAGATTCTTGAATAAATTGGAAAATCAAACTCACATAGTTTATACAAGGGTTGAACACCATGGATCAACAATGAAAAACGGAAGAAAAACGACGTCCTAATCTAACCTCGGATCACCCGAGCACAAGGCTCGGGTGACCGCCTTGAACTCAAAAGCGCGGGCCGCTCCTTGTGAAATTCGTATGAGAAAATATGGTATGATTAGGTTTTACATAAGGGCTGTATTTATAGAGGATAGAGGCGGTTTGGCTTAAGTCGGCGTTGGACGCCCGTTTAAGATTATGAACGCCCGTTCGGAATGTCTCGAACTCTCGATCCAATTCTTCACTCCAACGCTGGTTTAGTTTTTTAAACGCCATTTAGGCCTTGGGCTTCGTCCATTGATCTTGGGACGCTTGATCCATTGATCAAACTTGATAATTCCATCTTTATCTTGATTTATTTCTTTCCTTATCCTTCCAATCTTCCATAACTTTGATTGATCCTCCTCATCTCGAAATTAGCTCTTTAGGATCACCTTTTCCACCATCAATGAGTATCTACAAGAATAGGAAAACATACCAAAGCGTAACGTATTTCCAAAATAACATAAAATCATCAATTACGAACATAAATCGTTACGTTTTGAGATTTAACTATTAAAAACATCATTTGCTCAATATTTCAATATAAAGCTCGATTTCTATATAAATCATACGAATATGGGGGAAAGTGATATAAAATATATCCTTATAAAACGTATAAAATCACCCTTAACAGAAAGAAAGAGAGGGGATGAAAGAATGGTTAGAAATGTGAACTGTTGGGGCAGATTGGTGAGAGGATCGAAAAGTTTGAAGGTGAAAAAATGTAAAGAAAAGGATAAGGGTAGTTGTAGAATGAATTGCACACAACTTTGGATTTTCACTCGGATCGCCATTCTAAAAAGTTTTGGGAGTTGACCAAAAAGCATTCTTGTTCGCACCAATCATTCTCTGTTACATTTGCAATAATTCTCAAGGTCTCTTAATGCTTCCATCTTAAGGTTGATTGCTAAATTTCCTTTTTATTAGCAATTTTTCGACTCTCCTATGAAACTTTAATTCACGTGGCCTATATTGAGTAAAAAAATTTTGCACATCCTTAGCCTAATGGCCATCGGAACACGGCAAAATAAAAAACCTCAACATATGTCACGTTACTCTTATTTGACTCAAAGAAAAGAAAACCTAAAAAGAAATCCTAAGGGTTTTAGAAGTAGTTCTGAGTTTAAAGTCTTCAGCTCGACTTTTCAAAAATTATCCTTATCAATTATCATTCTTGGATCGCCAGATATTGACCCCTTGAGCACTATATGAGGTCGGCTCGTCGCATTTGCGGATTAATATCCTTCCCTTGGTTGTGAGACCTAGGAAATGACATCTATCCATACATTTATACAAAGCTCTTACCTCGGCTCTCGTTTTAGGAACTAGTGAATTCTAAGAAGATTTAGTCTTAGGGGCTTATTTTAATAACATCTTCTATAATGCTGCTTCATTATGCTCTCTCAAAACTCAACGTCTTCTTTAGATTGAGAATTCTTAAAAACTACACAAATTGTTGCTCCCATGGCCAGTAGAAGCAATCTCATGCATAGGACAATGAGATTTTGACAGAACTACGAGGAACTCTTTATTCACTGCTTCCATTCAATAACTACATGTCTCCCTACACCCTCTAGATGAGACAGATTTGGGGCAGAAACCTTCGGCATTAATAAAATTAATCTTACAAACCAACTCCGGGCTAAGATTCTCATTCAGGTTCATGTAAAGACTAACTTATGTTCAGAAAACCAAAAGATAGTAAAACATAAGTAAAAAAGGTAGTACTGTGCCTTCAACATTGTACCACGAATAATTCGAACCTTTTAATATTTATTTTCTCGGAGCCATCTTGGTGCTTTAAAGGTGTTGCTTCCATTGCTTTTTCCCATCGTAGATTCGTAGCTCCACATGTTCTTTGGGTTATTTTTCTCGCCCATGAAAATTATCGACTCGGATTATTGTTTCCCTGGTTTCTACAAGCAGAAGAAAAACAAAAACAAAGCAGACCGTAGACTAACTTTAACATGGTTTCCCGCGATGCTATCGAACTACGGATTAAACATACGGAGATAAAGCAGACACACGCGAAGTCCCGTAAAATAGAACCAGGCTCGCTAGCAATGAGAGGCGATCTCATTGGGCGAAACCAACATTCCAGATTCTCGGAATTTTTACACAGAGCGAGAAAACGAGTGACTCAAAAACGTAAAAGCAGACTCTAAAGCAGAAAACTTAACATGAATTAAAAATTATTTATATATAAAATTGACCGTTGGTTCCCGGCAACGGCGCCAAAAACTTGATGACGTAGATCAAGTGATAATAAAATACTCGATCACCATAAACCAATACTAGCAAGAGGACTAGGTCCATCGTAGTATAAATTATAAGCGAATCAAGGTCGATCCCACTGGGAACCAATTGTGGGTCATTTATATACAAACAATTAATTATTCATGTCAAGGACACAAAGCGGTCTACTGACCAACAAGAGACAAGAAATATAAAGGACTCGACTCTACACGACACAACAAAGACAACGTAATTAACCTCCCAATTATTATGTTATCGTTTGGATCTGTAGATTCTATATAATTAAGCTAGACTCGACAACTAGTAATCCGATTCGTATTTCTTTTATATTGGCTAGGAGTCATCCCCAAACTAGATCTAGCTCCGGTTAGGCCATATAGATCACTGTGCTACATTACGTGACTTCGCTTCGTAGGCCTCCATCTCATATAACTTGCACGCTACAATACTAGGGATGCCGATATTAACCGTATTCCTCACCTAGGCAACATTCATGTGGTTAGGCGTACTTTATAAGCGATCGCATCAGTCTCCGTCCCATTAACACTAACTTTTTAGGCATCATGTTAATCTATGATTAACGTATAACTAGATGAGCTCAATTCCCTAATATAGAACAGATTTAAATCTCACTGAAAGTCCCGGAAGATCAATTCATGAGCCGACCTAAGAGCCCTATATTGGTATTTTCTAACCATACGCTAATTAAAACAGACGAGCAACGTAGCCATACCCATACCTACTAAGATAAGAAATTCTAGGTGGACAATCACACCATAAAGACGTGGCTAGATTGACACGGCGAAAACCTAAATCTTCTTGTTTCTACATAACGTAACGGATAAAATAGAGATTCATAAAGCAATTATATAGATCTACTAAAAACACGATTGTCGATCATACCAAAGTCATCTATAGGTCACCGGATAACAGATCTGGGCGTGTGGATCCTTATAGACAAGGAATCCTCACTGCCTTATATCGTATCCTTAGATCTACCTCGTCCGGTGAAGAATGAACCACATCAAACGATAAACAATGATTGGGGACTTAATTACAAAGAACAAAGAACAAATAAAAACAATAACTCACATAATTCTTCTTTGAACTTGTATTAAAAGCGCCTCGAGAAACCGAGAATTTGTGTTATGAGTTGTGTTATTCAAGATATAAAGTGATACAATGAAAGGGAGTTTATATAGGTTTGTAAAACCGACTTAGAATAGCCGTCACCGACCTAATTCGTAAATCCTAAACCCTAACGAGATAGAAAATACGCCGGAGAAGCGGGGACAATTTAGTCAACTCGCTGGCAGCCAGAGCAGGGCTCGCTGCCAACGAGCCTGTTGATTCGCCTGGGCCTTTTTATGCTTCTTCTAGTCCGTTCCTGGTCCGTTTTGGTTCTTTTATCCACTCCGAAGTCCAGCTAAATTGCTTCCGAATGAAGCCCACTATAAATAAGACATAAAACAAGGCTTGTAATATTAAATAACATAATAAAATGGCTAATTATAATAACGAGTCGTAACTCGGTTTCGGTGTAATTTATGCATGAGACGACTAATTATTAACCACTTAAAGCCCATTTACGCTAGAATCGGGGGTAATAAATAGATAATTAACGGTGTAAATTGACCATCATCAATTACTCTACTAGGACCTTTCTCATTCATGCTTGTATCTATTTATACTCATTCTTTTATCATGAATAAACAAGTTGAGTTTACTCAAGTATTATTGCTTTCTCAAACTCTCTTCACTTACCTTAAAGATGAGTCGGACTACAATCCGAACATCAACTAACTTCCAGATATTATTTGAATCTACAAACAAACAACGATTAACCTTCGAATCTAACATAATTATGATCAAATCCAATGACTACTATAAAAATATTGAATCTTACCTTCATAAGATGAATCTACGCCTGAAACTGCTGTTGCAGTCAAAACTGCTTTGAAATCACTGTTCTGACCTACCAGACAGAACCCATAAAAGACATTTGAAGCTCTTAGAGACTTAATCTAGGGCGATTTTCCGGGTGAGGGGCCGGGGAAGCGGCTGAGGCTTTTCTAAAAACTGTAAAAACATGAATTATGTGAAGTCAAGGGCTATCTAAAGGACTTTTATTGGATTTCCGAGCCTAGGTCAGTTTTAAGGTGTCCCGTAGGAAAATAAAATGTTAATCAACTTTAAACTACTAGGAGAATAAAACCTAATTCTAAAAGACAGAAATACCCTTAGTTAAAATTTTGAGGTTTTACATTCTTCCAACCTTAAATGAAATTTCGTCCTCAAAGCGGTAATATGCCCCATCAACACATCCACAATGCACTCGATCAACCAAAGATATCCAAGCCTATATTAACAAATCAACTTTTAAAAGGTATATACTTCAGGGTTAACACCTTACGAATTTCAAATCCAGGATAGCAGTGTTTACGACCAAACTTTCCTGACTTAGGTTCGCCCAAGTTTCCCTAACATAGTCTTTGATACCAACTGTAACGCCCATATCCCAGATACTAAGTATTTATGTAGAAAATGAATGTTTGGCACATGAAATTTATAGTAAACCTTAAATCTCATGTAAGCCTTATGTCATATTAGAGTAATTAACAAACACATGGAAGAAAATAAACAAACAAAAGACTCGGGAATCTGACACTCGGAGTATTCAATTAAACTACTCAACTGAAATACAACTGATTTCAAACTAGAATCACAAATAAATGGTAACATACATTACAACTCAACTTCACTAAAAAAGAAATTGCTGAAACACGATAAACTTTAAGACTTCATACCTAAGTTTGCTCTTCAATCTCATATCCAACTCGTCTTCAATGTGTATATCTTTTTATTCCAAATAAAAATGTGAGCATTCATGACTGCCAGTAAGGAGAATTAAAATCAAAACAGAGATTCATGTTTGTCCGGTGTCGGGAGACATAACTTGAATCTACTTCTTCCAGTTACGAAAAAGTTGAAAGCTATCACTTGAAACATTAAGAAAACTTCTTTTAAAACACAACTTGAAACATAAAGGAGTTGAACAATGCATAGAAAATGTAACCTAATAACTATGTTCAGGTCATCTTGCATGTACTTGTCTAGTGTATTTCCTACTTAACATGTTCGCGTTCTTCTAATCAAACTTACATAAGCTATTTACCATCATATACTATACTGGCATGTTCATGTCTTACTTATCATGTTCATGGTACTTAGCATATTCATGTTCTTATCTTGTCTTTCGTATTCATGTTTCGTTACATAGAACTAATTAATCGCTTAACTTGAGGGCATGATTTGACACGGGGAACATGACTAGTCATACGTCCAACATGGGACTGGGTGCCCCGTTCGGTACATTTTCTTAGAAATGACATAGGGAATACAACTAGTCACACATCCAACATGGGACTTTGAATACCCATGGTACTCCGTCAGTACATCGCAAGGTCACTAACTATGAGCAAGTAGGAGCACATAAAGCACATAAGTTCATGTTAAATTTTGTATCTTACTTACGTGAGCATTCGAAGGCCGTAACAACACCGAATTCTCAACTTGTCTCCACTACTCGTAACCAGAATGCATAAAACAATTTACAGAAGAGTACTAGAAAACCAGACAATACTTTGAATTCAATATTACAGTTAACCGGCCAACACATGATCATATTTGTATTCGTGTGGTTTAACAGAAAATAGTATTCAAAACAATGTAATAACATAATCTTTAATCTATTTTTGATAAAAAGAACTCCCTACGTTAAAACCAAGAACTACTAATAAAATATAGATCTTACCTTCATAATATAAATCTAAGCCTGAAACTGTTGCTAGAGTCAAAATTGCTTTGATATCACTTTTGTGACTTGACACACGAACCTGGAAATGCTAATTTAAGCTCTCAGAGGCTAAGTCTAGGCTGATTTCCAAGGTGAAGAACTTGGATAGCGGTGAGGCTTTTTTCAAAACTTGAAAAACGCAAATTTTGTGAAGTATATGGCTATCTAGAGGCCTTTTATATTTTCTGAGCCTAGGTCGGTTTTAAGGTGTTTCGGAAGAAAAGAAAATCTTAATTAACCTTACACTAACAGGAGAAGAAAATCTAATTCAAAAAAGACGGAAATAACCTTAGTTACAAGTTCAGGGTTTACATTATCTTTTTCAACAATCATTTTTTAACATTGATATAAGGAAATATAGGAGCACATTTACTAACGTCAATTGGTTTTAGTACAACGGTAAGCGTTTGATCCTGATATGGTATTGGAGCAGGATCCTGAATACAAGCCTCGCTTCCAGCACAATAAAAAAAAACCAAGTGTTGTGCTCCACTCTATTCTTATATGCCCACACTTCCCAAAAACAAAAAAGAAAAGTCAAGTCTTGGGTCTCTCTCCCTTCTTATAGACTCACACCTGAATGTCGTGATATAAGAAAAATAATAGCACATTTACTAGCACCATTTGATTTTAATACAACGGTAATCACTTGATCCTAATAAACATTCATATCTTTTGATTTACATCGCTCAAAATGATAATTCTTTCGTTTTTTTTTTCATCCTATTTGTTTTAATACTTCACTGATAACACGCCGTCGTTACCCATGTGATTCATTGCCAAATTTACTCACTAATTTTCGACAGTGTATTTCATAAATTATGTAGAAAAATGTGGTTGTCGTGGTGTTAAAATAAAAATCACAAAAACTAAAAAAATGATGAAAGAATTATAAGTGCTTCAAAATAATGGATAATAGTAAAAAAAAATTAAAAACAAAACAAACCCTCAGAAAAGGTAAAACGAAAGAGAAATGTTTCTGCCACAACAAAATATACACAACAAATGCTAAAAAAAAAACTTTTAAATCATTGATTTTTTTAAGACTCATATGAATCAATATGTCCAACATCATAATAAATGAAACACCCCAAAATATAATGTATACAATATTGTTGTTATTTTATTATGATATTATCATTACTCAAAACGAAATTCTTCGTCACTAAAAGTAAACAAAAGAAATAAGTGAGGTTTTTTTTTTTTTTTTTTTTCGCAATAGAAATAAGTGCTTCTAGAAGACAAACAAAGAACCACAAAAAAAAAAAAAAAAAAAAAACCAATAGATAAAACAGTCAAAAACTACCGGGTGCCAGATCAGCATGAGACAGAAAACAAATCCCATACCTCTTGCGTGGCGCCGATGGGTTTCAGTTATCGCCCACAAAATTCCGTGAGAAATGTTGGCGCCAATGACCCACTTTGATATAAAAATATGTTTTATATTTCATATATATATTTAGATTAGATGAGTTTTATCGACATACCTCAAATTATTATTGACATTTATTTTTTGATTATTTTTTCGGATGGAAAAATATCGATTCATTTAGTGTTTTTTGTTGAACACCGTCACCGGCGTTGGTGTTCAAATAAAACATCGATGAAAATCGACTAACGTTTAAGTTTTAACACTTTTTATAAAGAGAGAACGTCGGTATCATCTGGTGTTCTTAACACCAACGTCGCCGATGACTTGGCGTTGGTGTTCAACAAGCGAATACCATCGACCGACGTTCCCTTAATAAAAAATCACCGGGTGTCGAAAAAAATTTTTTGTGACTAAAGAAAATAATAAGTGTCATAGTAGAAATTGTGATGTGCCAATAGAACCTTTTTATATTTATAAAGAATCATCCGGGAAAAAAACATTATTGAAATCTCAAATGATAGTAAGCGTAGACAAGCTGAGTAACTTTTCTCATACAAAAGGAGATGCACTTCACAATTATACCTCATTTATTTTACTACACCACATAATCACTCAATGCACAATTTAAAAATAATCATTATAATAATTTTTAAAAAATATACGTTTTTGTCCCTCGTGTTTTATAAAATTAAACTCTTTTGTCCCTCACTTTTTAACTTTTACCCCTTCACTTTTTAAACATCCTTTAACTTCCTCTACATCTTCATTACTTCTCTTTAATTTTCATTTGAAACAAACTTGCGTCTACAACCCTAATTTTCGACGGTGTATTTCATAAATTATTTAGAATTGTGGTTGTCGTGGTGTTAAAATTAAAAATCACAAAAACTAAAAAAATGATGAAAGAATTATAATTTCTAAGGTTATTAATTGGGAAATATAAGTGCTTAAAAATAATGGATATTAGTAAAAAAAAATTAAAAACAAAACAAGCCCTTAGAAAAGGTAAAACGAAAAAGAAATATTTATGCCACAATAAAATATACCCGATAAATTCTATAAAAAAAGTTTTTAAATCTTTGATTTTTTTGAGACTTATATGAATCAATAGGTCCCACATAATAATAAATAAAACACTCCAAAATATAACGTATATAATATTGTTGTCATTTTATTATAGTATTATCATTACTCAAAACGAAATTCTTGGTCACAAAAAGTAAACAAAAGAATTAAGTGTGGTTTTTTTTTTTTTTTTTTTTTTTTTTGGCAATAGAAATAAGTGCTTCTAGAAGACAAACAAAGACACGCACAAAAAAAAAACAAAAACAAAAAACCAATAGATAAAACAGTAAAAAACTACCGGGTGCCAGATCAGCATGAGACAGAACAAATCCCATACCTCTTGTGTGGCGCCGATGGGTTTCAGTTATCGCCCACAAAATTCCTTGAGAAATGTTGGCGCCAATGACTCACTTTGATATAACAATATGTTTTATATTTATTTTAATATTTCATATATTTATAAAGAATCACCCGGGAAAAAAACATTATTGAAATCTCAAATGATTGTAATTGTAGACAACTTTTCTCAAACAAAAGGAGATGCATTTCAAACTTATACCTCAGAGTGAACTGAAGCATTTGGAAATAATAAAAGATGGAATCTATCGACACCATAAAAATACTAAACACATCTTTTAATTTATTGTTTTTCATTTATTTTATACACAACATAATCACTCAATGCACAACTTAAAAATAATCTATATAATAACTTTTAAAAACTAGAAGTTTTAGTCCCTCGTGTTTTATAAATAAACTCTTCAGTCCCTTACTTTTTAACTTCTACCTCTTCATTTTTTAAAAATCCTTTAACTTCCTCTACATCTTCATTACTTCTATTTAATTTTCATTTGAAACAAATTTGTGTCTACAACCCTAAGAAATTTGCCGGAGTTCTCGTCGGAAATTTCGTCGAAAAACCGCAAGTGAAGCTACGAACAACATCACTTTGATCCAAATCATGTAAGTATCTTGTTTTGTTTGCATTTCGGTTGTAAATTGATAGAAATCGAAGGTGTAAAATCTCAAATCGGTAAAGTAAAATCCTGCTCACCCCATATAAGCGTGAGACATAAAGGTCTTGTCAACTCGGGTTAGCCCTTTTAGACCAAGCGAAAACGGCGGTCTAAGCAGTTGACCGGACCATTTATGACTCATTTAACGCTACCAGACCCGGGTTCTGGGGGCGTTACTGAATGATATTCAGAGCCGACTATCATACGGAACTAAGTGCCACACCGTGAGAGACGGTGGGGGTCACCTCTAGAATCCTATGGTAGGGACGAACTAGGAAAAGTCTTGGTCGTCTGGCGAGGGCGCCAATTACTTATAAGGGGAGAATGTAAAATCTCAAATCGTAAAAAAGTAAAGCCACCCCATATATAAGTGTGAGGCATAAAGGTCTTGTGGTCTTGGGGCATTACAAAAGGTTTTAATGTGTATTCGTTTTTTTGTTGAAAACGGGTTGGAATAGGGTTGAAATCCGAGGTTTTTTTGGGTATTTTTCGATAAACCGGCCGTTTTCCGATCGGAGGAATGGAAAGATGGCAGGCCGAACATTATGTTAAAAGCCAATAACATTATGTTTTCCGGACTAATGTTTGGTCTGAATAAAGAGACATTATTATGTATGCTTGGGAAACAATACGTACCACTTTACAGGTCGAAAAATTACGTTTTACACTCCTATTTCAAGTCAAAATATAACCACGGCGCTATGAAAGTTTCAAAAATATATCGGACCATTATAGAGGCCGAACGTGTTATATTTTCCGGACCGCGTTCGGGCCAGAAGAAGCTAAATTATTCTGACCACATTTGGATAGGTATAATCTTATTTCAAATCAGAATGTAACCACAACGCTATCAAAATTTCGGAAACGTATCGGACCATTTTAGAAGCCGAACATGTAATTTTTTCTGACCACGTTCAGGTCAGAATAAACTATATTGTTCTGACCATATTTGGATAGGTATAATGTTTCACATTCTAAATGAACTCCGATCAGAATGTAGACACGTAAACGGAAAAAAAAAAATTAAGGATAAAATTGAAAATTAATTACTGTGTAATAAGACAAATGACGGTATGAAAAAAAAAAAGCATTTCCAATTTAAAACATAAAATTAAAAAATTAATTATGTGTTAAAAATTTTGCCGTCTAAAAATACATTTTTTTTGACAAATTTTATGACGGTCCGGAATCAATCATATTTCACTATTTACCAATGACATTACATGTTTAAAAACATGTTATTAATTTTAAATTTTATGATTGGTCGTAAAAGTGATGACATGATGTGATTGGACTACATAATTAGTATTATTATTATTATTATTATTATTATTTTTATTCTGGCTACAATCAATGATTTGCGTTCGAAGTTTTTTATAATGAATTTATTAAATTTTCGTTTGCCTATATAAATACCTTCCTTCCCTTTCCATTCACACCATTAAAAACTTTCGCTTCTGTTTATCATTTACCCCCTTTCTATATCGTTGAGTGCGCAAATTTTCATTTCTAAGATGATCGGAACCCTATTTCCCCCCACCGCCAGCTGCCACAAGGTGTACCCAAACCGGAAAATATATTTCACCGGAAAATCCTCCTGTAATTCTACGATTTATGCAGCTGCGACTCAGGCAATACCGCCGGTGGTCGAAACCAGCAGGAAAAAAGTTAATCCCTATGAAGTTCTGAAAGTGAAGCGAGAAGCGTCTCAATCGGAGATCAAGAGAGCGTACAGGACGCTAGCAAAGATATATCACCCTGACGTCGCCGCTGCTGTAGCCAAGCATCCGGAGGAGTCTGTCGACGGTCGTGATTTTATTGAGATCCACAACGCTTACGCCACGCTATCGGATCCGTCCGCCAGAGCGATGTACGATTTGACGATGAGAATCGGTAGTGGCCACCAGCAAAGACCGCTTACGAGAGACTATTCTGGTGCCGGAGGGTACCGGAAATGGTCAGGGTATTACTCGACCAGTCGTTGGGAAACGGATCAGTGCTGGTGAAATTGTTAAAGAGTAGGTTTATAGAAGTTAGTAGATCTCTTTCTCCAAATTCTAGGGCCTTGTTTTTTTCTACCTAGCCGGTAGTTTGATATGCTAATGCACAAAGTCCTGCCATGTATATTTGACCTCTGCTTTTTCTTGGTTCGATCTTGCTTTTATGTTCTTATGGATCTAACTTTGTTAATACTCATTTCCTAAAAAAAAAAAACTTTGTTAATACTCTAATTTTCTGTTCTCCTCATCTTTAAGGATGCATATGTCTGGTTTGAGATTTTACATATCCCTCCGTCACAATTTTGGATCATAATGTATTTTCATGATGATCCAACTCAAGAAATTTGGTTTGAGATTTTCCATATCCCTCCGTGACGTCCTGTTCCAGATACCGAGTACTTATCCGTAAAGAACGTCCAGCATGTATATATTAATTTTTAAATTGTCATAATTAATATATACACAAACCTCATAACAATTAATCAGAGTAAAAACAGAATAAATTAAATCTAAAATATTACTCGGGAAAAAAGTCAAACGACCATTAAAATGTTTCACCAAGTCCCAAAATTCATGTTTAAGAAAACTGAAACGACAAAACAACGAAATAAATGTTATTCGACTCATTATATCTCAAACGAAAACGAAAAAGGTCTATGTCTCAAACTGAATGATTAAAAGTGCATAAGATAAATGTCCAAGTCATCGTAACTTTAGAGTTCAAGCGTCAATTCCATCAACTCTATCGTCATAACCAAAATCATCATTATCCTGTCAACCACATTCTCGGGAAAAAAAGAGAGGTAAGTACTTTCGTACTTAGTAAAGGGTAGAAGAAACGATAATAATAAGTAGCAGTATAAACATACACATTTTTTACAATCACTACCACATTGGTTGCAACAATAGAGCTCGTTCACCCTCTACTAGCTCTGTAGTACATCATCGCACAAGTAAGGTGTGTTACATCAATATCAAAGGACACTACGGATTATGAGAAACGCACCACAACATGGGCGGCACCACTCATGGGGGCATGGACTCATGATCCATGTGGGAGTTACACGTAGTCCCGTAGGAGCGGTAAGGGTCCCATGCTTCGATGTCAAAAATGTGTCTCACCACTGATATTGACGTATTTGTAGAAAATCTAGGCCCAACCCCATATAAGAGGTGGGACTCATCCCCAAAACCTAGGTTATGAGGTGAGGAAGTCATCTCTTAATATGGTGGGTGAAACAATCTAAAAGCCCTAATGTGGATGACACTTTAACACGCCTCTCAAGTGTGGGCGGAGCACTCTTAAGCGCCAACAAAAGAGCCAACACTTCATGACAAGTGGGCTTTGATACCATTAAGAAAATGATCTCAATCACTTTGAAGATGAAAATTGAAGAACAAAGATCTAGAAAACTAGGGTTTTCCTTCAGGGAAACCAGACGAAATAAAACGGGAAAAACTTTATTGATTTTTCTCTCTCTTAGTACATAGATTGTCTACTATCAGCTATTTATACTTTCTACCCCAAAATACAGAAAAATAATAAATAAAATACAGAAAACCAAAATACTCTCAATATACTCAACACCTCCCTTAAGATGGACTAGGGGAGCTGTAGATGTCCTTCATGTGGAAATGCTGCAGCAACGAGTGAAAGATGGGACCATCCAAAGGTTTCGTAAAGATATCCGCGAGTTGATGCAAAGTAGAAATAGGAATGAGCTTCACAAGGCCATCTTGGATCTTTTCTCGAATAAGATGACAATCGATTTCGATGTGTTTCGTTCTCTCGTGAAAAACTGGATTGTGTGCTAGATGGATGGCACTAATGTTGTCACAATGTAGAGAGATGGGTCTTTGAAAAACAGCCCCGAAATCATTCCCAAGAAAGCACAGCCACTGCAACTCACAAACAGCAAGACCCAAAGCCCGGTATTCTGCCTCGGTTGAACTACTGGACACCGTTGTTTGTTTTTTTGACTTCCATGACACTAAGGCATTTCCAATAAACATGCAATATCCGGTAATACTACGACGAGTATCTTGACAAGCACCCCAATCCGAATCCGCTTACCCAGACAAAATAAGGGAGTTGTGTGCTGAATAAAACAAACCTCGCCCAGGTGCTGATTTAATATACCGAAGGACCTGCTGAGCAGCATGGAAATGGTGAACCGTAGGGGAATCCAAAAACTGGCTCAGTTGTTGGGTGGCGTAGGAAATGTCAGGGCGTGTGATCGTGAGATAGAGAAGCTTCCCAACTAGGCTGCAGTAAACCGTGTTATCAGTCAATAATTCTGAATCACCATAGTGTAACGACTCCTTTGACTTCATGGGTGTGATTGCAGCTTTGCAGTCTAGCATGTCAAAGGTCTCCAATAGATTGAGGGCGTATTTGCATTGTGAAATCAGTATACCTGAACCAGACCTGGATATTTCCAATCCAAGAAAAAACTTCCGTTGGACTTATTTTTAAGTTTTAGTGATGAGTGCCAGACTAGCTGTTATAGAGCTAAGGCAAAAAGATGTCAAGATCAAATGTATAGGTTTATTAGAGTTTGATCTTGTATAGGTTTGATCAAACAAGCACTGTAAAAGGTCAATTTGAATTACATCAAACATACTAGTCTAGATCAAGTAGGGTAGGTGAGTCAGAGAGGCGATCGGGGAACCTCTTTGAAGACTAAAAAGTGAGGCTCAAACTCGATTATTGAAGGCTAAGGGATCAAACTTAGTAATTAAAGTCAAGGATATGGAATCGAATTTAGGGAAGTGCATGATGACCTAAACTGATTAAATATACCTTATGTACAAGGTCTAAGTTCCACAAGTTAAGTGGTGATTGGAACTTAGTTATATGCAAAAAGGTGTAATCTAACTTCATAAATTAAAGTTAGATAAAAGACAGTAAGCTGAAGTGTTTTTAAACATAGCATAATAAGGATAAGCTTACTGATGTGTATTTCAGCAGACTTATGTTCTCAGGAACCTGCTGGACACATATTTCGATTTAATCAAAGGCTACATTGGAAGATTACAAGAAAGGGACAGCTAACAACCTCTGATTTTATCAAACAAATCAATGGTTAAGATCAAATGGACGTTGGGATGATTCAGACCATTATCCAATGGATACAAGTCAAAAAGTCTTTGTAAACTATCAAAAGCAATCACCGTGTCGATCTTATGAAAACGATGTAAAGCAAGTCAAATGGGACAAAATCAAACGGCTATGTTTGAATTTCAAACATAAGTCACAAAGATTCCTACCTATAAATAGAGGACTCCTAATTCAGATACAATTGATGAAAATTAAGGATCTATCTTGAGCAATCAGAATTAAAGCAAGAAAAACACCCATCGACCTCTTGAGCATAAAGTCAGCGATCAAATAAAATTCTTCAAGTGTAACCTGCATTCAAGCTGCATCAAGTCTACACACTTGAAGACATTAAGCTACTGATCATATCATCCTGATCAAGCTGCTGAAAGCTGAATCACTTACTTGATTCAATCTTTCTTTTATAAGAATCTATTGAGGACAATGAAGCATCTTTGGGTGTGAAAGACTGTTGTTTGTGGTGGAGCTGGTGAAGAGGCAATCCTTCCCTTCAAGGACCAGTGGAAGACTTTGGAGCATCAATCCTACCTGTTCCAAGTGTTCAGTTTGTGAAGCCATAGTTATTGGTGAAGGACAAGCAACTTAGGGATATTTGTAACAGCTATATCAAAGATCTCTAGTGAATTTCCTCCAACATCACAGGAGAAGAGTGGAGTGATAGGATTACACCACCCGGAACCACTATAAAATCTGCCTACTTTTCTCGCATTTATATTCTCGCATTTAGTTTATCTAATACATCAATCTCTTGAATCTAGCAGCCCGAACTCACACACATATACTATTGAGTATCTAATACTTGGTATCATATTTAACAACAAGTAATAAGGCTTAATTTTTGATATATTTCATTTGCACAAATTCAATAAACTCAACGGTCGTGAGACTATCGAGTGTCGGCCAGACTCATCAAGTATCAAAGAAGTCTTTGAAGTTCTTGAGTTTGTTAACTCCAAAAGTATTAAGTGTTAAGTTTATTCACCCCCCCTCTAAACTTAACCAAAACCTTTTCAAGGGACCAACAACTTCAAAGTCCCTAAATCCTTGATCTTGAACAACTTATGTAGATGATCCTTGATTTCAGTGATAAGGGGCATGTGGTTGCCTGCTAAGATGATGTCATCGACGTAAGCCAAAGCAATGAGAAATTTATCCCCCACTCGTTTAATAAACATGTTGTAGTCATGTTTAGATTGTTCATAGCCTAAATCCAGAAGAGCCATGGTTAGCTTATGGTTCCATTGACGACTAGCCTGTTTTAATCCGTAAAGTGATTTCCTTAATCGACAACCTTGATTAGGACAATCAGCTGTGAAACCAGGGGGCAAACGCATATACACTTCTTCGTCGAGGTCCCCGTGTAGAAAGGCGTTGTTTACGTCCAATTGGTGTAGCAACCACCCTTTTGCTGCTGCCAAGGCAAGTAAGCTGCGAATGGTTGTGACCTTTGCTACGGGGGAGAAGGTCTCCTCATAGTCTATTCCAGCTGTTTGGGTGTACCTTTTTGCGACGAGACGTGCCTTATATCGTTCTAGTGACCCATCAGACTTATATTTCATCTTATAAACCCATTTACACCCAATGGGTCGTTTCCCTTTTGATAAATCTATAATTTCCAATGTTTTTGTGGATTCTAGGGCGTCAATCTCTTGTTTCATAGCTGCTTTCCATTCAGGACTCGTAACAGCCTGATTATATGTTTGTGGTTCACAGATTTTATCAAGAGCAGTGACATAAGAAGCATGTGAAGCAGAAAGTTGTTCACAACTCATGACAAATTCTAATATGTGGGGTGAGACACGTTTCTGAGTGTGTGTGACCAAATGTAATCTTGCAAATAAGTGGGAACTTTGTGAGTTCTAATGGGCCGTTGAGCTGGATGAGGAGGAGATGTGTATGGATCCCCAGACTGTTGTGGGGAGGTGTGCACATCATGAGATGGTGACTGATGTGCATCATGAATAGCATCAAGTTCCTCAGGATTTACCTCTATATCATCACAGTGATCTAAATTTTGAAGAAAACATGGCATGGACAATGTGTCTAAGTGATCTGGTGAGACTTGACAAGTTTGAGTATTAAAGGGGAAGACTAACTCATGAAAAACGACATCTCATGAAATGAAAATTTCTTTTGTCACTAAATCCAGCAGGACATAGCCCTTTGATGTTTCTGACATGCCTAAATGTACGCAGGTACGGGCTCTTGTGTCAAATTTATGCCTATCCCTTGTCAGTGATGCTGCAAATACCAAACAACCTAAGACTTTCATATGCTTAAGGTCAGGTGGCTTATTGTACAACATATTGTAAAGTGTAGTATCATCTAAAACAGGTGTGGGTGTGAGGTTGATCATTCTGACTGCATGTTGTACACAGTGCCCCCAATAAAGGATAGGAAGATTAGCTTGGAATAGGAGGGACCTAGCCACATTAAGAATGTGCTGGTGTTTTCTCTCCACCACCCCATTTGCTGTGGAGTAGAAACACAGCTCTCTTGATGAATTATCCCTTTCTCACTGTAAAACTCTTCCCATCTGAATTCAGCCCTATTGTCTGTCCTCAAAACCTTATTATTTTACCAAATTGTGTTAAAACATAAGCATAGAAACTCTGGATTAAATATCTAACCTCAACTTTAGACTTAAGTAAAAATACCCAGGTATACCGGCTAAAATCATCTACAACTGTCATGAAGTAATGATGGCCATGCACTGTTGATTGTCTATATGGCCCTCATAAGTCCATATGCACTAAATCAAAAACTGACTCAACAGTACTTACACTTAAAGGAAAAGACAACCTCTTCATCCTAGCATGAGGACAAATATAGCAAATACTATCAGCAGCAGGTATCACTACTTACGTTAGGTGTAGTGCCCGAAAGACAATTATATAATTGTTTTAGAACAGAATCAATAATTCATCTTATTATATGCATGTATGCTTATAATTAAGACACTACTGAAAACCCTAAGTACCTCATTTATGTAATCACATAACTCAGTGTATGGCTATACACAAGAGGATTGAGTTAGTGAGATGTACTTAAAATTAACTTAGTCGGTAGCGTTGATTAATCTGAGTACGGGTTTCATGATTAATTTGCTAATAATGCGCCCGAGAAAACTTTAGGTGTGACGATCTTATCCAATTTGTCGGTAATAAGGTACTAGTGGGGCATTTATATATGATGATAATCATATGAAATTTGGACCGATTTGATTTGAGTTCTCGATATAATTCCGTAATCGAGAAGTCCTATCGAATCACAAGATGATCATATATGGATTAATCTCAATCCGGAGGTGATCACAGACAACTGCTTAGACTAGGGTAGGGTTTGATGTGTTAGTAAGGATCACTTCGCAGTATGTGGTCAAACACTTCTCGTTGGCTCTATTCTAGGATGAGTGAGTAGTCTGTGCGATCACAGATATGAAATACATTCCTTCCCTCGGGAAGTAGACAGACAGTTCCCTTATTTATTAACCCTAGAAACTGATCGATGGGCCCAGTTCATACTATATTAGTTATGAACTAATTGATCACTAGGGGGTTAATGGTAAATAAGGATAATATGTTTCGAGAAGGGTTTACGGAGATATCCCGAATCGAAACGAACAGTCTATGGAGGATTTATCCGTATGTAATGATTATATCAGTGGACGCTTATCAACTCATAGTTGAGTATATGTTATCTATATTCGGCGAGTTGATTTGGGTTTATGGTGGTGTAATCCCGGAATTAATAGATTGAATATTATTGTTCGGTCGGCGAATAATTTTATTTAATTTATTGTAGCTACTCGAATATGGGTCCATGGTCCCCGACGTGGCTCTAATATAGCATATACGATTTCTCGTCGTTTCACCTCAATTGTAATTAAATAGTTGGATTAGACTATTTAATTGATATGTGGATTAATTGTTTAGTTGGACTAGATAATTAAATACATGGAAAAGAAATTTTTCGTGGACTCGGCCTAATGTGTCAAAAAATGCGTGTGGACATTTTATTTAATTAAGGGTGGCGCAAATTTGTATTAAGTGATTATTAAGGAATTAGTTTTCTTGGATAATTATTAAATGTATGTTTTATCTTTTATTTGTTAATTGATAATTCATGGAATATTAGATAATAATATGATTTATCCTGATTTGTTTGGGACAATTATTTTATTTATCTTTTATTTGGAATAATGATTAATCTAATAATTATCTCTGAATTATTAAATCCTTGAAGGACAATGATTACTCTCTTATATAAAGAGAGTTCTCCCAAGCCTTATGACACAATACAAATTTCGAAATAATTGGGAGTATTATAGCTTAGAGATTTCGGCTATAATTCTAGGGTTCGAGTTTTAGAAAAACTTCGGGTTTTTTAAGGTAGCATATCGAGGAGGTCCGGCGGCTTGAAACACCATCTACCTGGTGTTGCTTGGAGACACACGTTGGAAGACTGCGACTTCTCATCTAGCTTGGATCTTGGATTGAAGATTGTTCTTGGAGTTTATTCACCATTAACCGGTAAGCAATTTAACCCCCTCGTAGGTTAGATTTGTTATTCATGTATTTTGATTGTTTAGATCTAGATCTTGTACTTTCCGAGCGTAATCGGGTGGATCTTTGATCCATCCGGTAATATTACATCCTACAAGTGGTAGCAGAGCCTTTGATCTACCAATCAAAGTATGTGAATTTTAGATCTAAGGAGTGGAATAGCATGTGTAGATTGCTTGTTTTCGTTTTAATTTTTTTATTGATTCGAAAAATTTGATCATGATGCATTGTGAATGTTGTGGTTGAAGAGATGGATTGGGGTTGGTATTGTTTACCGGTAGATCTATTTTCTAGCTCTTTTGATTAGTATCAATTGAGCATAGGATGTGTAATTCATTTTATGTCATGCGAAAAATTGTAAAATGTAGTACCTTTTGTATTTATTTTATTTGTTTCAGATTCGAGACGACGAAGATCATGGTGTTGAAGATAATCAAGAAGGTAAAACGAAAGGAGGCCGAATTGTTTAGAATTTTTTTTTCCGGCTGTTTCCGTTTTTTTTTTAATGCGCCAATGTTAAGTATTTGATTGTTTCATGCGGCTATTTTCTATTAAAAGTGATGCGGCAGCTTTATTTGACCATTAGGTCAAAAACAATTTAAAAAAAAGTTTTTTTTATTAATTTTGGCCGAGGGCCTGTTATAATAAAAAAAAAAAGTTTTTTTTTTTATAAAACAATTTAATATAGATATATTATAAATATATTGGTATATTACGGCCTCATCTCCTCGTCGTTCGTGGTTCGTATCAAGATCGAAGGTTCGAGATCCGGAAAATTCAAGATCAAGATTTGAAGATCAAGACTTGAAGACATAGATTTAGTTTTACTTTTCCTTAGAAAATAGGTTAGTCGGGGTACCAACGGTCCATCTCGATGTTTACTTTTCCGTTATTTTTTTCGTGTATGATCGAAAATCATGTGATAGAAACCGAAAATTGCCATGACATGCATCATATCATGATTCCACTTCAATGCATACATGTAGCTAGTTTATTTGGAATAAATTAGGCATGTATAACTCGTATAATTAGTTAAAAGCTTTTTTAATTAATATGTGGTAGTTAATTAATTAAGTAACTAATTATTAAAACCGAGGAACCAGGTTTTGTCAATCGTTACGATTTTAGTGATGGATTCTCGGTGAATCCCACTTAGATAAATCGTTGAGTTTTCGGTGAACCTACCTTAAACAGAAACGAGATTACGCTTTGGTTGACAATTTAGAAATCGGAGAATCTTAGTACATGGGTTCGGAAATGGTCTAACCATGGTTGGGTGAATTCAACAGAGCTTCGGCTCAATCGACTCCCCTCCACGTGTGATGTACGTTACAGTAGTTCGGAAAGACTTAGCATAGCCGATAAGCCTTCGGGCTAAACGGGGCTTCTCTTGCCGGATTGGCCTAAACTGTCACATATGTTCCAACGAATAAGACGGCGTAGACTTGCCTACATAACCGACCCTGTTCGGAGTACTTTGATTTATTGTTTCTTATTGTCAAGGCCGAAACCGTAATTAGTAAACCCACAACTTTTTCAAATTATTGAGTGGGAGCGGGGAAGGCGATAGCCAACCCCACGGCCTCTACTATAGATGCAAGCACGTGAGAGAAGGGTGACGCCTCGAGCCGCTTTGATTTCGGCCCCCTACGGATGGTGTTCACCCCTATCAAAATTCAAGGCTTGGTCTCCGAAAGGATAGGATTTTGGGTACTCGTTGAGTCACTGACCGACCCTACGGCGGCATACTCGGGGCGTACTTTGAGATCTGATATAGTAGGTCACACTCTTTATGAATATTTTCGAAATATCTAGGCTATAAAAGGAATGTATCAATGATTAAGGTCCGGGATGTCTGATTCCCGTGAGATGTTTGATTCTCGAAGCTTAATCATTGAGAGAGATTGTCTCAGTTTAACCGTCACCTCTTTGACCTACCTTTCAGCGGCACTGAGGTGTGAGGTTAAATCCTTGGAACGGTAGGATAGACTTTTTATTAGTTTATTATTACTAAAATAAAAATCTAGTAGTGAAAATTTATTTTTTGAATTTAACTTTCTGTTATGTTTATTTTACAAATTTAATCTCTAAGCTACTAAACTGTTAGTAATAGGACTTCATTAAAAATGTGGAAAGTAACAAGTGCGTTGTAAATTATCAAACAATGCATTTATTTTTTTGGAAGAGATTTATTCTCTTGAGCCTTTAAATTTTAAGTGACATAGTATAGGTATGCCATTCCCATCATTCGTGTTGAACGAGAGACGACCATATTTAGTTTACAAAAGATGATTTAGGACTATATATAAAATTCATTTAGTGAATTTTAAAAGTGTAATTACACATCAAATTTCTAATTGAAAAATTGGAAAATCATATACATAAGGCATTGCTAGTTAGACGGTATTTGAAACCGATAACCTAGTGGGAGCCTTAGTCTTATGATTTGTTGTTTTTCTGAATCATTAGAAATGTGTAATAGACTGCACAGGAGTTTTTCCATTCATTGGAAAAACAAGAATAAAGCGTTGCTAGTTAGACATTATTTGAACCGATAAACTCTACTGGGAGCTTAGTTACGGAGATTTTATAATCTTTGAAACATCATGAACACAAAGATTGCTCTTGAGGCGATGATTTGGAATCGATAAACTAGTGGGAGCTTAGTTCTAGGTGATGTTCTAATCTTTGAAAAATCATAAATACAAAGTGTTGCTAGTTAGGCGGTATTTGGAACCGATAAACTAGTGGGAGCTTTGGTCTTATGATTTGTCGATTAGAAATATCGATAGTCCAAGCAAGTAACATCTGAACATCCACGAGTTCAAGAGTAGTGTCTACTCGAACGAACTGCTAGTTCAAGACTGTTTCCATTTAAGGAAAGTCGAGAATGGGAAAGAATGTTTATACGTGTTAGTCATCTAAACTAAGTAGTTTTAAGGCTAAACCGGAAAATTAATAAATTGGAAATTAGAGGATAAGGAAAGTGATTTCTGATCACTGACCAATGCATCCTTAGCAATTTTCTCGAATGCTAAAGTTCTTTGGAAGAACTAGGTAGCTTTGCATTAAACGATAAATAAAATAGACAATGGGCAGTTATTTCAGATAGACTAGTGGGAGTGATATAAGGAAATGAATCTCGGATTCAATTCTTGAGTATCATAGAAAATTCATTTTCTGTTTTCGGATTCGATGGAACGAACGTATTCATTTTCAATAGGATAATTTGTTTGTCTTATTGACGATAAATATAACATTCGTAGCATGAATCCAAGACTCGGACTTTTGTTTGATAAAGTGACAACCACTAAGAAATGCTGAATAGGTATATGTAACACATCTTAAACTATATAAACGCAAATAGTTTCCGTATTTTGATAAACGCTTCTTTCTATTCTATTAATTAGTGCATATTCCCTAAAGACAAGATCGGAAGACTGGCTTAGGGTGATTCCTACCTCCCAGTCAAAGGAACACTATCTCAAAGGAACAATGCCTAAGCTTCCTTTCAATCGGGAAAAGGGTAATAGATTTAAAGAAGTTACATAGCCTGTTCATATCGACTTTCAGGGTCATATGAAAGATACAAGCTAGTGGGAGCTTCTGAGTAGTGACATATTGTCGGATAACTACTCGAAACTCCGGTAAGTTTATCCAAAACATTTGGAGGAAATCTCTAATTTCACCAGAGATAGTATTCCATACTCAGAAATAGGCTATTACGTAGTCTTCGGGACCGATGCTCGGCCTGCCTCCCAGTGAAATGTTTTCACTAAGGGATACACCATAAATTTGCCTTATATAGTTATTGATGTGCTACGATACGCTGCTGAACTCATTTAAGATATTCATTGCAAAATAATGGTTGTAATGAAAAACCGAGAAGTCTACCTAAAAGATGCCTACGCATTTGTGGATAAGGAGTGAATTCGGTTCACCCCACTTCCGTGAATATAGACATTTAGCATTTAGTGCTTGAAGGTAGGACTGGAAATTTTGCGTACACGTTCATGTCGTGAAATATCTTAATGCATGAGTAAAGGTTGGTTATAAAACTCGTAAAATCAGATAATGACGGTTATACTGTCAAACTCGGTCTGATAGAGTCTATAAATAACAACCTTGGATCTTGAAGTATTTGTACTCAAGATGTTACTAACTGATTTATTCAGTCCACATCGAACACCGGCAGTTGGTGATAACACTCATAAAAACTACTAAACTAGATCAGTATATCAATCCACCCCGAACGCAGTGGGAGTATGATTTATCCATTACCCATTGCAGGACCTTTCGGTCTATAGGGTAGATTGATGACCTATAGTCCTTTGTGGGCTGTGTAGGATCCTGATCATAGAGGTTGGTTTAAAAGCCATAACCCTGTGAATGGAGTTTAATACTCGAGTTCTGTTCAAACTCTTATAGAACCACCTGAGTATCTCAGGCCCAGTGGGAGTAATTGGAACTACACGGAAAAGAGTCGAATGAATAGGAAATTTTAACTTTCACCGCAAAGTTGAGTAATTTAGGGGTGATTCCCTCAAAGTTAGAGAGTTAACTAGGCCGTGATCTCTCTTACCACTCAGTCTTGCTTGATTTCGTCAGAAAGCGGGAAATAGGGGTGATTCCCTAAGACTTCCTTGCCGAACGACGGAATCTGGATTCATTCGAATGTGAAGGGTTTTAGCTAAGAACAAATAACGGATTCGTTACAAAGCGTAAAATGGGGTGATTCCTCAAGACCTTTTGCGAGACTAACGGTATCTTAATTTATTCGAGATAGAACCTTTGGCAAGATGCCGCCATAGCTTATATCCTTTGGGGATTAAAGCAAACCTCTAGGTCATTTCAAAGTCATATATTTTAATATGTGGACTTGACGAGAATGTTGATAAGTCTTTCGTGGACCAGGCATCAATATTAGTAAAGTAGTATGTAGATTAGTGTTTGTGAATGGTAACACTTTGAAGCAGTTGGAAGCAACATGGGTGTGTTATCTGAAGTCAGAGTCTGACATGCCATCGGGATTCATTCTAAAGGATTTGATTCGCTCAAATTCATGAGAATCGATCATTGGCAATCCCATCCATTCACCTGGTTAAGACATTCTTGCATTTATGCAGCATTCAACGATGTAGTCTACCCTACCTCTCAAGAATGCTTGTCTAAACCTACAGATGAATACTAAATGGGATGTTTAGTGTATCCTCAAGTCTCTTTGGGAGAATGAGGAATAATATGCCTGTATATTTAGGTGCAAACTAGAATATAAGTGATAACACTGATTCTGGCTTTAGGTCAGATTGAGGATGATCGTTAATCGATCTCAGTCTCAGTGTTTACTCATGTGATAAAGTATTATCCAGTAAGCCGATGCCACTTCATTGTGAAAACATTGGAGAGGTAGTCATAAGGATTTTGCAATCACTAGAGGTCATAAGCATTCGTACCACCGAATTAGATGGAAAGGCGACGTTTCGATCCCAAAGATTGACTCAAGCCGACAACCTACCTGATCAGTGTACCGAGTCACATGGTATTTGGATTCTAAGTACGCGCCGGGTCACTGACCTACCCTACGGCGGCACACTCCGGTCGTGCTTGGAAGGATGAATTACTAAGATGCGCTTGGAGAAGTGCAGATTTGAGGATACGTCTCACTTGTTTTGAGCAAGTGGGAGAATGTTGTAGATAAAGATATAAATGGTGTGCTCTAAAACAATTAATCCACTTGCCTTTCGTGCAAGTGGGAGATTGTTAGGTGTAGTGCCCGAAAGACAATTATATAATTGTTTTAGGACAAAATCAATAATTCATCTTATTATATGCATGTATGATTATAATTAAGACACTACTGAAAACCCTAAGTACCTCGTTTATGTAATCACATAACTCAGTGTTTGGCTATACACAAGAGGATTGAGTTAGTCAGATGTAATTAAAATTAACTTAGTCCGTAGCGTTGATTAATCTGAGTACGGGTCTCATGATTAATTTGCTAATAATGCGCCCAGAACACTTTAGGTGTGACGGTCTTATCCGGACTGTCGGTAATAGGGTACCTAGTGGGGCATTTATATATGATGATAATCATAGAAATTTGGACCGATTTGATTTGAGTTCTCGATATAATTCCGTAATCGAGAAGTCCTATCGAATCACAAGATGATCATATATGGATTAATCTCAATCACGAGGTGATCTGAGACAAGCCGCTTAGACTAGGGTAGGGTTTGATATGTTAGTAAGGATCGCCGCAGTATGTGGTCCAACACTTCTCGTTGGCTCTATTCTAGGATGAGTGAGTAGTCTGTGCTATCACAGATATGGAATCCATTCCTTCCCTCGGGAAGTAGACAGACAGTTCCCTTATTTATTAACCTTAGAAACTGATCGATGGGCCCAGTTCATACTATATTACTTATGAACTAATTGATCACTAGGGGGTTAATGGTAAATAAGGATAATATGTTTCGAGAAGGGTTTACGGAGATATCCCGAATCGAAGCGAGCGATCATGGAGGATTTATCCGTATGTAATGATTATATCGGTGGACGCTTATCAACTCATAGTTGAGTATAAGTTATCTATATATAAATCGAGTTCAATTTCGGGTTTATGGTGGTGTAATCCCGGAATTAATAGATTGAATATTATTGTTCGGTCCGGCGAATAATTTTATTTAATTTATTGTAGCTCACGAATATGGGTCCATGGTCCCCGACGTGGCTCCTAATATAGCATATACGATTTCGCGTCGTTTCACCTCAATTGTAATTAAATAGTTGGATTGGACTATTTAATTGATATGTTGATTAATTGTTTAGTTGGACTAGATAATTAAATACATGGAAAAGAAATTTTTCATGGACTCGGCCCAATGTGTCAAAAAATGCGTGTGGACCTTTTATTTAATTAAGGGTGGTGCAAATTTGTATTAAGTGATTATTAAGGAATTAGTTTTCTTGGATAATTATTTAATGTATGATTTATCTTTTATATGTTAATTGATAATTCATGGAATAATAGATAATAATATGATTTATCCTGATTTGTTTGGGATAATTATTTTATTTATCTTTTATTTGGAATAACGATTAATCTAATAATTATCTCTGAATTATTAAATCCTTGAAGGACAAGGATTACCCTCCTATATAAAGAGAGTTCACTCAAGCCTTATGAAACAATACAAATTTCGAAATAATTGGGAGTATTATAGCTTAGAGATTTCGGCTATAATACTAGGGTTCGAGTTTTAGAAAAACTTCGGGTTATTCTAAGGTAGCATATCGAGGAGGTCCGGCGGCTTGAAACACCATCCACCTGGTGTTGCTTGGAGACACACGTTGGAAGACTGTGGCTTCTCATCTAGCTTGGATCTTGGATTGAAGATTTTTCTTGGAGTTTATTCACCATAAACCGGCAATTTAACCCCATCGTAGGTTAGATTTATTATTCATATATTTTGATTGTTTAGATCTAGATTTTGTACTTTCCGCTGCGTAATCGGGTAGATCTTTGATCCATCCGGCGATATTACATCTTACAACTTCATCATTCTTCTGCTTTACGACATCCATCCTTTGTTGAGACATGTGCCCCAGCCTTAGATGCCATAGCAGGTCTTTATTTGGAGCGACCTTGAAAACACTTCTTGCACTATTGCAGAATCTCTCAGCTGCATTGTTTGCTGCTTTATTCTTTACTTCAGTCTGCAGTATGTAAAGCCCTCCTTCTTTCTTAGCTATACGAATCTTCTGCCCAGTTCTCTTGTCCTGTACAGAACACATACCATCCACAAACAAAACACTCAGTTGTTTATCCATAGTCAATTTGCTCAGTGAAATAAAGTTGGACTTGAAAGTAGGTATGCATAAGACCCTATCCAGAACCAAACTATCATTTATTCTCACTGTGCTTATGTGTGACACACTAACTGTTGCACCATTTGGAAAATTTACTGTGATCCCTTCCACTGTACTGACTTGTTCAAATGTGTCAATAGAACTAGCAACATGATTAGTTGCCCATGAATCTATAATCCAAGAATTCATACATCTACCTTGCACTTCCTTATTAGTCTGCCTGAAGTTGGCTGTCAAGATGCTAGCTTGATTCACCAAATGGTTCTTTTCTGGTTTGTCATCAAAATCCATTTGATCCAAGAATTTGGACAATTTTTGAAGTTGCTGCGCACTCAACCCCATTCCCTTCTCTGAGGATTTGCTGTACTCAAAACCTTGAGATCCTTCATCTCCTCTAACATCATCATACCTCTCAGCAAGATTGACCTTCCTCTTTGGTTTCTATCCCGGCGGATATCCATTCTTCCTGTAACAATCCTCTAATGTGTGTCCATTGAAGCCACAATAGCTACACTGAATCTTCCTGTAGGTTCCTCCTCTCTGACTTCTTTCCCATCTAGCATGATTCTTGTCACCATTGAACTCAGTCCCCATTCTATTAGCAAAGATACTTGCCTGTGTGTTCTGTGGGTGAGTAGCAGCATGCTCCAGTTTCCTTTCATACTGAATACTCATTGAAAAAGGCCTCACTAATGTCAGGAAGATGTTTCATTAGTAGAATTTGTGACCTCACTGGAGCAAAAGCCTCACTCAGGCCTTTTGCAAATCTTATGACGTATTCCGACTCCAGATATTTAACGAAAGTAGGAATCACATTGCAAGTACATTTTACAGCACATGTACAGCTAGGAATAGGTTTTAGGATCATAATTTCATCCCAAACAGTCTTTAGAGCAGGAAAATACTCAGTAATTGTTTGATTACCTTGTGTTATCTGGTTTATCTCCTCTAATAAATCAGATAGACGGAAATCATCCATGTTCGTGTACCTACGATGAAGATCGTCCCAAATCTCCTATGCACTATTCATTCAGGTGATGCTCCTCTGTATAGCCGGTGAAACTGACTTCGTTATCCACGCCATAATTGTGGTGTCATATTGATCCCAACGATTCATCATTCTCTCATCATCGACAGGCTTCGGAATTGCTCCATTCACAAAACCTAGTTTGTTCTTCATCTCTAGTGCCATCCGCATCGATCTACTCCAGGAATGGAAATTTCTCCCAATCAATGGCGGATCAACCAAAGCGAGATTAGGATTCTCGTTTGGATGGATGTAATAAGGACTTGACGCCTCAATTTCTGCTGCAGCTCGAACTTGTCTCTCATTCGCCATTTTTAGATCTGAATCGTAACAGCAAAATTCTACACAAAAAAAAAACTGAAAGCGAAGGACAATAGGATCTTCTAAAACTGCTCTCTTAATATGGTAGATATAAGATGAGGGGCCTCATCCCCAAAACCTAGGTTATGAGGTGAGGGAAGTCCATCTCTTAATATGGTGGGTGAAACAATCTAAAGCTCCCAATGTGGGACACTTTAACATTATTAGCTTTTAGACAACCACATATGTATTTACGAGTTAAGTTCTAACCATCTGATTCATTCACATAAAAAGGTTTCTTAAAGACTTCTAGTCCTAGACATTCTATTTACATTACCTAGCACATTGTAAAAGGATCCATGACTACTAAGTCGATGTCCCACAAGGCCTAAACAACGCCTTCCGGTGCTCCTACCTTTTCCCCATGAGAGTCTCGGGTTAGTCTTTGAGCCAAGACTACTGTGAAGTCGATGTTAGGCATTCGCTTAATTAACATTTAATGCCCTCAAAGGCATGCACAACATTCAAAAACTGAACGTACTAGCAAAATCAACAAAATAAGGGGAACATGGTATTTTGGCGCCCGTCAAACACCATCATACCTATTATGAGATTCATTTATTCAAAGAGCTTACATCTTATAACATCATAGCTATAAGATACTATTTTTCCGGTTAGGGTATAACCATTTTTTTATAAGATACTACTTTGATTCAATTTGAGATATATATTTACCACCTTTTACATATTTTTTACCTAATCAGCCCAACCTCTATAATAGTAATGATAACGAAATAACAATAAAATAACATAAAACATATACCGGATGAATAGAATCACATCCTGAATTGCTAAGGGTGCTGCCGACGTAATTTACAGAAGAGTATCTTTTTTTTTTTTTTTTTTTTTTTTTTTTTTCCACTTTTTACGAGCTGGCGCAAAAGCGCCTATTTATTGGGGAGGGGATTGAGAACCCTGACCTCCCAATAGAGGCAGGAATAGCTGAGTGGCTAACCAGCGCAGGATGAAAGCTACTTGCTCTACAGAAGAGTATCTAGAAATAATTTTTATTTTTATTTTCTTTTCTTCTTCCTTGAAATTAATACTTAAATAATAACACCTAATTCATAGTACTACTTGACCCAAGTACTATTCAACAATACAATGAAATATGATAATGTCGTTTCAATTTGCTTTGGCCGGCCGAACCCTTTCATTCGTTTCCTTCTTCTTCTTTTTCGGCAACATAAAATAAAAAGTATAACAATAAACCCCAGCAATAGTTATCGGAAATTCGGTTGCCTATGTATCTTTTATATGTAATCGTATCGGAGCACGACACATATAAAAAAATCAAAACGAACATAGTTTTTATTGTTTTTTTTAGTCTTTCATAGTTTTTTTATAGTTTTTTTTATTATAGGTTTTTAGAGTATTTTATAGTTTCTTATAGTTTTTTTTAGTCGGTTTTAAATATAAGTTGATTAAAAATGTTTTTTTATTAAATATTACGTGAGAGATATTGTGTTATTTTTCTTATATGTAAATTATGTTATTTTTTCAACGCTTGTACCGGTAATTCGGTTGCCTACGTATCTTTTATATGTAATCGTGTCGGAGGAACGACACATATAAAAAAAGCGAATGTAGTTCTTATAGTTTTTTTTAATAGGTTTTTATAGTATTTTTTAGTTTCTCATATTTTTTTAGTCGGTTTTTAAGTATAAGTTGATTAAAAATGTCGTTTTATTAAATATAACGTGAGATACATTGTGTTATTTTTCTTATATGTAAATTATGTTATTTTTTCAATGCTTGTACCAGTAATTCGGTTGCCTACGTATCTTTTATATATAATCGTGTCGGAGACACGACACATATAAAAAAATCAAAGCGAATGTAGTTCTTATAGTTTTTTTTTATAGGTTTTTATAGTTTTTTTTTATAGTATTTTATAGTTTCTCATATTTTTTAGTCGGTTTTAAGTATAAGTTGATTAAAAATGTTGTTTTATTAGTTGTAAATTTGATTATAAAATGGAATTTTTTTTTTTTACACTTGTAAAAACATTAGTTGAATAAAATACAAACCAAATTTACTTATAACATAAACCGTATTGAAGTAACGATTAAATCTGAACAAATTCAAAAATCGGTATCGTAAAGTAAATTTGATTGTTGTTTTAACAACTAAACAAACTTGATAATCAAATAAATGTGTAGAAGATGTAAACTTTTTTTTGAGGGAAGAAGATGTAAGAATTGAGAGGAGAGTGGTGTAAGATATTGGAAATGGAATGTGGTAGTATTTATAGGATTTTTTTGAAGAGTTTGGAAAAAAAAAAGCCGTTTGTAATTGTAGCCGTAGGGGCCGGTTCAATCGCCGGTTCCGGTTCCGGTTAGGGTTCTGGCCGGGCCGGTTGAACCGCCGGTTCCGGTTACCAAAAATCCCTAACCGTCCCCTAACCGTCCAACCGGCGGTTACACAAACCGCCGGTTCTAAAACCGCCGGTTCCGGTTTCATTTGGCCACCACTAGCAATAGTAAATAAAAATAATAAAATAGCACCTAACTAAATACGATTGAGCACCCAAAATTCGTTTAAGAACACCCCTTACCTTTTAGCAATTTGAAAGAGAAACCAAAAACAAAAGCTTGAATCTTTCGATTCCACCACTCCTACGATCAACCTACGATAATTAAACGACAAGCTACGGTTAGCCAATCCTCTAATTCACCAAAATCTCAGATTTTCTCAAGAACGAACGAATCTTATAATTAGGGCTAGGAAGGAAAACTTACCGAAAAAAGAACGCCTAGTATCGAAACGATCGCCTCCTCGCGGTGATCAATTTCTTCTACTATGGTCTGTACCGAAAATCAACCGTTAAACCCCGAATTTAAAAAACAGCGTTAGACCTTTTTTTACAGCCGGCCTCTCTCTCAGCATTCAGAAAATTTCAACGTGATGAGATATGAGTAACTTTAGGTAATAATACCCCTTTTATACCCATTAATTAAAATCCCTTAATTAAAATTTAATTATTTCCTTTAATTAATTCATTTAGGTTTAATATAAAATAGGAAAAATAAAAAAAAAATTCCTTTTACAATTATACTTGATCGAGCTCAATGTGAAAATGAATAGATACAGTACGGTCTTTCTTGTTCTAGGATCAAGCAAAGAGTAGTTTTTTTTTCTATATATGGACTGAACATAGGAAAAATAAGCTGCCTACGTATCCAAATATATATTTGGAATCAAGTCCAACCGTAGTTCAAGCGGTTATCCGTCATAATGGAGTTAATGGGTGGTTATGTAATCCACCCACGTCTCACGTTTGCATATAACTGCTCTTTCTCCCAGATGCGCATGTCTCCGATCTACTACTTACTTCGTCGTGGACTCCGCTCGGTCGATCCGTCTACTTCAACCGACCTGGGACTGCCGCTGGTCTCTCATCTTGATCTAAACTGGTTTCTGGTTGAGGAGCCTCCTGAAGGTTGGTCCCCATCCAGGACCTGACCCAGGATCTTTTAATCGCCTGGTCTATGTGGTCGTACGGACTTCCAGGTCGGATATACCCTTGTTCTGTTCTGCTGGTCCGTTAGGTATACACCTGACATGTGGACGTATCCGGGTCACCCCCAATCAAAGCCCCCCCAGATCTTAATCGATGTGGTCTGGCCTTTTAAATGGATTAATATCTGATGGTCCAGGGTTTTCCACGTGTATCACATAGATAGCCAATCCACCATTGCCTCGGTTATCTCAAACGTCACCATAATTGCACACGCCTTGTCTTTTCAATCGGTGCATAGTCCAAACGTCCCATCTTTTTGCCAAAGGCTATTAAATCTACTAAACCCTGCAAACGCCCATCATTATTTATTGATACAGACGCCATATCTGCCGGATTTGCTCCCTCAATTATCAAGTAAGTTTTTCTTCTTTCTGCGTGATCTACTTTTATCCCTTATGAATCCAGACCAGCCTGAAGTATCTAATCCTGGCGAAAATCCCCTTTTCTCTATTCTCCCTTCTCATTTGATTGCTTCTATTGTTCCTGCACTTATTGAATCGCCTCCAACTGAGTATAATATTTCCAGGTTATCTGCGCCCATAAGAGCATTAAGGAGGACCTACGAGACTAAAAAGATGATGGCTTGTCATGCAATCGACTCCAAATTGAAGGATTCTGATATCACAAACATCTGTGATAAGTATGGGATAAACAAGAATATTTATGCTCCTATCCGACCTGAGTCTGGGAAAAGTGCCGCTGCTCCTCCTGCCGGATACTGTGCTGTTTATAAGGATCAGTTTGATTGCGGTCTTAGATTTCCCCTTCCTCCAGCCTATTTGGAAATACTTCGATATTACGATTTAGGTATTGGTCAGATAGTCCCAAATAGTATACGAGCCATTACTGGTTTCCTGATTTGGTGTATGTGTTTTGTCATGCCTTTCACGTTGTTACTTTTTAGGATTTTTTAGCAGTGTAAACAAGTTAAGAAAAGTCCTGGCTGGTACTGCTTTTGCCGGAGAACCGATAGTCTGAGCAGCATACGGTTGATTAAGAAAACAGACCAGTCCTTCTCGGATTGGAAAAAACATTTCTTCTATATTAGGTCTCAAACTGCCAGGGACATAGACAAGCGGAACACCTCCACTAAAAATAGTGATGTGTTAGAAAGCAAGCTGGATAAGAAGTTGTTAAATGATATCAGAGTATCCCCCATATATCTCGGTCTGAAAAACTACAGTTCCAATTTAATGGATGCTGCTCGTCTGGAAACCGCTGGTCCAGAACCCTATGTTGAGCTGTCGGAGGAGAGATACAATATAAGTAGGATCTTTTTTTTTGAATGTTTATGCATCTCCTTTGAGACATGTTTTTAATTACTTGTTGATATTTGCAGTGGCAAGTTTCACCGACATCATTCAAATAGCAGATGACACCTCACCTCCCAGGGCCCAGGATGCATCTGATCCCGTTATCAACCCAGACGTGCCTGATCAGACTGCTCACTCTGGTGACGTTCATTTAAATGAGCCTTTAATCGAATTCGATCATGCTGACGATGATTCTGAGAATACCAATGAATACCAGATGGTTCCACGCACTGCCCCGGTCGAAACCACTGTTGAGACTAGACGTCCCCCAAAACGTATCAGATCTCACAATCAAGATGCTGGAAATGCTGAGGCCTCAGAGCGAGCTCAAGGGGAAAGATATGATTGGAAAGAATGGTCCAATCAAGACTTGTAAAAATTTGTAAGGATCCTCTCTCAAGTAGTAATCTGGTTTTTTATTTATTTATAATATATGCTGATTTTACTCCCTATATTCCTTTGTAGGGTGCCAAACTGGGTAGGGAGATCCTGTCCAGACTGAAGAATTCTGGAAAAGTCGAAGAGGACCTGTCCAATTCTTTATCTGAATGGAAAGCCAAATATGAAGATTTGTTGAACACTTCTACTGCTGAGAAAATTGCTTTGTCTGATGAATTGCTGGCTAAAGATGGTGAGCTGAAGACCAAGGATGCTGAGTTCCAGACCCATGTTGCTACTGCTAATCAAATCAAATCCAAGCTGGAAAAGATGGTATGCGATCTTGAAGTGGAAAGAGACAATTTGAAGAGCAAACTCCCTGAGCATATCACTAAAGCCCTTGCGACATGAGAAAAATCACGAGTGGCCGACAATATTAAGATGTTATTTGCTCTGATAATTTGGTTTGGATACTCCTCAGCTATTGAAGATGTGAAGGCATCAGGTCTTGATGTTGATGTTGCCAAGCTCCCTCATTCGGGTTGGAACAGGAAAGATGGGGCCTACACTTATGAGGCCAGATTCAAAGAGTTTATAGATGGAGTGGAATTGGTTTCCAAATATGGAAAAAAGCCTCCAACTGCTCAAACTGGCTCATCATCTCAACCTCAAGCTCCCCCCCAATTCAAATTGAAGATACTTAACTTCTTTTTCTTTTTCTTTTAATTCTGACTTCACCCATTGCAACTTTTGCTGTTATTCTCAAAACTTGTTGCTCTGCCGTTTCCATATAGGGTTTTTGGAATTTTAGTACCTTTGTTGCGCCATTCGAATAATTTCTATAACATGTGTTCACCTTTGTGCTTTATATTATGTTTTTCCTTTATCCTCTGCACCCCCAGTATGATATGTAGTTTGTGTGTGAAGCACATGTCATACTTTGAACAGATTATCGACCTGACCTGAGGCCTGATGGTTATCGACCTGATTTGAGGTCTTAAAGCGGTCTGATTTTTCAGACTTAATGATTTTTCTTTTGTAAGAGTTATCGACTTCACCTGAGGTCTGATGGTTATCTACCTGACCTGAGGTCTTGAAGCGGTCTGATTTTTCAGACCTATTAATTTTTCTCGTTTAAGAGTTATCGACCTGACCTGTGGTCTAATGGTTATCGACCTGACCTGAGGTCTAATGATTACAGACCTGACCTGAGGTCTTAAAGCGGTCTGATATTTCAGACTTAGCGAATTTTCTCTTTTAAGAGTTATGGACCTGACGTGAGGTCTAATGGTTTACGACCTGACCTGAGGTCCTTAAAGTGGTATGATATTTCAGACGTAGCGAATTTTCTCTTTTAAGAGTTATGGACCTGACCTGAGGTCTAATGGTTTACGACCTGACCTGCAGTCTTTAAAGTGGTCTGATATTTCAGACTTAGCGAATTTTCTCTTTTAAGAGTTATGGACCTGACCTGAGGTCTTTAAAGTGGTCTGATATTTCAGACTTACTGAACATCTCTCTTTTGAAGAGTTTAACAATAGAATATATTACAGTCATACAACATAAGTCAAAAAAGTTTAAAAAAGTATCACAATGCATAATAAACTTGCAGAGTAAAATGACAATCACTTGCCTTAAACATAAATTATTTTCAGATTAACTGCATTCCAACTTCTGGGAATGGTTTTCCCTGTACCATCAGCCAATTGGTACGCTCCCTTTCCATGCACCTTGATGATTTGATAAGGTCCCTCCCAGTTAGGGCTTAACTTTCCAGTTGGCCCTTGCCTGCTGTCTTCGTTCTTTCGCAAAACCAGATCACCAACCTTAAAGTAACACCGTTTGACCCTGGAGTTATAGTATTGGGATAGCTGTTGCTTATACTTAGCCATTCGGATCAAAGCAATATCCCTTTTCTCCTCCAACTCATCTTTAGCATGCCTCGTTTCTTCTTCCTGAATCTGATCATTGTGCAGTGTTGTTCTAGGAGATGGCAATCCAATTTCTGCTGGTATAACAACCTCTCACCCATACGCTAAGGAGAATGGAGTTTCACGTGTTGATGAATTTGGGGTGGTTCTGTAGGCCCAGAGGATATTTGATAGATGTTCAACCCAATGCTTTCCCTCTTGTTCCAGCCTTTTCTTCAGACCAACCTTGATCTGCCTGTTCGTTTGCTCCACTTGTCCATTGGCCTGTGGGTGACCCACATAAGTGAAATGTTGTGTTATGCCCAAATCAGCACACCATTCCTTAACTCTATTATCTTCAAATTGAGTACCATTGTCTGAAATTATGGTCTTTGGTATACCATCTACATATCAGGTTCTTCCACAAAAATTTTTGGATCTGTTTGGCCGTGATGGTAGTTAATGGTTCAGCCTCTAACCATTTAGTGAAATAATCAACAGCAACGATGAGGAACTTGTAACTTCCTGGTGCTATAGGCAGTGGCCCCACCAAATCTACACCACATTGATCAAAGGGCCAGGCTGAGATAACCGGGGTTAAATTTTTAGGTGGCTGATGGGATAAGTTACCATGAACCTGACATGACCTGCATGTCAAGACTAATTCCTCTACATCCTACTGCATCTTAGGCCAATAGTAGCCAAACAACCTGCATTTTCGAGCTAAGACCCTTGATCCCATATGGTTTCCATAGATCCCCAAATGAATTTCTCTCAACAAGTAATTGCCTTCTTCTATAGTAACACAACGTAAACATGGGGATATGAAGGATTTCCTATACAGGATATCATTGAATAGGGCATACCTATCAGATAAGCGCTGAATTTTGCGAGCTTGCATTTTGTCCTCTGGTAACTGGCTGTCTTTCAGATATGCTACAATGGAATCCATCCATGTTTCCCTCTGTGTGATCGGTTGTACCTCAGATGCTTCATAGCTGCGTTGATTTAATTGTTCGATCAGAACCTTCTTGTCTGATAAAAATTTGATGCTAACTTGGACAGGGCATTTGCTCGGGTATTCTGCGATCTGGAGACCTGCTCCATCTGAACTTCTTGAAACTGATTTATCTTCGACTGGGCCAGAGATAAGTACTTTTTCATGGGCTCCACTTTTGCTTCATACTCTCCCCTGATGTGGTTTACCACCAGTTGAGAGTCACTGTAGACCTTAAGCTGCCGAACTCCCAGTTTTAGAGCTAAGTTCAAACCGGTAATCAATGCTTCATATTCTGCTTCGTTATTGGTTGCATGGAAGTTAAAGTGCAAAGCATAAGGGAATTCTTCACCCATTGGACTTATGAGGAGGAGGCCTGCTCCTGACCCGTTCTTGCTAGATGCTCCATCAATGAATAGCTTCCCCTGGCCTGATTCTTTTGGACACGATCAATAGATATAGACTCCTCTTCTGCCAAAAAATCTGCTAGAGCTTGAGATTTCACAGCAGTTCTTGGTCTGTGTTCTAAATCGTAACCTGCCAATTCGACGACCCATTTGGCTAAGCGAACTGAAGTATCTGGCCTGCTCAGGATTTGCTTTAAAGGCTGATCAGTCAAGACGACGACCGGGTGACTTTGAAAATAAGATCTTAACTTCCTGGATTCATGCACTAATGCCAGTACCAATTTCTCTGCACCTGAATACCTCACTTCGGGTCCATGTAAAGCCTTGCTCGTGTAATAGACTGGCTTCTGAAGCATACCCTATTGCTTTACCAGGACGGCGCTGATGGCCTCATCACAAACTGATAGATAAAGGTACAAAACCTCTCCTTCTTGGGGAGATGTTAGAGTTGGAAATTCCAACAAATATTTTTTCAATTCATTAAAAGCTTCTTGACAATCTGTTCCCAAGTGAAACGGGGTGGCTTTCCTTAAAATTTTAAAGAAAGGCAATGCACTTATTTGTCTTGATCGTGAAAGGAATACATTGGTCTTTGCTAATCTCCCCGTTAATCTTTGTACTTCCCTGATATTAGTAGGTGGTGGCATCATTTTCAGAGCATCTAACTTGTCCGGATTGGCCCTGATTCCGGCTTTAGAAATCATGTAACCCAGAAATTTTCCAGATCTAACACCAAAGGTGCATTTCTTTGGATTCAGTTTCATTTTAGCATTTCGAAGTACATCACAAACTTCTTTGACATCCTGTAAATATTGATCTAAAGACCTGCTTTTGATCAGTAAATCATCCACATAGACTGTTAGTAATACCATCCGCAACGGAAGCGATTGGAGGATCTAGATCTATAATTTACACGTAATAAAATAACTAGATCTACTCTACAAGGGGGTTGTAGAGCATACCTCTTGGATCTCAAAATCCAAGTATAAGAACCGCATTAGGAGAAACAAAATATGGTGTGAAGAGCACCACGATCTTCCGCACGTGTGATCCGAGCAACTCCCGGTGGAAGGAAATTCTCGTCTCGAATCCTCCCGATGTGCTACCCGGAAAAACCTCCAAGATTTTCCCCTTATTCTCCCCTTGGCCGAAATATTACTTCCTCTCTCTAAGAGATGGAATTCGAATTTTATGTGTGTTGTATGAGTTGGGAGAACTCTCTTTATATAGAAGAGTAATCCTTGTCCTCCAAGGATTTTATTTTGCAAATAAATAAATCCAATAAATAAAAGATAATCCCATAATATTCTAGAACAAATCTAGAATAATATTTATCTTTATTTCTTACCATAAATATTTATCCAATAAATATTTTGTGCACATGTCTTATTAAATCACAAGAAAACTAATTTCTTGTTGACTAAAACATGCTCTTGGGCGAAATTTATCACTTGCGACCTAGTCACAATAATTTCGGCCATACACACCAAATTGGGCCAAGATTATGAAAAAATGCATTTTTCACATATTTAATTATTTAGCCCAACTAATTTAATAGTCCACTAAACAATTAATTCACATATCATTTTAATTAAATTCTAACAAGAACTAAATTAATATTATTAGGATTCGACGTCCAAGAATAGCTATGCTATATTGGAGGCACGTCGGGGACCATGGACTAATAAATCGTGGCTCCGATAAATCAAATAAATAATTATCTTACAAACAGAATAATTATATTCGATAAATCAATCACAGGAATATGCCACCATAATCCCGTGACTGCACTCCTTCGATTATGAGATTATATTTATCTCCTCACGAGAATGATAATAAGCGTCAATTGATATAATCATTACATATGGATTAATCCTCCATAGACTGTTTATTCTAAATCGGGAAGTTACCGTTAACCCTTTTCAGAACCTCTTATCCTTATTTACCATTAACCCCCTAGTGATCAATTAATTCATACAACTCACTGGTAGCTAATCAGTGTAATATGAACTCCATGGATCGATCAGTTTCTATGATTAACAAATAAGGGAACTGTCTATCTACTTCCAGAAATGGAAGGAATGGATTCCGTATATGTGATAACACAGACTACTCACTCAATCCAGTACAATGCCAAAATGGGGTAATTCAGATCACAGACTCAGTGTAATCCTTAACCGTCAAGTCAAACCTCATACTAATTCAAGCAGTTGACTGTGATCACCTTAGGATTAAGATATATCCATAAATATGATCATCGATTGATTCGATAAGATTTCTCGATTACGGAATTATATCGTGAACTCTAATCAAATCGGTCCAAATTTCTATATGATATATCTATCATATATAAATGCCCCACTAGGTTCTCTTAACCGAAAGTCCGGATAAGACGATCACACCTATTGTGTTCTGGGCGCATTAATAGCACGTTAAAGGAGAGACCCGATACTCTCGATTAACTTCACTATGGGCTAATTGTATTTTAAGTACATCTTCACTAACTCAATCCTCCCGTGTATATCCCATACACTGAGTTAAGTGATTACATAAACGATATACTTTAGGGTTTTCTGTAGTGTAAATACTATTGTCACATCGGTGAATATGAGAATAAAAAATATGAACAATAATGTCAATTAATTCATTAAATAAAACAATTACAAAATTGTCTTTTGGGCATAACACCTAACATAGACTTCCATGGATCTGCCTATCTGATCGTGGAAAATTCGATTAACTGCCCTCTGGTAGGTGGCAGCTGCATTTTTCAGTCCAAATGGCATGGTCACATAATAATATGTACCAAATTCGGTTATGAAGACCGTTTTTTCTACATCCTTGGGGTCCATAAAGATCTGATGATATCCTTTATATGCGTCCAGGAATCCAAAGATTTCATATCCCACAGTCGAATATACTAGCATGTCAATTCTAGGTGAGGTGTAACTGTCTTTAGGGCAGGCTTTGTTCAGATCCGTAACATCCACGCACATTCTCCAGGAGCCATCTGATTTCTTCACCAATACTGGATTAGCTAACCACTCCGGATAAACCACCTCTTTGACGATTCCTGCCTGTTTGAGTTTTGCCACTTCTTGTTCTATAACCGAATTCCGTCTGGAGCAAATTGTCGTTTCTTCTGACGAACCGAAGGCCTGTTCGGGTCCACGTTTAAGCTATGGACCACCAGTTTTAGTGATAAACCGGGCATATCATCTGTTTTCCATGCAAAAACATCTTTGTAATCTCTAAGCAAATCTGTTAGAGCCCTTTTGTAGGGATCTGGGATCCAAGATCCTATACTGACCACTGAATCTGCTCTCTGTTCATCGACCTGGACAGCCTCGGTTTGATCTGCAGATACCCAAGTCTTTTCCTCCTCTTGTAATAATTCCTTAAGAGTTACCTGTTGAACAAATCATTTTTCACAAAACTATAGATGTGTAACAGCTCCTGACTATTTCCACATCTCCCTTAATTTCAACCGATCCAAAAGTGACTGGAAACTTTATACTGTTATGGGCTGGGGAGATAACTACACGTAGATCGATGATTGCTGGTCTTCCCATGATAACGTTATAAGCCGAGGGTGCTTTAACCACAATGTAGTTTACCATAAGGGTCCTGCCCCTAGGCAACTTACCATATGTTGTAGGTAATGTGATCATGCCCATAGGATGGACAGGTGGTCCTGCGAATCCGTATAGAGGGGTGGATACCGGAATTAAGCTTGAATCCTTCAACTTCATGGCATGGAACGTCCTGTAATACAGGATGTTAACAGCGCTTCCTGTATCGACACAGATCCTTTTTACCCAGTTCTTGCTGATTACGGCTTCAATGACCAGCCCTTCATTATTGATGTACTGGTGGTAGTGGGTCCTCTGGTCTATATCTTACTTCTCCGATACCTTACGCGCTACTGCAGTGCGATCCTGATCCACCTGATCTGTTATCTTCACTTCCTTCTCCTGATCTGTCCGCCTGGGACCTCCCATAATCGTGTTGATAGTATTTACTGGATGGTTATCGATCTGACCGTCTTGGTCTGGGGATGGATTTCTTGGCCTCCTCTGTTCATTATTCCTGTTTCTTTCGTTCTGATGTGTTCCTCTCCTAAACTCTTTGCGCCCTCTAGGCTCCTCGTTACGAGATCTGTCAACTACCTCGTCTAGTCTTCCTTCCAAAACTGCTGCATCAATGTCCCTGATCAATTCCCTACACGACTCTGTATCATGACCAACATCCTGGTGGAATTTACAGGATTTGGTTTGATCACTCTTTTCCTTGGGTCCTTTCATGAGGAATGGGGTTCTCGCTATGCCTTTGCGTTCTATGATTTCCAGGACTTGTTCCCGTGATCTGTTCAATGGTATTAGGTCTCTGTCCTGCAGAGCACCTCTTTTACCCAACCTGTCGGTTATAGGTGCCTACACCCTATCCCAAACCGATTTACGCTTCTTGTCAGATTTCTCTTTTACATTTCCTTTTCTATGATCTCCTTTTTCCAATTCGCGCTTGGCACGATTAGCTTCTTCACCCTGGCAGTGCTTGAAGGCAATTGCCAAGCATTCTTCCATGGTTCTGGGGTTTTTCCATTTAATTTGGCATGTAACCTCCCCTCTCGTAGTCTTGCTACGAACGAGGCTACCAAAAATCGATCGTCCACATCAGCCACTTGGGTTTACTCTGCGTTAAACCTTTTGATGAATTGCAGAACCGTTTCGTCCGACTTTTGCTTGATGGTAAGCAAATGAGTGCTGTTTCTTTGAAACGGTCTTGCAGCGATAAACATGCTCATGAACTTCTTAGTCAAAACCATAAAATTGGTGATAGATCTAGATGGTAACTTGTTAAACCAGTCCCTAGCCCGTCCAGATAGAAGTGCAGGGAATGCTTTGCACTTCATTTCGTCTGGAGCATTGTATAACTGCATATACGCTATATATTGATGCATATGATCATACGGGTCTTTTGTTCCATCATATGGACTGATTTTAGGTATTTTGAATCCCCTGGGACATGGGTAGGCCTCGATGTGCTCTGCAAAAAGTGACGCCAGATGGAATTCATCTTCCTCATCTTCTAGCATAGCGTCCAACTCGGCCCTTGCAGCCTCATCTGCTTGACGAGTTTTACTCTTAACAATTCGACAGCTGGATTCTACATCCTCCTTGTGTCCATCCTTTCCATCTGATGATGGTTGTTCCTCTTCTCCAAGATTTCCTACTTTCTCCTTTCCCTTTCTTACACTTTCAGCGTCTCCCATTGTCTTTAAAGCATCTACTAAGAGTTGTTTCGCCAAATCCTTAGTATTTGGTTGATCTTCTGGTTGTTTTTCTGGATTTCGTTCCTGATCTTGATCCAGATTTTCCGGATCGTGCGAGGAACCTGCTAGGTCCTTCCCTTGTTGATTTTTCTTAGATTTCATGTTCACTACCCTGTTAATCTGCCACTAGAAACAAAAAAATGCCCTCCTTCTAACGCCAATGATCGAGCCCAATATGAAAATGAATAGATACAGTACGGTCTTTCTTGTTCTATGATCAAGCAAATAGTAGTTTTTTTTTCTATATATGGACTGAACTTCGGAAAAATAAGCTACCTACGTATCCAAATATATATATTTGGAATCAAGTCCAACCGTAGTTCAAGCGGTTATCCGTCATAATAGAGTTAATGGGTGGTTATGTAATCCACCCACGTCTCACGTTTGTATATAACTGCTCTTTCTCCCAGATGCGCATGTCTCCGATCTGCTACTTCTGGTCAGGGACCTGCCCTGGTCTGATCCGTCTGCTTCGACCGACCAGGGACCTGCCCTGGTCTGATCTTGATCTAGATTGGTTTCTAGTTGAGGAGCCTCCTGAAGGTTGGTCCCCATCCAGGACCTGACCCAGGATCTTTTAATCGCTTGGTCTATATGGTCGTACTGACTTCCAGGTCGGATATACCCCTGTTCTGTTCTGCTGGTCCGTTAGGTATACACCTGACACGTGGATGTATTTGGGTCACCTCCAATCAATACCCTTTTTGAATTTTCGGGATATTACATCCATCACAATTTTGGATCATTATGTCTTCAACAATTTTGGATCATTATGTATTTTCATGATGATCCAACTCAAGAAATTAAATTTAGTTGTGTGAATGGTACGAGCAATGGGCAATGATAACACAATCCGTAATGACTTAGGACCTATTACCTCCGTTTCAAAATATAAGTGATTATGCATTTTTTGTTTTGTCTCACGATATAAGTTATTCTACATTAACAATGCAATATTTATTATTCTTTTCTCAATCAATGTTCATTTTAGACGTTAACCATCAAATTTATAACATTCAACCCATTTCTAATCTGTGTGAAAACACCTAGGATGACTTATATTTTAGAACATAGGTAGTATTATGTATGATGTTATTAAAAAAATAAAATAAATGTTTGAGTCATTGTGAAACATTAGTTGTGGTTTGGGGTGTACACGGATATGGATGATCTGAAAACCGAACCAAATTGTAGTAGTTCGGTTCGGTTCGGTTAATAATCACACACGTTTCGGATTCGGTTCGCATTTTGAAGAAACCGAAAATTTCGGGTCGGTTAATGATATAAATTAACTGTAACCGAACCGAAAACCGAACCGAAAACCGAACCGAATAAAAAACCAAACCGAACCATTATCCGTACCCACACAACCAAATTGTTTTAAGTACATTGTAACCGAACAGAAAATTATTAACCGTATCTTTTTAAATTTATTATTATACATTTTTTTACGAATTTGATCTATTATACAAACATATTCTATAAATATTGCAAGTACGAATGACACATTTTCCCAAAAAAAATCTTAATCATTATAGTTGTATTACGGATTAATCTTTGATGTTTGGTCGTCCAACTCGTTTGTCGTTTCTGTGTGTCCTGTCTTCTTCTTAATTACCTCTCCCCCCTTCTTCCCTTCGAAATTATTGTTCTTGCCCTTATTCTCCTGCTCTCTCTTTATTTCACTCCCCCTCAATTCTTGTCCCCCAACTTTTCTTCTTGTTCCTCTCCTATGTGCTTCCGTCTCCAACAGCTGCTGGGATTCCGAAACGACGACATATGCCGAAATCCGACCCTATTTGTTTCCCAGCACAGACCAGCAATGAGAATTTTTTTCCAGAAACACATCTAGCCTAGCATTCAAAGAGTTGATCTTAGATTCCATAAAGCGCTTTCTATTATTTCAGCAATGATATACAATGGATGACCTGCAATGAGTATTAATGTACAACTCACTGGTATTGGTAGAGATGACAATAGCCCTTTGAGTGGAATATAATATTTCAATGAATCAGAGCCTTCAATACATGTTTGGAAAGGAAAAGTTACTCTGACAATCAAATAGAAAATCAATATTTGAGAAGGGTATCTAAAACGGAAACATTTGTGCTTGCATAGCTATGTGAAACAAACACATAGTATTGTAGCATGTTAGCGTTGAATACTAACACAATACCAATATGAAACCATCAACGAACAAAAAAATCAACGGCGTAGCATGTCTGTGCAAGCTATAAGATAGTCATTTAGAATCTATTACAGAATAACCCGTTGGATATTATTATCCTCGTGCATCGCACGGGTAAGGTTTACTAAAACATATCAGGGTAGATGATCAAATTCAGAATATCTCATAAAAACAAAAAACAGAAAAGAGAGTAAAATGTAAAATTTGAATAAGGAACATAAAAACAAAATTCTAAAACTAAAAGACAATTAAACATGTATTGAAAATTATCATTCTGATTTCAATATTCACAAAAAGTAAAAAAAATTATTGCTCGACAGAGACAGGCTTTGTAAATTGACGATAATATTCTTCTAAAAAAAGAACCACACTCATAGTAAGAGACATCCTCAAGTGTTTGAACCAGATGTCTCAAAACATGATAAAGCGAAAAGAATTACTGAAATAGGAAAACATACCTTTGGAGGAAGAGGTCATGTGGAGCCATAAGCGGAAGAGCGGTACAAGCTGTAATTGGCTCAATGATTATTATTCATGGAAAACGACATAAAGAAATAGTGTAAGTATAAAAATCTTAGACAACGGCGTAGATATATTTTAGCGAGATCCACTCATTCTAGAACTAAAATGAGATGAAAAATAGACACAAAAGAGATGATGGTTCAGCAACCACACAAAAGCGTAGCATATAAATCGATCTTTGGACGTGAAAAGCAACATATGCAGTACCTCACATACGATGAATACAGATTGCCGAAATGAGAATATATAACCATAAATGTAGTAGAGTGAAATTCATTCAATGTACACATTACTGTGAATTGTTTACAACTAAGAAAACGAAAAGCGATGAGACCAAATACTCGTAAGGCATTTGCAAGAAGATATACCACGTGATTGTTGCAAATTGAGCTACCCATAAAAGTAATCTATCCGACTGGCCCCCGCCGTCATCAGAAGTTGGTTCTGGAGAAAGTTAATGTTCACAATGAACCCTGGACAAAAAGAATAAATCCAGTTTGATTGGATAGATCAAGGACAAAAAGATGTGAAATTAATATCAAAAAGGCAAACGGTTACTATGCCCAATAGGAGATACATTCGGCATTTACAGTAAATAGACATCGTTGTAGTTAAATTCGTTTAGCCATTCAGAGATTTCCACAAACATTATAATGCCTATGATTATTCAAGAGAGTGAAATCACGGATCGTTACATTCAATCGATACCAAATAAACAAAAATATGAATGAAGAGAGACAAAATACATTGATACTTGTCTAGTGGACTATGCACTGTGCCGGTGATCTGCGAAGCGACTTGAAATTATCATCACTCAAGGAACCTGATAAAAAGAAGGCAAACATATCAGCGTAAGTAAGTAAATTTAACCAAAATAAATTAAAATTTGACAGTTCAACATATATGCAAAAGATCCGAGCTTTCACCATAAAGGAGAACAGTATCACGGTGGAGGCATATACGGTAGGCGTGGTTCCTTCCCGCTCGACAACTTTCATGAAGGAAAACCTAAATTTCAAAGTTTGATCGGCTTGGAAAGGATCGAATGAAGGAATAAGAAGAGAGATTTGTGGCTCCTCGGTGAGACATGGTTTTGATTTTTGAAATAAGGGTGTTGATCAAAAGGATGGAGGAATAGAGGTTACATGTTTTTTTCCGGGTAATTAAGTCGGGTCGAAAGGCGGGTTTAGATCAAAATTCTGGATAATTGGGTTAAATAAACATTGTTCACATAAATATCAAAGAGAATGCTCTCAAATTGGATTCCTCATCCTCCGTCAACCGCTTCACCTTTTTATTGTAAACATAAATATCGTGCATAATCTTTGAAGTCACACAGATCAAAATAATTTGAAGAAATGACCCTAATAACACGGCTAAATTACAATTTTGGTTCTCTAACTAGACACGTTTTTGTTTTGGTCCTGGTTTTTTCGGTGACAATTTTAGTCTGTAAGTGGTGGTTTTTTGCAAAAATAGTCCTAAACTCCGGAAAGACCACTTACAGGACTAAAATTGTCGCGGAAAGACTTCTTACAGGACTAAAATTGTTGTCGGAAAAGACCAATTTAATCTGTAAGTGGTCTTTCCGGCGTTCAGACTATTTTTGCAAAAAAAAGACCACTTACAGGACTAAAATTGTCGCCGGAGAAAAACCATGACCAAAATAAAAAACGTGTCTAGTTAGAGGACCAAAATTGTAATTTAGCCATAATAACACTATAAAAGCAAGGAGGAAAAAAACACAGATAAGCCAACGGTTAAAAGGTGTTCAGATGTTAAACCAATGGATTTTCATGTCTAGTTCGAAAACTCATACACCTATATGTTTGCAGAATTGTACACTTTATGAATGTACTAAATGACTGAATTAGAAATCGCAATAACAAACACAATTAATTATAGCGAGCAATATCAAGAACGGCATGTTCAAATTTGTTACCATATTTAGAAGCTTCATTCTCAAAGATGGATTTGGGTGGGGTTGGCTACGATCGTAAAACCAAAATTGCAGGAGCTAGGGCTTCTGCCGGTGCGATTGGTGGTTTGCCGGACTGAAAAGAATCAGCAGTGTCGATTTAGTTGGAGGAGTAGCATCACCGTCACCTCGAGTGCAAGCATCATTCGAGTCAACATTTCGATAAATAGATGTAGAAGCCATGGATTCTTCATTCTGCCACCTTGCATAGGGTCTACGCAAATGCATTTTTTTTCCAAATAAGTTTGGATACCATCCCTCTCAAAAAAAGTTTGAATACCATCAGTTCTTAAGTATGAGGAGCTCCTCAATTACACCCGCCGAAAACGTAGCCGCCATCAGTTATCGATTCCTACTATTAATCTTACTGGAATTTTTCTCTATTTTCTCTCTTCCTAATCTAGTGAAAGTTATACCAGCCGAATGATTCTTCATGTTCTCATCTCAACTCCAATGATAGAAAAATGTTGAGGGGAAAGGCTGTTTGTGTGCAAGGAAACATTGATTCAGACCCAAAGGATGGCTACAACCCGTTTTCTGATTCGGTGGAGCAGATTGTGGATGACGCCCATAAGGTGTTTGACGAATTGATGCAGCCTGTTACACTCAGTGACCTGGTTCAAAGCTTTATGGAGTTGGAGAAATCTGTCGTTTAAGAGTCTACAATGGCTGATATCAGATCTAATCAAGCTTCTCAACCAACTCTTGATCCTATGTGGTTCTTTAAAGGTGGAGAAATCTGACATGTTCATGCTCTGCAAATTCTAGACATAGAAGGAGTATGAATTCAAGGACGGTGGCTGTTTGTACTCCCTGAGCAGTCATTGGTATGTATAAGTCAGATTTTTGGTTGATTTATTGTAAATTTCAGATCTTGGTAAGACTTATTGGTGCTGGATTTATTTATGCCTTGATGTAATAGGCACAGAGATAGCCTCATTTACTTGAAACTCTTGTATTGCCTGGAGAGCACTTATAGTTAATGAAACTTGTTTTTGTGATTGCCTCTGTTAAATTAAGGCCATCTTGTTTCTTGGTATGACATCTTCACAAAAGAAGAACAAGACGCCAACATCCAAGAAATAGGTTCGCTCGATCCAGAGTCACAAAAATTTCTTGATAAATTATTACAAAACCCAGAATACAGAAAAATGCATTTATCTCAACCTTTACCGAACACACATACACAATACTTTTCACTTAACACAATATATATATATATATATATATATATATATATATATATATATATATTGTGTTAATCTATATATTTATACATACACGCGAAAAACGGTTTACACAGTTAAACCATACTCACAAAATATTACTATGGTTGAAGTCGGTTTTCATAGCCAAGACCCCTTTCAATCTCTCCAAAATTACTTTGGAGCAGGTTGGTTTTACAAACCTTGGGATTTACAAAAAAACTCCAATATTTTACCAAACAATCTTGCAAGCTACACAGTCAGCAAGCTTTGATCACAAATACTATCAAAATAACCAAACCACACCTGCATTTTTAACTTGTAAAATTCATCAAGTTATTTCTCCAAAAGATTGGTATGCAGCTCCATCTGCGTCCATTGCATTTCCAGAAGAAGACAAAGAACAACCTTTTTATACAATTACATTAAACTATTGGGAGTATCAACAGACATGGTTCAATGCGTTCTTTATACAAAATCAAAACAATCAGCATACTTGGTTGATGCACTTCGATACCAAAATTGCAGACATTTCAAGATTTCCATCATGGTGGGTTCAATGGTGGGAATGTTTTGGTTCAGTACCAGAAATACAAAAAACAACAGTGCTTGAATCTTTCAATCTTTTCAAAGCAAAGTACAAACCTTCCGAGGCAGAAAAGAGATTTCCTGCATTCGCAACATTATGTACAAAATTCTATCTACGATGGATAGTGAACTGGTATTTAGATTATTCTGATCATCCTATGCAACTTATCCGAAGAAGATTTAAGGTAAGATGGTGGGAAAAATGCAACATTATCCAAAGTCTACTACCAACAAATATGGAGAAATGGTTACAAACAATACAAAAACCCCAGCAATCTCAAATACAACCTACTGCGACTACACAATTTTCAGTAAGAAAAGCACAAATGGCAGCATTATTAGCTGCGTCAAAGACGGATGAGGAATTACAACAAATCTTATCTCAATATGCCTCAACTTCACATACTTCACCTATCAGTTCAACAACATCAGTTAACGATGGCGAGGAAGACGAGGATTATTCACCATTCCTATGAAAAAGAAAAAATAAAAAAATAAAAAAAAATTTGAAAAATGAAAATACAAGGACTACACAACAAAATAATTACCTGCAACACTCACCTAACACACAGCTCAGCAAAAATCAAAATGGCAGACATGACAAGACGTCACTAAAATTAAAGGAGATCATTCATCGCAAAATGACAAAAGACGACTCACCAAAGGTCTTCCACTGCAAATGGCAGACAAGACAAGACACCACTAAAAAATAATGGGCATCACTTCACACAAGACGACTACAAAACAACTCAACCACACCATTATGACAGACACCACTCATAAAAAAAGACACCATATACAAAAAAGAGGACACCACTCACAAAAGAGGCCAAGACTTTACGTTATTACTGCACTTACAATTATTCTATGAGGACTATAAATAACAAGACGGAGAAGGGAGAAAGACAGACTCTTAGAATACATTTTCAAAAGTTTCATATTTTCTTTCTGCAATTGTCTCTGCAGAGTAGTTACAACGAAGCAAGCTTTATTTTATTCATTAGCAAAGACGGCAACAAGGAAGAGCTATATCTCTTCTGACATTTGTATCTCCACAATTGTATCCGTTTCAAATATTTTAAATTAAGGTATAAATCCTTGCATGTTTCTTTGACAAAGCATTATAAATTTATTTTTACACAATTACTGCCGTCCATTATTTTATTGTTTTAAGCATTCTTGTCTATTATTTTATAGTATACATTTCATTACCGTCCATTACACAATTGTTATAATTGTTAGATTTGTTTGAATCCTTCATTCGTGTTTAAATTGGAAATGCTTCCATAGTGAACAAAAGTGGATGTTCTGGGTCATTTCTTTTTCACAGGCATGAGGGTGGTGCAACAACTCCATCTTCTAGCTTAGAATATTAACGTTTCAAGGTTGCTCAGAAAGTGTTCGACGATTTGCAACGAAGTCTGAAGTGTAGCGATTTGGCCAAAGGATTTAAAGACATGGAAGGACTTGTTGCTCAGATGGAAAAAAAGTAGCAATCAACTTCTATATTGTTCTTAGTTCTATATTCATTTCATGTAATATAAACGCTTTTTAAGCCTCAGCCCTCAAGTTAATAGTAGAGGATCATCGCAATATATCAATACTTTGGATGAGCTACCAGCTAGAAGGAATCGTGTGCATACTTGTTGTTTACAGATCAGGTGATGTCATGCTAAACCTTGGTGACAACCAGTACTTAGGATCTTCCATAAACTGTTAAACTACTCTACTGAGTACTTAGGATATGCATCTAGAATCTGAATTTTGTGCTTGATTGATTAGAAATCACATAGAAGTTATCTTTTTAGTAGGTTGGTTCCTGCTGGTGTCATCCCTTCTCCATTTGAGTTTGCTGATGTCGTTACAACCACAACACACAAATCATTACGTGGTGCCATGATATTCTTCAGGAAGGGCGTGAAGGAGATATACAAACAAGGACAAGAAGTGAGTGTTTTTTTTTTAACTTGTTAGGCTTGTTGTTTTGAGTTTAGTCTCATCGCATTACATAATACATACAGAAAACAAGCGAATTCTCTGCTTTCTTTCACAGTAAGATTTGATGTTTGAAATAATAGGTGAAGTACGATTATGAAGACAAAATCAATCAGGCTATTTTTCGTGGCCTTCAAGGCGGTCCTTACAATCATACTATAAGTGCTCTAGCAGTTGTTCTGAAATAGGTACTCCCCCTCCTAGTATTTATGCTTAATATTTGGTTATAACTTCATGCATTGAAGGCCAGCACACCACTGTACAAGGCATATCAGCAAAAAGTATTTAACAAAAACATATAGCAGCCAACAAAAACATAGTTCCTGGGGATGACTATCGAAATCTAACTTCTTAATTATCCATCTGTTACATCAGGTATACGCGCGTATAGCCATGCATGGCATCAAGGAGAGATTTGGCAAGTATATATATTGCTTCGGGTTAGTTGGTTGACCCATGCAGGATGCCACTGCGTGCCTTGCATGGTTCCTTGGAAGTCGAGTGGCAGTATTTTGCGTTGACAAGTAGTCGTAATAAATGCAAGCATTGACCCAATTTGTGACCAAAATGTCGCCACATATAATTCGATTTCACGTTGTTTGTATGCAGTATATTCGTAATTCACCAAGTTAAGTCGATTAGGTTTTCAATATCGTTGTGCAATTTTTTGTTCATGCATATATAATTCCAAGTTCCAACCACATAGCTGCAATTTGTTGATCCAAATTAGATAATGATGGTTTGTAATTCAGGAGGTACAAGATAGTTACAATCAATAATAATCCAAGACCAATTAGGAAGTAAAATTATATGTGAAGTGCAATATATAAATAAATAATCATATTTTTCTTTTTCTTTCTTACAATAAATTGTGTAGAGATAGAACTTTGAGCAAGTGGTATTATCAACCAAACATGGATAGAGAGTTTGGTTGGTAGTTGGTTAGGAAGATGGTTATGGTCAACAATTCTAGACCATTGACATGTTGGAAATAAAATTTATGTTTTGATGATTATTCATCACTTATCTAGTTATTGTTTTAGACCCCTTTGATGAAGTGTCATAACTAGCTGTTATAGTGCAAAGCAAAAAGAAGTCTAGAAATGAATGTATATAATTTAATAGAGTCTGATATTTGTATAGGTAAATCAGAGCACTGTAATAGTATAAGGTTTAGGCGAGAAACCAGCCCGACTTGATGAGGTTATGAAGAATGAGAAGCTAACTCTTGAGTTTACAAATGAAGAGCACCCACAATAAGAAATTGACTTTAGAGAAAGAAGCCGAGTACACATAATGAAATGAAGAAGGTAAGTTATTTGAGGAACACAGAGCTTAGTTGGCTTATCTAAGTGAAGGTGAGGAGAAACTTCAGTTAAGCCTGAGGACACAGACTCGATTATTGAAAAATGAAGAAGCGAGGTTCAAACTCGGTTTATGAAGACCAAAGCCGAGACTGTAAAGTTAGAATTCAGGTAAGTCTGTGATGGCCTGAACTGACTTTATGGATCTTGTATGAAGAGCTAAGATACATAGGGACAATGATATCTTAGATAACTTAAGTGTTATGGTGTACTCTGATTATGTCAATAAAAATCAGATGAAGAAAGAGTACTAAGTTTTGAAGAAGAGTAAAAACTCGGTTAATGCTCTTAAAGCGAAACACTCGATTATACCGGTGGCCGACAAGCGCCAACAAGCTCTGTTTCATCATGTGAAGTCACTCAAAGCGAAGAAGAATCAGAACTTTGGAAATCAAGCATTTCCATTGGATGATAAGCCCGACAAGTCATAACGGTCACTGACATCTGACAGATAGCCGTCAGTAGCTACAAGAATTCAAACGTTGGAAAAACCCTTATAAATAGAGCACTTTTACATCAAGAAGAAGAGCAGAGTTCTAAGATCAAAATCACTAAGGAAATATTCAATTAAGGGAAAAATAAGAGAACTCTCGCTATTTACTATATTGCTAGATCCAGATGAAGAAATCTTCAAAGTGTTTTTGAACATTCAAGAAAACATCAAGATCTGCACTTGAAGAAATCTGAGCTTACTATGCAAATCATATACACTCAGAAGAGAAGCTCATATCACAAGTTGAATCATAGTTATTGATTCAAGTCTCAACTTTGATTTTAACAAAGGTTTTAGACTGTGAAACACCAAGAAGGTGTGAAGGACAATTGAGGTGCAGTCAGGAAGACTGTATTTGTGATGAGTTGGTGAAAAGGCAATCCAACCCTTCAAGGACCAGTGGAGCACACTTAGTGAAACAACAATTCAACATGTTAAGGACTAAGGCTCGAAGATTGTGAGACTGGGGAATAGTCAAGGACAATCAGTGTTTAATTTACTTTGTGTCTTGTAACTGTAAACCTCAAGAACATAGTGAATTTCCTCTAACATCACAGGAGAAGAGAGGACTGATATGATTACACCACCTGGAACCTCTATAATTTTTGTCTCATTTACTTATTTACTTTAAGCATTTATTTACAGCATATTAGCATATATCTTATCAGATCACAAACTCAACAAACATCAGAAACTGAGCCAGCACTGTATTTTTTTATACAAACTGATAACTCAAGTGTTAATAAAAAAGGCTTAAATATATCCGCTGTCGGTTAACTCAGTTTGAGCATAAGTTAGTTTTTGGTATGCTCCAGGTTAGTCAGAGCACATATGTTCCATATATACATCAAAAACTCAAAAAGAACACATATATGTTCCATACCAAAAGAGCATACCAAAAGAGCTCCAATAATACATCATAAAACCATGTGCCAGTTTTTGGTATGCCCCAGGTGAGTCGAGCAAGACTTTTCTTAGTCTCGCTTTTTTGCTTGCACCGAAATGATAACTCCCAAAAGCGAGTTTTCTGCACTTTAATGATCTCCACTGGATTCCAAACAAGTTTAACATCAATATACACAACAAAACAACAGAAATACTCAACTTTTACACAACCAATCATCATATACTTTTCTATCAACAAGTAGGCATGATTTCTAACATTAAAACACCACAAATCATACCCAAAACACAACCTTAACATCATAAAACCTTAATTAAACCTTAGGAATAGCCTCTTACCTTTCAAGCAAGCAAAACCAAGGGAAAACTACCAGAAGGTCTGCAACACTTCCTCAACCCTCAACCAAAACCTATTTGATCACAATTAAACTTGGATTAATTGATGATCAAAAGCTACTAAACTATTAGAACTACAAATTCAAACCAAATGATGCCTTGAAACTTGATCAATCCTTGAAAAAACCATAATTAGGGCTAATTTCATACCTTTTCAAAGTTCCAACTTTTTGTATCAAAAGAACGCCCTCTTGTCGCTGATTCCAAATCTTCAATCTTTTCTGAAAACCATCACAGATCTTGTGAATTTTGGAGAAGTCTCTTTTGCTTTCTTTTCCAATTGAGAGACGCGGTTCGAAGTTGGATACCATGTTCTGACATCTTCCTTGTTACGGGAAGTTTTACTTTCGTAGAAAATAACCTCCAAAAGTTATTATTGCCATTAACTCCCCCCTTAAATACCATTAATCCCATAATTTCCCTTAAATTCCCATTAAATCCTTTTTCTTTTCATTTCCCTTTAATCTTAAAACCATAATTAAATAAACATAATATTCCGCTTTTCGTACAAAAAAAAAGATACGTCTGCCATTTTTCGAAAAGTCGGGATATTACAGTATTTGCCACAATTTGATCACCACACAATAAAATCATAATATGAACACTCCGGGATTTCTGTTTTTAGTTTCAGAATAATGATTCTTCGCCATCGCCTCAAGATTCAGACAGTTTGATAAGTGCAGAGAAATGCTATTATACAAATCCCATTAGCAGGCTTTCGGAAAAAGAACAGATTTTGTATCTAAAGAGGAAGTTGTTAGGTGATTCAGATTTGGAGGGGGAAATTCCCTTTTTTTTAGTCAATGTTGTGAAAATAGGGCACACAAGACACGTAGGAGCCAACATGGCAACCACGTGGCCGTCAAATAAGCATTTTTTTAGTAACTGCGGTGCTCAGTCATCAAAATCCGGCCCGAATGACTGTTTTTGTTTTAAAAAATCAAGTTACATGACTATTTTTTCACCGAAGCAAAACTAAGACTAAAATGCAAAATATGCCAACTTAGAGGACTATTTTTGTGATTTTACCTGTGGAAAAGTGATTATTTTCGATTAATAAAATTAAGGGCATTGTTGTAATTTTACATTATGGCTAAAATGAATGCGCCGACATTTATTTAAATGCCCGGGCAGTACCAGGTGCCCAAACTTTTTGCTCCCTCTGTTCCAATTTATTTGAGACAGTTGTCAAAATCACGCATATTAAGGATGTGAGTTAATGCATCACTTTTATAATGAAATGACTAGAATGTCTTTGGATATAATTAATGTGGCTTTATTTTTTATATCTCCTAGTGTAATAAATAAGGGTATATCAAGTAAAAACACAATAAATATTGCATTGGAAATTGTACTGCCTCATATAAAATAGAACAAAAAATTTTGGCAACTGTCTCAGTTTTTCTTTTCTTCTTTTATCTATGTAAATGTATGGATTTGTTCATTTTTATGTGTATTTGATAAAATTTAACGGTGTTCAAAATAATTTTTCCAAGCCTTGATTCATCAATTCAACACATATTTATACACCCCAATAGGTAGACCTAGTTCTTTTATAATTCCCTAATCGCCCTTAATGAGTCAAACTAAATATAAATAATAATAATAATAATAATCCGCAATATCCCCCGCAAGTGGGAGGGTGGAGATCTCGAACGCCCAACTTGCGTAGTAAATATTCGAATTGTTGTTTCCCCAAAGCCTTTGTAAAAATATCGCGCGATTGAGACCGCGTAGGGGCGACGAAGTCGAGCAATAAGGCGGTCGTAATCGCGTCACGAACAAAGTGACAATCAGCTTCTATGTGTTACGTCCGCTCGTGAAACACCGGATTTTGAGCAATGTATAAAGCCGACTGGCTATCACAGTGAAGAGAAATCCCGGTAGGAATAATGACACCCAAATCAGAAAGAAGCTAGCGAAGCCATTTAACTCACAAGTGATCGAAGACATAGAGCGTTTTCAGCTTCAGCAGAGGATCGAGATACCGTAGCTTGTTTCTTCGTCTTCCACGACATAGGTGAAGTGCCAAGTAATACAAACCAACCACGTACGGAATGGCGAGTAATGAGGCAACTTGCCCAATCCGAGTCACACCACCCTTTCAACCGTAACGGACTATCTGCTAGTAAAAGGATCCTTTGACCCGGGCTTTTCTTCAAATAACACACAACCCGTAAGGTGGAATTCTAATGGTCAATCCGTGGGGTTTGCATAAAATGCGATAAAATGTGAACCGAGTACTCCAAATGTATACGCGTAACACCTAGATAAATCAATCGTCCGACCAAGCGACGATATTTGCCCGGGTCATCAAGTAATGGGCTCTGAGTAACTGCAAGCTGATGGTTCTATTCCATAGGAAAATCCATGGGTCGGGCCCCCAATAGGCCCACCTCGGCAATGATATCCAACGTATACTTCCATTGTGACAAGAAAATACTAGTGGGATTACGAGCAACTTCCAAGCCAAGGAAGTACTTCAAGTGACCCAAATCTTTCATTTTGAACCATTTTCTAATAATTTTGAAAGACCTGTAAGGCGGTAGTGCCGTTACCGGAGATAATCATATCATCAACATACACCAAAATGTTTATTCGGATCGAACCTCGAACAAACGTAAATAGTGAGTAATCGGAGTAGGATTGTCTAAAACCATAATCCTTGAGAGCGGAAGCCAATTTTGCAAACCAGCACTGTGGTGCTTGTTTCAAACCATACAACAATTTGCGCATTCGGCACACAATATTCGGCCGTGTTTGAGCAAAACCAGGAGGTACCTTCATATAGATTTCTTCATCCAGATCCTCATGTAAAATCGCATTGTGTACATCCATCTGATGAATTTCCCACCGTTTAACCGCTGCCACGACGAGGAAAGCCCGAACCGTCACCATCTTGGCTATATGAGCAAAAGTCTCGTCATAGTCAATTCCCCCAACTTGGTGATTTCCAAATGCGACTAACCGTGCCTTCAATCACTGAAGATTACCATTTTCGCCGTATTTTACTATATACACCCATTTGCTCCTAAGGGCTTTCTTGCCATGGGGTAATTCTTGCAACGTCCACGTGCCCTGATCTTCCAAGGCACGTATTTCTTCAGCCATGGCCTTTCGCCAACCTTCATATTTCACTGCTTCTTTAAATGAGCGGGGTGGATTCCTGCAGCCACAACAGCTAGATAGCTCCGATGTGTGTCAGAAAACCGGGAATAATTAACAAAGTGTGTAAGAGGAGGTTGAAAGATCGGATGATTGCATTGACGGACTTTTCTTATCCACCACAGTATGCGTCACAAATTCCCTATACTTCGAGTTAGGAATTTTTGTTCGTTTTCCTCGTCCCAGCTCTTCGATCATGTCCACAGGTGGTTCGGTTACCCCTTCACCATCCACGGGTAACTCACTTACATCGTCTCCGACCTCACCCGACCCAGTGCCACAAGTACCAATATCACCGGCTAAGTCCGCTGGTTGTTCCCTATGCGGCTCAGCATCACTAAATTCGAACTCATCCTCTAACATGTCGAAAGATGGAGAATTAGGAGAGGAAATAGGGGTAGGATCCACCGTGGGAAAAATATGCTCCAAAAATTTCACATCTCTCGAAACAAATATTTCCTCGGTTTCCAAATCAAAAAGTGTCCAACCTTTTTTTCCAAACGGATATCCTATAAATTTACACTTTCTACTTCGGCTTGCAAATTTATCGTGTTTATGTTTTTGATTATGTGCATAACATAGACACCCAAACACACGTATCGCATCAAGGGTCGGTGGTTTTCCAAACAAACACTCATACGGTGTCAAATAATCCAATACACTAGGCAGTACGATTAATTAAATGACACACGGTCATCACACATTCACCCCAAAATTTAAGTGGAAGATGACCTCAAAATGCAAGCCAGCAAGCGTTCGAATATGTTGATGTTTTCTTTCCAGGCGTCCGTTTTGTTGTGGGGTCCCCACACACGAGGTTTCAAAAATAATTCCTTCCTTCCTAAAATGCGGAAGCAACCGTTTAAACTCGGTCCCATTATCACTCCGAACACGAAGAATTTTCACTTTAAACTGACGATCAATCAATGCATAAAATCTTAAAAAATAGTCTCAACTTCCGTTTTACTGTAAAGCAAATAGACCCACACAGCCCTAAAGTAGTCATCAACAATCGTAAGGAAATACGAGGCCCCGCATGTAGAAGGAGTATCATATGGTCCCCATAAATCACAATGAATAAGCTCACAAATTCTTCTAGCTCTACTATCATTAAGGGGAAAACTTTCTTTAGATTGCTTAGCCCGAAAACAGACATCACACCCATCTTTATTTAACTTCCTCGACTTACTCACAATCGGAAATTGTTTAAGCACTTTCTCCGAAGGATGACCCATCCGCTTATGCCAGAGATCCATGGAATTTCTTCCATCAACCGCCATAACGTTTACGTGTGGAACACCCCGGAAAAAGAAAAGTCCATCCTTGTGCTCACCTACTCCAATCAGCCTCCTTGTCGCTCGGTCCTGCATAACACACAATGTGGGGGTGAGTTGTACTCGACAATCTAATTCATCCATCAACTGAGTTACAGACATTAAATTGCACGCCAAGTTAGGCACAAATAAAACATTTTTAAGAATTAATCCTCCGGGCAATGTAATGCTACCCTCATGGGTAGCATGAGAGGTCCGACCATCCGGGAGCCCTACCGGGCATTTTTCAATCATCCTGACGTTTCTCAAGGTGTCTAACACACTCGTCACATTATTCGTTGCTCCTGTGTCAATGATCCATGAAACCTCACCCGTTAATCGTTCTTTTGGCTTGGCCAAATTCAAACTGTCAAGTATTTCTTGCCGCTGTGTCGAAGTCAAATTCGAGAGACCAGCCTGTTCGGCCATCCCATATCGCCACGGTCCACCGGAATTCGAACCTGCTGAATCTACGGTTGTCTTGTTTGCACGAACCGAGCTTAGCTCAGCCCAATTCATCGCTGCTTCAAGTCCGGCTCCTCCGCCTTGAATTGCTGCTACCATCCCTCCTAATCCGTTCATGTCAACAAGAATGGTTGTTATTTAAATTTTTATTTTTTATTTTTTTATGTGGTTGTGGCTGAAAACCTGTTCGAAGTTGTTTTGTTGTTGTTGTTTTTTCTTTTTCCAAAGATGAAGACCCTGATCAATTTGCTCTCCTTAATCTATTTGATGTCCTTGATCAATTTGCTGCTGTCGACCTCCATCTTTCAACTCTCTTTTTTTTTTTTCTTTTTTTTCCTCGACTTCGTGTTCGCCGTTTGCTGTGTTGAAATTATCTGAGAACCAAAAGTTGCTTCAAAAGAAGCAGGACATGTGACTGTTGTCCAATTTTGCTTTCTTCAATAATATCTCTTCTTTTTTTTTTTTTTTTTTTTTTTTTTAATTCCTTGATCTTGATCGAACACAAAATGAAGAGAGTCAAACGTATCCCTAATTTAACCTTGGCTCGATACCATGATAAAATTTAACGGTGTTCAAAATAATTTTTCCGTGCTTTTGTTCATCAATTCAACACATATTTATACACCCGATAGATAGCCCTAGTTCTTTTATAATTTCCTAATCGCCCTTAATGACAATATAGCCAAACTAAATAATAATAATAATAATAATAATAATAATAATAATAATAATAATAATAATCCGCAATAGTATTTTCGGTATGACATTCCATGCATCTTTCATGAATGAAAATAGTATATGATTGGATTTAATGATTTATTGTTAGTGGGATTTTACTTCTTATCAAATTTATTTAATACCGTCGACTGCTAGTACCTCCGTCCCAAGCAGAGGTGAATGACTGATCCAGTGAGTTATGACAATCTATGGGCGAGTGTAAATTTTTAGGGAGGACAAAAAAAATACACAACATACATAATAGTGTATTTTTCGGATTCGAGGAGGGACGAGTGCCCCCTAACATGAGGGTAGATCCGCCCCTGGTCCCAAGATGTAAGTCTATTTAACATTTTGTATTTGTTTTAAAATTTAAGTCCATTTAGATTACCAATGAAGCATTTATGACAAAGTCATTGTAGTCTTTTCAATCAAAATTAATGATACATAACTAATTTAACAAACTTTCTTAATTTATGTGTAAAAGCCCAAACGAATTTATATTTTGGCCTGGAGGCAGTACATTCATTCTTCTTTATTTTCATTTGCACGTGAATCTTCTTCGTCTAGTAGTGGTTGAGGTGGTGGTTCTTGACGGTAAGTGCATGCTCGATATCCGTAAGGAAAGTCACAAACACCGCAACCAAAATAACCACAAAAATCGGTTTGTCCTTCCACAGGGCATCCTATGACTTCACATCGCCATCCTGAAGTGATAAAGGCTTTACGAAAGGATTTTCCATGCTCAAAGGTTTCAAGTGAAGCTCCAGAAGCAAGAAGTGTACCTACAAAACTCGTGTTACAACACATTTTTATATGTATAAATTTACAAAAAGGAATTAAGTCACTTTTCACTTTATCTTGTTAAAAATTTTCAATCAGCAATAAATACAGATTGTTCTACTTCTAGGTATACATACATATAAGATACATATTTATGTGATCATTGAATGTATGAGATGTTCTGAGTTATATGCATGCATTATTAGAAATGAACAAAAAAAGTGAAAAAAGAAAAGGCTGTAAATTTACCAAAAACCATTAACAAGATTAGCACCATGAATGAGTTCACATTGCTCATTAATTAAAGCACTTAACTATTTTTTCTGGAAAGAAAAAGAGAAGTAATATACATTATCTCGCTTGAATTTTGAGAGTAACCTGATGTTCTATTTATAGATTGATTATATGAAGAAAAAAAATTGTATATATATATATATATATATATAGGGGCGGACTTACCTTGAAGCTTAGGGGGCATTCGCCCCCTGGATCTAGAAAAAAACACTATAATGTATGTTATGTATTTTTTTGCACCCCTCCCCTCCCCCCAAAACCGAAAAAAAATTATATTCGCCCATCATCTATATCAATCGGATAAATTGACATAAATTTTTTATCATATTAATAAAAATATATATATTCATTACAAAACTGATACATCTAAACAAATATTAATAAGATTTTACTTATAAAAAAATAAAAATATTTAGTATGAAAAAAATTTCCCGTAATGAAATTGCTAATAATGGGAGTAGTTATGTTAATGTATTCGGATCATGCGATATATTTATCACAAAATGTATAGTAGTATTTATATTAATAAGGTTTCTTCCAATATTTATCGCAAAATGTATAATAGTGTTTATATAATAGTGTTTTTCCTCGAATCCACAGGGGCATAAAAAAACAATAGTATACATTTTTCTGATTGTGAAAAATTTCTAAGATTTTTCGCCCCCCGACCTGGAATCATGCGTCCTCATATATATATATATATATGTGTGTGTGTGTGTGTGTGTGAGAGAGAGAGTGTGTACCGTGATCCCGTCAAGTTTAGTGTATTTGGGAAGATTATCACCTAATAAAAAAATAATTTGAACATAAAATTGTGCATCCATGATATTTATATGGGTGGTGATATATACATTCAATGTACATAGTATGTAGTGGACAATCACAACACACATTTTTATCTATTCATTTAAGGTAGTAGACTTTAAGCAATGAATATGATGTATGTAATGATTGTCCACTATATACTTTGTGTAGTGAATATATCATTTTCCTACTTATATCTATATCGTTCACTGTTACAATACTTTTATAAATAAATACACATGTGGCTAGCTTGTTCTAGTTGTCCATGTACATATTCTTGTTTTAGGTTACCGTTTTGAAGAATAAGAAGTGAAATATGCCTTAAAAAACACGAATATTTTAAACTGATTACTTCAAACGCGAATCAAAATTCATCACATATGGACATGGGGTATAGCAAAATTTATCCAGCATAGAAATGTTTGTTCATATTATTAAGCAAGGGGAAAACAAATTCAACTCCAACTATATGTTAAAATGCTTAGTGGGTTTTTATTTGTGTTCTAGTTAATCCCTTCTATGAGAATATTTTCTCTATACTAGTGGGATTTTATGTCAATAAAGTATTTGATGTGATTTAAACATCTGGTATGAACTTTTCTCGAGCTTTTGTCTAATCATAATTGTGGCGCTTCAGGACATCGAGTTTTATCCGAAAAGAACGCCTGGCATTATTTTTTAATAAATCAAAAAAGTATATATACGTAAGCCTACGTCATCATACATTAATATCAATTGCAAAGCAGAAGACTTAAAAGAACGACTCGGGAATGTCAAACGACAAACAAAACAGATCGATCAAAGTTCCAAATCAAGTCTAAGAACATCTCAAAAGAAACAATGAATTAAATGTTGTTTAAACTATTACAATCCCAAATAAAAAAGATAAAACGGGAAGCTAAAAGTCTAGTGGCATCTCAAACGTTAAACGTTTACAATTCCAATGTATTATTGAAACAATGAAAATTAAAATAAACTCATCTCGAACTCCAAGCTCAAACGTCTGCATCTTGACTATCGTCATAGCCTCATCTACCTGTCAATCTTCTCGGGGTGGGGTACAATAAGGAAAAGGGGTAAGTACATTTTGTACTCACTAAAGGTGATAGGGATATTCCTACCTCCGGGACGGACCTGTCGCCCTAATCACTATTGCATCGATCAGACACTCACAGGACCGGCTGCTCGTCCACGGAGAGAGAGAGGGTTGGCCACCACCAGGATAATCTGCCGGTGTGAAATACAAATCTCAAGTCTAGGGCCGCCCTGCCTCGCCGGCGGACAGAGCGTATGCTGCCTGTCCGCACCTTTTGTGTCCTTTATCGTAATTATCTAGTAATGTATAGCATCTTCCCTATAAATAGGGTCATATGCAACCCTTCCGGGGGGATGAGCTTTTTCTGGTAAATAAGAGATAAGGCAAAGCCAAATTCTCCCATTCTCTCCTTCAACAGTACGGCACCACCACTTGCATACACAGCTCCACTATGAGCCATCATAACTAACACCATCGAAATAGCCAGATATCCACCATTACGCCATCGCTGACCACCTGAGATAATTTCCACGTTATCAAAGGGGTAGAAGACCGGTAACACATATTGATCTACACATCTACCACATATGTTGCATTAAAATACACTCCCCTCTGCTATGTCTGTTAGCACCATCACGAGCAATTATCTATGTTACATTGTAATTCAAGGACACAATGCCCGAATGATGGGTATGCACCGGGACATGTTCAGCACCTCATATGGCACGGAGGGTTCCGTGTGGAATATTTCCCAAAACATGAATATTGTCCGTTACGTATGAGAAATGATTCCATGCTGCGAATCATAAATATGCCTCACTATAATTACAACGTTTTAGCTTTTAGACTCATCGCATATGTTTATTATGTAGTTAATCTAACCACCTAAGTTCATTCCACTTAAAAAGGCTTCCTAAGGACATCTAGTCTTAGACAATCTAGATTAACTACCTAGCACGTTGTAAAATGCATCAATGACTACTAAACCAATGACCCCGCAAGGTCTAAACAACTGCCTTCTGGGCTATCATCTTCTCCCCGCAGAGGTTCTCAATTGTGGCGATTGATAAAGCACCTGAAGTTGGAAGTTAGACTTTGCCACATTCCAATTAATGTCTCAAAAGACATACATACCACATTGTATCAATTAGTACACATGTTTATTACCGTGCCTCTTATTTTATTATACTTGTCTATTTTCTGGAGGAGAAAATAAATACTTCATCTTAGAAGAAAAAGAAACAAAAAGAAAATAAAAATAAAATAAAGAAATTATCTCCTTTTTTTTCTTTTCCCCTGGACATACATATGACAATAAAAATAATATGATAGCATAACAATGTAAATTGAGAAACCAGCCGATAGTTCATATGCCTGGGAAATTGGTCCCAGGACCAATCGGATTAAAGTACTAATAATATAATATGTTGATTTAATTGCTATACCTGTTCCAACCAACAAGTAGAACGGATTATGTCAACACTATCACTTAAATTGAAGCATTTACATTTTACGATATCAATTATAAAAATAATATAACAAAACATCGATTGAAGAACACCCCTTACCTTTTAGCAATTTGATATAATTCTAAAAGCAAAATTGACAACAAAAGAGACGAATCCTTCAATTCCAACTCCTACGATCAACCTACGATAACTCAGATTTTTCCTCAAAAAATACTAAGATTTTAGATTTAGGGCTAAACCGAAAACTTACTGCTTTAAAAGCGAAACGATCATCTTCTCATAGTGATCAATTTCTTCTACTGTGGTCTGCTCAAATTATCAACCGTTAAGTCTCGCGATTGAAGATTCCATTCTCTATTTTTTTTCTTCCTTGCGTCGTCTAACTCAATGTTTTCTGAAGTTTTGCCGTGAAAAGAAATAGTGAAGGGATTGGGATTATTTCCTTTTTATATCCAATTAATCAAATCCTTTTAATTAATAATTAATTATTTCCTTTAATTAATTCTTTTAGGTTAATATAAAATAGGGAAATAATAAATAAATTCCCGTTTTACATTTATACCCTTCTCGAATTTTTGGGATATTACATTCCTCCCCCCTTAAGAAAAGTCTTGTCCTCAAAACTGAACATAACTAGGAGGTACTTGAACTCTGGAACTTCACAAGCGCCTCGTCTTCTATAACTCATGTTGCCTCTGTTGGGGTTCGAAGTTGAAGATAGAGTGTATTTAAGGACGTTTCCAATTAAAGGAGTAAGACGGTGTGGGCAAACATGCAAGTAACCCTGGATATGAAGGCTCTTACATGATATTGGATAAATTCGGACCTTTAGCTTATCCGTTCGGAGTTACCATAATTTCGTTCACGGGTGTTTGACGTTCTTCATGTGTCAATAATAAGGGGATGCTTAACCGATGTGGATGTGAAGCAAGCTGTGACTTTGAAATGGCTGAAGAGAACTTGACCTACGCGGAAGAAGCAACTGCACTTTAGGACGGAAGATGAAGAAGTTAAGTAGGAAAACGTACAACTAGCCTTGGATCATTGAAGCAGCCACACCGTTCCGGACACCGAGTCCTTATCCGGAACGGGGCGTCACACATAATATGCATATAAAAGATTATTTCAGCAAGATGTTATATATATATAATAAAAAATTAGATGAACGATGCATAAGTAACGGAATAGAAATCAAATTGAGACGAGCGTAAACACTATTTCCTTAAGACCAATTGCTCCAGTCTCGTGCCTACGGTTACTGTCTCCCAACATACAACGGTTTCACGTCTTGGATTTAGAGACACTTCAAAAATCCGTGCTTCGGCGAACGTTAATGAGTGTCCCGACTTCGCTTTGACGACTCAAGAACAACGGCTACATGAGACTCTTTCGTAGTGGAGAAAACAATAGGGAATTTGATATATAATTCGTATTCAACGTAGAGCATCTTTTGAGGCAGCGTATACAACATCATCCCACGCTATTCCCCAAGAAAGTATCACTCGTTGATCCGTGGTTTACTAATAGGATCTTAAATCAGAGTATCGGGCTTTTGTTTATGGCGGATATTGAAGGATACATTTGGGAATACAAGCTGATGTAATATGTGATGGGTCCCACCCGTTCTGGCATGGTACCGTGGAACGAGGTAAATGAAGTGTATTGTGTCCTCTACATGTATGGGGTTCATTAGGTGGCTCTACAAATCTCAATTGCACAATGGAGTATACACGTGTACGACAATGATCCCAGCATCGTTGATTCAGATAAGTTTCAAGCAGTGATGAATACATTAGCTTATGCATTTCCGAGTATGTTGAGGCAAGCTAATATTTTTCACATGTGCTGCATGTGAATTAACTTCCACTTCAACCATTCACATATACACGTGTTGATAGTGACATATGCCCACGTAGTCAAATAAGGTAAAAACACACATTCATTACTTGTGTCTTGCTTTCAATGTTAATTATTAACACCTCCTTACCATAACGTTGCAGTGGTAACTGTGGAATCTACGCGTCGAAATACGTAGAGCTATCGATTGCCGGACGCGATCTAATGAGAGGGGCACATATTTACCAAACAAAAATGTATAAAGGGCATATACTAATAGGACACAATTCAAAATCCCAGTTACATAGATTTTTAAAAACGAAAACAAAAACAAAAACAAAAACAATAAGACATCACGGCAAGCATATGCCTGCAAAGCCTCATATGGTATGTTGTGTATCCCATGCCTTCCGTAAAGATCCAAAAATCCAAAGGAAAAATTGCTGCACACATTACATAAAAAGGGGTGTGGGGGGGGCTTAACAACAAATAACATTAAAAAATTCTTCTATTTGCAGTAGCGTAGTATGAGTCCGACACTAATGATTGATTTGTACAAACATGGAAGATGAAGAAGAAGAAGCCCGGCATTGAAAATCATTTACAGGTCATGAGCATGGAGTTGATGACATGGTGGATGAGGCGGATATTTGAGAGTTCAGATCCCCAATTGTAGGGACATTTGCGGCGATGCTCCAATATAGAATAAACCTGCTGAAAGATAGGCCTCACATGAACTGCAATCATAGGGTCACTTGGATTTAAAGCAGTCACTACATCTCTCATCCATAACACTTTCTTACTACTATCATTCACTATGTCACATGCCAACTGCTGCAACAGAGACAGCAGCACTCCTTGACTCAAAGGCAAGGGATTCATCGTCATTATACCCGTCAAATCCACCTGCACCAACAACAACAACAAGAAGATGCCATAACAGAGTAGCAGCAATCAAATTCAGTGGGCATCCTTTTGGACATTTGATATATTCTTATCCAGTGATGAAATTCTGGTTAAGACGTTTGGATTGCATCGGATATAGTGTCGAATAAAGTAAGTGTTAAGTATTCTTGATAAAGTAAGCCAGGAAACAAGGTTGCTTTAATTTAAAATGTAGGCGTGCGAAACGAATTCCAAACCTGGGAGCACAACCAAGAAACTATTGTAACGTCGCTTCTTTGCAAAGCAGCACTAAAAGCCTCCTCATATTTCCTCTCAGCAATCAGCCTAGTGAGCTCTTTAGTAGGATCCAAAGGCGCTTCCGGAGGCTAATGCAATCAAAGAAAAGGGGATAAGTAGCTAAAAAAAAGTGTTCACAACATACATGACACACACACACACACACACACACAGAGAGAGAGAGAGAAAGAGAGAGAAGGCAACTACTGCTGACATGGAGATGTATCTATATATAACGGTGTACAATAAAGCAATGAACCTTTTCATGCAGACCACTCAAAGGGCCGTTACTGATTTGTTGAACCAACGGATTGGCAATTTTGGAATTGGCTCCGGCAACAGCAAGAGCTACCAATTTCCGTTGACCATCCGCCAACTCACTGCTAAGCATTTGACCTACTGATGATGCAGAATTCAAGGAATCCTGAAAAGATCACATATTCATATCACAAACGGTTCAACAATGACAGCAGAGTACTACCAAATGAAAGAAGAAGCATAAACACCAACCAGAACAATTTAAGAATATAACCTCGTGCTTTACAACACAAGTGAACTATCCATATAGAAAAAGGTAAAAACAAAAAGCAGTCAAATGAGTAGATAAGTCTCCATACCCTTAAAGCAAGAGCCACAGTCGAATGTGTTGCCTCAAATTGCTGCAAAGCGGCAGTGGTATGCTCTGACATTCCTTTTTGAAATGCAGCATCAAGCTGTTCAAACATGGCCTTGCATGACAACTCAAATGAAGGGATCACCGAAGCTTCCAAATTCGTTTTCAATGACTCCTGAAAGACAGATTTTATCAACTGTGAGAACTAACAACACTTCATTTTCAGATCAAAAACACCTGTCCAGAAGTACTTTAAAATTTACAATCACATTACAACTATGTACGAAAACATGCAGAACATATTAGAAAGACCATTTTAAGTAAAAGGAGTCCAAGATATCCTGCACAATTTCAGTAAACTTTTATGGTCTTCTTCTACAGCTGAACGCTTATGATCTTCTTCTACAGTTAAATGCTTATGGTCTTTTCTACATCTCTCCTCAATATGTCTGATATATTGACATAGTTTGGCCAAAAAATCAAATAACATGTTTAGGAGCAAAAGATAACAAATCACTAAAATTGTGAATAGTGCATTGCATACTTGAAGAGCTTGCTTGCCAGAAGTTTGAAACTGCGCCTGGATTTGCCTGGCGACTGTGGATTCAAGTTTGGAGTTCAATGATTTTTCAAGCTGATTCACTGCTTTATCTGCAACTCCTTTCTGCATGACATCAAATGGATTGCAATCAAACACCAGAAAAGTAGGTCATGAGTCCATTTCTGTATTTATGCTCTTTTCTCAATAAGTAAGGAAACATCGAGACTCTTTTGTCTTTCTCTCTCAGGAAGCCAAAGGTAAAATGTAATGAAATAAACCTGGAATGACTCTGAGATAGACGAGGACACTGCCTTTTCAATTGTAGGAGCAATTGTACGTGCCACGGCTTGCCCAAGCGTAGCTAATTCCTTCTTCACAGCCTTCTCCACAATTGTTGGCAAGTCCCTGTTTAAACAGTTATTAATCAAGGACGTCATTTGCTGGTTGCGTTCTTTTGATGATTTTTCCTGTTTTACATTATCCTCCTGGAAGCGTGCCCACAAAGCATCGTTATTGGCCTTGACACTTTTCTCAATGTTTTTTCCAAGTGCAGCCTCAAGTCTTCTGCCTTCTTTGGTAACGGGACAGCTACTATCATGGTCATCTGCTTCTGCATCTCTTTTGCATATTTGCCAGCTAAAGAGATGAACAAGAACCAAAAAACAGACGGCAAGAAAGTCATTTTAGGATATATAACAAGTGAAGCAGTTCAGCTGACTGACATGGGCCGCACATGGCAAACAATTATGCAGCACCAACTAAACGAAGCATGGGCAAACAAAGTAGTAGCCATTATAGCCAACATGCACAAAAGGTCGAGGGCTATCGACGGACCTCAGAAATAAGTTTGTTCTTGATTACATATCAATCCTCACTAACAAAAAAGGCGACTTTACGGGAAAATAAACACGATTTAAATAAAAACGACACTCATTTTCTGGTGTTAGGAAAAGGACCAGATCAAACCACTATAACTGTCGCTAGGAATTGCACCTTCAATAAAACACAGCAGTTGTGGGCTTGATAAATATTTCAACAGAAGGCTTTTGCAAGGAAGCATTTTCATGAGATAGATTGATCAAGGTCAGAATACTCTTTAACATGCAGAAAGACTCACAAACCTTTTCCGTATGTCCCTGAAATATGGTATTGAGATTCTGAGAAGGTCCAAAATCACCACATAGTGAAAGAAGAAACATTTCAGAAACCAAGCTTTGTTAAACTGAGCTTTTCAAGACTACTTTCCAACTGAAAAGAATACTTCCGCTCAGACAAAGACATACATAGATATACTATACACCAGCCCTAACAAGAAATGAAATGAAGACATTCTGAACATGCTAAAGGGAAACTGCATGCGGTGGATTAAAAGATATATCCAATTATCCTTTAAAAAAAAAAAGTACCTGATTAAGTGTCTCTTGCATGCTCATCATCTGGGAAAATGCTGCTTCCAAAGAGGGAATGCTTGAGCCTGCTCCAACATCATTAGAAGATTCTGTTGAATTGAAAGCACTAGGTGACAATGACAGTATGCCTGACCCAAGAGTATTCTTCCCTGTTTGCTTTTTCCCTTTTGTATTGGGTGTTGATGCTTGTGGTGTTGACGCTTGTGGCACCAGTATTTGGGCATCAGAATCAACATCATTTCCCGAAATGTTTTTTGTAGCGTCACGAATATCCTCTTCCGAAGCAGAAGGTTGAGCCAGAGAGTCACTCCTGGAAACCCCTTCAACTTGCCTAGATTCCTCCCCAGTGTAATTGTCAGGTGACAATGCATGGCTCTCTCGAGCCATCTGCATCCCAAGATCAGAGGTTTGAGAATAAAATGATTTTTCATTATTTTCTGCCCCAAAAGTGTGAAGCTCCCCGTGCGAACCTATTCTAGAATTTTCAGTATATCTCGTCTCACCCACCACCTTGACATCAACCTCAACATTCGGTGGATCATCCACTGTCACCACATCCTGAATATTCACTTCGGAATCACACACACGATCATTAACATGAGTAACTTCTGATGAAGAATTGGCCATCAAAATCTCGGATGGGGTTATAAGATGAGTAGGGTGCTTGAACTGGACATGATGATTGAGATTAGAAGAAATATCATTAGGTAGAACTGTATCTTCATTATTTCTTGGCTCGTGGTCAGTTGAACCAACGTCAGATACTGTGGCAGGCATGCCATCCATTGGTCTGTCCACTGAATCCCCGCTAGTATCATTGACCGATGGCCCAGACTCCAAACTTTTCGAAGGAGTTCTTAAACCAGACAGATTTCCAGACAACCTAGGACTCAAAGGAAGTGATGTAGATGCAATAGAAGCAAGATCGTTATTACCCATCACGACAGGCAAAGGAATTGACTTAGATTCCTTAGTAGGAGCAGGAAACTCCTGTGAGGTCGATGACTCAGCAGTAGCTGAGCTAACCATTTGTCTTGCCGGAGCTGCAGTCTCTGAGCCACTGTCTCGTGCAGATACTGTAGGTGCCGAAGGAGACGCCGGTATTTCAGTTGCTTTTGTCTCATAAGGCTCAGAAGCAAGAACATCAGCATTCAAAGCATCACGTGAAACACCAGACTCTGTCTTGTCAACGAGTGGATTATCTATAGGTGACGGCAAACACAGGGATAAATCAAGAGCATACTGTTGAATAGCCTGTGTCTGAACACAATACACCTGAACAATCTGTTCACCATTAGGATGAAGATCGCTAGTCCCTGTAAAACTCAATATTGGCATGGTGACGGTGAATTCTGCTACATAATCCATGCGGCTAGATGCAGGATAGGAACCAAAATCTAAGTGCACTGCATATATAGCATTCTTTTTGGCGTTTGCTAGCAAGAGAAGTCCAGCTTGGGGTAATGCTACGACTTGATTAAAGAATGCCTCTTCCATATGAGATTCAGCTGAACTCTTCAACTCAAGTGTCTGGATACAGCGCCAAGATTCAGAATCACTAGGAAGCAACCAACCTTCTTCACTAGCAGACACCCATATCTTCACTTCCCTATTTAAAGGACCCTGAGACAATCATCAATAAGTTAGGTTAGTTGAGAACACCTGGGGAAGGATAATATGCAGGGACCCTAATCCTGAAAAAAAGATTCTGCAACAGATAAGATAGAATCATCAAATTTTGCACCAACCGATCAAAATGAAGAAAGACGCATAATTACAACTACCACTCCAAGAAATTACCTTTTAATTTTTAATGTTTATATATATATTACCTTTTGATGTTTATTTGTACAAAGCAAAATACTTACATGGGCAGATTCTGAATATTAAAGCCTCGTGATCTTTATATTCAGTAGGGGGGGGCTATTTTCCTGCATGTTAACGATAGTCTATTTCCCTCCATCTAACTTTATATGATTTGAGTCCATCAGCATACACTTAAACGGGTATATGAATCCAAATCTGCCAAATGACTCATGTTATGATCTTAAACATCCTAGGTCTTGTTGTTCCGTCATCTGGCTTTAGCTTATGTTCTTCATGTAGCACTCAGACCGAATGACTATGAAATTATGTTGATACTTTCACACATCATGGGTAGCATAGGAGGCTTTCCCCAGACCCAGGAATGGGAGGAACCAAATGAACCCCGAAGCCGGTGCATAAACTGGACAAGGCTATACTAAAGCCGACATTATGGTATATCAGGAGCAAGTATGACAACAAGAAATAATATTGCTCCCATCAAATAGTAAATTGGCAGCAAAAAGAGGTGTAGAGAGATAATCCTTGTCTTACAACCAAGTGACATAACAATTTCATCCAGGTCAACAAAGACCAAGTTGCTGAGGATGATTATGAATTATGATGATGATGATGGTATTGACGAAAGAAATTCCAAAGTAGGAACAAATACTGGTTCAGTATATGAAATCAATCCCAAGGTTAGTAGAGGAAAATAATGGCAAAGAGCTCGTTGCACTTACCCCTGTAATAAGTATTATATGATCAGGACGGTGTGAGGCAGTGAGGAATGTTACAGAGTTAACAGGCTGACCATCATGTGGCCTCAGCACAGCTATTGGCAGCATCTTCCGATCTTCCCAAATTTTTATCTGCTCAGAGACAAGAAAAGTAAACCAGCTCAATACAGCACAAGATAAAGATCAATGTAACAACAGAAAATAATCCGACTTATATTTTCCCAGATTACATGCAAGATCATCAATTTCTTTATGATCAGGTAATAACATACCATCACCGAAACAAAAAGTTGTTGGATAATGCACATGATCAGCCAAAAGATGGATAAATTCTTTAGAGAAAGCTTAACTGAGAGTGAAGATATGTCTTGACATCTTAACATAAATCTCTCCGTGCAGAGAATATATAAGAAATGGCTAATTAAAAATACATAATCCAAAGAAGCTTTAATTTATAATTTAATAATAATAATAATAATAATAAATAAATAAATAAACAAATAAATAAACCACTGCACTAGATGAAATTTTAATAACCAAGCTTCTGGTAAGTAAAAGGACCACTGCACTAGATGAAGTACATTATGAAGCAAAGGCAGTACGAATTGCTTAAGAGCTTCATCACAAGATGCAATTTGCATAAGCACCAAAATAGCCATCCCTTAAAGAGGAGAGAAGGTATAAGAATATATAAGAAATAAGAATCCACATATTGAAGTTCAAAGCTTCAGATGATTCCTCCTCTCTCCAATTTGAAAATTCTTCAAAAAAAGAAAAGATGAGATAGAAAAAAGGCATATTGTTATCTCTCAGTAGAATCAACCTCTTTTGACAGCATATATGTAGAGAGAGAGATATATATATATATATAGAGAGAGAGAGAGTCGAGATGCTCAACTAAAGGTCACAGGCCTTGAATAGGCTATTCATGATAGAGATAATTACATTCTTTCTAATAGATTTCCCTGATTTTTATCATCCACAATTAAGCTTTATGAATTTATTAAAAACTTAGAACACAAAGTGGGTCAAACACTCAGAATCGTTATATTAAAGGGCGATATCAACTACAGAATTATTTGCAAATTCTGCCAGTGATGATAGTTCTGAAGACCAACTGGAATAGATTCTTCTGATCTCTTGCAAAAAGAAATGTGGAAAGAAATCAACGGAAGAAAAACTTGTTTCTTATCTCATCACAACATTTGTGCTGTATTTATACAAAGGAAGAAACGATCTGCGACTGTGAGGATTCTACAATTGATTCTCAATCCCAGAAATAGCTCCCGAATCAGCATAAAAAGGCAAGCAGTAAAACTAAATCACATCTCCCCAAACCCTGATTTATTCTACAATAATCAAAGGAAATCACAACAAGCTCTCTATTAATTACGCCATAATATCACAGCATTAATTTTTTATTATTCTACACTTCCGCTCAAGTTGCTGCGAAGATATTAATCAACACCAAACAGTGTTCTAAAGATCGGTCTAGGCGGCGCCTAGGCGCTAGGCGGGTATCAAGCGTACAGATTATACCCTAGGCGGACTGGACTGGGCGGGTAGGGTATTGGACAGCTCCTGGATGGGTCTGGGCAGGTCTGGAGGGGTCTGGGTGGGTCCTGGATGGGTCTAGACATCTAAGCGGTTCTAGGCAGTCCTGTTAAGGCAAAGAATGACATCAAAGACGCTTTGAATAATAAGGAGGACAAGTATAAGCCTATACTTGACATAGTGGATAACAAAGGAAAGGGGCGTATTGATACTCCACTTCATTTGACGGCTTATTTGTTGAATCCATACTACTACTAAAAACACCTAGGTGCCTCCTCACTAGCGTCCAGTGTCTTTTAGAACATTGACACCAAACTTGTCCACAGAAGCCTTAGTGAGTCCGTCTGTTGTTTGCTTTGTAGATGGTAAATATGGAATGTAGATGAGACCAATTTCAAACTTCTCTTCAATAAAATGCCAATCTATATCCTCATGCTTGGTCCTATCATGCTGAATGGGTTCATTGGCTGTGTCAATGGCAAATTGTTATCACAAAACAGCTTCATAGGTATAAGCATGTGACTCCCACATCTTTTAACACTTAATCCCATGCTCTTCACAGATCCCATGCTTCATAGCTCTGTATTCAGTCTCTGCATTGCTTTTGGCAACCATACTTTTCTTTTTGCTGCACCATGTCACAAGTTTTCTCCAAACAAATGTACAATACCTTGAGAAAGATTTTCTATCAATAGTGCAACTCCCTCGATCTGCATCAGTATACGCCTCCACACCTCTTTTTTCAAATTTCCTGAACCACTATCATCTACTAGATGTACCCCCTTCATTAACATAGACTGCATCCACGTGCTTCTGAACTGGAGCATGCATGTGATGGCTTACTAGAACCGGAGCATGTATACGCTGGCTTACTGCACCAACAGCATAAGAGATATCAAGTCTGGAGTGGGATAAATAAATTAGCTTCCCTACCAGTCGTTGATAATTCTCCTTAGCCACAAGGGGATCGTGCTGGACATCCCCTAGCTTCAAAACGCTTCATATGTTGGCTTACTGCACCAACAGCATAAAAGATGTCAAGTCAGGTGTGGGACAAATAAATTAGCTTATGTACTAGTCTTTTGATAATTATCCTTAGCCACGAGGGAATCATGCTGGACATCCCATAGCTTCAAATTACAGCATATTTTTTGCCTGTCAACCATGTTTCCTTAAGTAAGTCGAGTACATACTTCCTTTGAGTAACCACTAGTCCCTCCTTGAACCTAGCTACTTCTGTTTGGTTTCGGGTTAGGTTGAAGTTGAATGGATTCAGGAGAGAGTGAAATAAAATGAAGTGAAATAATGATTATAAAGTTGAAATCTAGTAATGAAATTTGTGTAAATGAATAAATGATTGGTGAGAGAAATTTTATTGAAATAAAATAAAGTGAAATAATGATTATAAAGTTGAAATCTTGTATTGAAATTTGTGTAGATGAAGAAATGATTGGTGAGAGAAATTTTAATGATGTATTATTATATTGATAAAGTAATGGTTAAATAGTGTAGTGGGTGGATAAAATGAATTGTCTAATATTATTTTATTTGTTGATGGTGAAACGATTGTTGAGAGAAATTATAATAAAATAATAGAATTAATAAAATAATGGTAAATAAGATAGTGGAGTGAATAAAGATCCAACTTGATCCAACATAACCCGAAACCAAACAGAGCTAGAAATTAGCTCAAATGACCAAGATCTTTAATCTAAAATTCATCTGATAGGTTATGTTTTACCTCCATTGCTACTTCCAGATCATTATCACAAGAATGTCATCTACATAAACAATCAAAACTATTAGTTTTCCAGTACCAGGCTTTCTAATGAATAGAGTATGATCTGAAAGGCCTTGAAAAATCTCAGCCTCTTGGAGAATTTTATAAAACAATCAAACCATGCTCTTGGACTTTGTTTTATAGTCCATAAAGAGATTTTTTTTCAACCTATAGACCTTTCCCTTGGACACTATATCAAAATCAGGGGAGCATCCATATATACCTCTTTCAAATCACTATGAAGGCTGGCGTCCTTAATGTCAAACTGATTCAGTGGCCTGTTCAAGTATACTGGAAATTAAAGGATGATTCTCACAGTGTTAAGCTTAACATTTGCAGAGAATGTCTCTGAATAACCAATACCATAGGTCTGAGAACAACATTTGGCCCACCAACCTTTACCTTGTACATTTCTACTGAGCCATACAAACTGTATTTCAGAGCAAACACCCGCTTACATCCTACCCCTCCCTCCAATCAGGAACATCAAGAGCTTTTTGAATGTTTTTGGGTTCAGCGGTTTCTGTGAGGGCTGAAAGGAATGCTTGATGGGATGAGGATATGTTCCTGCTTGACAGAAAATTGGATATAGGGTGTTCGGAGCAGGCTGAAGGCTGTTTTTTAACTGCCATAAGACATCAATGGAGGAGGTCTTTGTCATGATGTTCAGATGATGAGGTAGGTTCAGAGGGAAGAGTGTAAGATGTACTTATCCTAGAATCAGATTCTAGTATTGAACTTGACTGGGGAGGTTTTGTTAGCTGGTCATGACTTTTGGGGAACTTTGTCCTAGGTTGCGTACCTTTCCTCAAATAGGTCTTCCTTTTGAACCTTAAGGCTGAATGAGTTGCTATATTCTGAGTATCCATGTTGTTCTCAGATCAGCCCCTCCTTCCTCTCCTTCTGAAACTCCTCTAGTGTCCATTTGATCAGAACTAGACCGACTTTCAATAGATTATCATAATTTAGACTTATGTGTACATTAAACAAGTTTGAAATACTTGAAAATTGTGATTTTGACCATCCTTAGACTCTCCCTAAAATTAAATCGTGTCAAGGAACATAATGTTTTCAAAGAAGGTTAAATCCACTGAAGTAATTATCTTTCTACTGTTAACATTATCGCATTTATAACAGTTTTTTTGGGAATATCCTATGGAAATAAATTTCCTTGATCTAGGTTCTAACTTCCCTTTACTGTGGGTGTGAACGTAGACACTACATCCAAACACCTTTAAGGAGAGGCTGCTTATGATCCTTGAATCACGATACTCCTACTGGAGTACACTAAAGTGGGTCTTGTATCCTAAAACTCTAGAGGGTAGTCTGTTTATATGACATGTATAGTCGTTAAGACACCTTCTCCAAAGGTTTTAGGACTTTCGGAGGTTATTAACAAGGCTCTTGTGCCGATTTTTCCTCTCAGCCACCCATTTTGTCGGGGGTATCAACATGAGCCTTGGTGCACAACCCATTTGTCATTAAAGAAATTTCCAGTAACTTGGTTGAAGGATCCAGTCTCAATACCACTTCTCTGAACTCGTATCCAAGTGTAAAACTAAGCATTTATCATTTCACAAAAGATTTTCACAACTTCAGCCTTTTCTTTTAGTAAATAAACCCAAGATACCGGAGTATGATCATCAATTAGGGTGACAAACCAACCTTCCCCGGCAACAGTTTTTACCCTTGCAATCCTCCAAACTTCACTATGGATAATAGTGAATGGTTTAGAGAGCTTGTAAGGTTGAGGAGAATAGTTTTTTCTACATTGTTTAGCAAATTCACACACTTCACATTGTAAACTAGAAATGCGTGTATTAATTAACTTTGGACACAATTTTTGCAAATAAGAAAGACTTAGGTGTCCTAATCTATTATGCATAACTAAGATTTTAGTTTGATTGGATGGTGCCTCAGTAAAGTTGCAGCCTTTCAAAGAAAAAACCGAGATGATTAGAACCCTTGTCTAGACAGACCAATCATCCTTCCACAGCCAAGTCCTGAAACAGACAACCATCCTCAGTGGAAGAGTCCATGAAAGGATGATTGATCCTTGTCCAGAAATGGCTAAGACGGATCCATCAGCCAACCTAATTTCTGATTTCCAGCACAGGTTATATAAGATGAAAATATAGTAGAGGCGCCAGTCATATGGTATGTTGCCTCTGTGTGAATGACCCAAGTAACCTTTTTGTTTGTGAAGGAAGGAAAAATAACAGGTTTACCTGATTCCACAAAGGAGCAGGTTGGATCAGATGAGTTGTGTAGTAAGGAGTTTAATCATTGTTCCATTGGTTCCCTTGTGAAGGGTAGTTGGCTGTTGACCTGAAGAAGGTGAGAAACCTGGTATGCTCTTCCAGCATCTTTGATTTCCACCTTTATGCTTCCATTTATCCATGGATCTCCTAACAAGTATCTCTTGTACGGCCCACCTTTTTACAATGCTCACATTTTACTTTTTGCTTATTTTTGCTTTTTACTTTTTGCTTATTGTTGTTAGTTCTTTTCCTATATTCACTTATAATTGTTGTTAGTTCTTTTCCTCAAGTATCTTTTTGCTAACTCCTCAGTTTTGCAGGCTTATACATAACCTTTTTCGGGCTTCCTCTCTTCTTACCTCTGAAAAACTTCTATCAAAGATGGGAAAAGTCTTCTGCCAAGAATCTTCCCCTTACTTCGTCAAGATCTTGATTTAAACCAGCCAAGAATGAATACAACTCATTCTCTTCTCTCTTTTTAACTTTGACCTATCTCCCAGGCATTCCCAAGAGTCCTCATGACACAAATCAAGCTCCAGGCACAACGTTACAATTTCATTGTAATATGTTGTGACATCCTTTGAATTTTACTTCAGCCTCCACAGACTTGTCTTCAACTCATACATTTGAGAAGAGTTCTCAATATCTTAATACATCTACTTGACTGCTAACCAAATTTCATTGGCTGTAGAATTGATGAGCCAAATTTCATTTACTTGACTGCTAACCAAATTTCATAAATGTGTGACCTAATTATCGAAGGCTCCATAGAATTGATGAGCCAACTCATAACTACAGAATTCTCATATTTCCAAACACAGTATTTTGGATCTATAACAGGGGTACTTGACATTACCCTGTCAGATAACCTAGTTTCCCTTATCCAACAATTGTCAACTTTACGTCTGGGACGATTCCAGGTAATTAATACCAATTAGTTTCTGTGAGGTTAATGGAACTAAATAGGGCTTGTAGATGAGGTGTCATCTCCAATGGAGAGATGATCAGATTCAGAAGTAATAGTAGGGATTGCCTGATTAGAAAGGGGATTAAGAGTGTTTCCTGTTGAAGAACGGGAGCTCCTTCCAGTCATGGCGTGTCTATAATTCATGATTTAGGCTTTAATTTTCTACGCGCAAGGCTCTGATAACATGTGGAAAGAAATGAAGAAAAGAATCATGCATGTCCTCCCTCAAGTTAATGAATTTAGTCTATTTGGTACCGTTTCAACTGCCTTTTCTTTCAAACATTTGGTGGAAACATTTGGACAGATAATTACACAGGGTACCCCAGCGCATAATTCTGTTACCCGTGGGTTGGTTGACAAAATGCTTATAGGGGAAACTCAGTAATGCCAAACCTGCCCTCACTACCATAGCTAACGTCATTCAAACTTGAATATAAATGACGTTATATAGTTCCATGAATATCAAAGGAGGATATCACCCACCGTGCCATCTACTGATGCAGATACCAAACGGGTGGTCATCCACTGACACATTGACAAGTCAGTAATCTCCCCATCATGGCTACCAACAAGTTGTATTCCGTCGATCAACCGATCAATTGAACATCTAAGTGGTTCTTCTGCCGAATAAACTTCACGTTTTCCAACTTTTGTTGTATCAATCTTTAAAATATGTCTTCCTATGCCCACCACAAGAACTTCCTGAAACAGAGGAATCAAAATGTAAAATCCGCAGACGACCCAAATTTAAAATCAGATGACCATAGAGAGATGAACATAAGCATAGTGTATACTTGTTTATGACAATGCCAACAAACTCTAGGATGAACCGATTCGCCCTCTGTGTTGAACTGCACTGCGATTACTATCTTTCCAGTTATCTGGGGTTTGTCTTCCTCATCCTGATCTTCGGCAATCTTCCAGACATAAACACGCCCATCTACACTTGCACTGTAGACACAATTATAAACATCAATATCAAAAGAGAGTGCGGAAAAACAAAGGGACAAAAAACAGACCAGGCTGATACCTAGCCAAAAGATGAACATCCTCAGCAAAGAAAGCCATGTCCGTGACCCTCTGAAACAAAGTAAATTGCTTAGATGAATCTACAGCACTATAAGCAATACTCAACATCTATTTTTTTAGCAACAATTGCAAAATATGGACGGGAAACTTACACTGGAGATCCATTTGAATTAGATAATATCATAAAATCTGGTAAGCGGTTTCTCATAAAATGGCCCACATAGAATTACAGAAAAACTGGGAGAAAGCGTACTTAAAAATTGCAAGCTACAGACATGAACACTAGATCTTCGACTAGATACCATCAAACATCCTATGGTTATTGAAAGAACGGGGAGAATTGATTTGGGGCCTTGTATTGAGGAGAAAGGAAGAATTTTTACATTTGTGCAGTAAGCAAGAAACTGTGAGCTCTTCAAGGAAATTACACTTTTTACTACATTCCTTTTATTAATGCAATTTGGTTCTATCTTAATGTCTACGATACTTGCCTATGGTTTCTAATTTGCTGCATTCTGGCCAGAATAAGAAAATGGAATACATGAATTTATTTTATGTCCTATAGAGCCCACAAGCCACCTACCTTGCATATGTAATCCCCATACATTCTGTCTATTACGTTTTCACTCTCTTGGCAAGTAATCGAAGTAGTTAATGCAAAATCAGAATTACAAACTAACTTTACAATGGCATAGACTACGATTTTGAACTCGGAAGAAGATATGCCTTCAGTAATCCTGCTAATATTTTATGTCTCGGAAAACAAGCCATGCTAAGTTCTCAAAACAAGTTTACTTTGGATTTGATAAAAGATCATATTTTTGTTGTTGTGTACCACAGAGCTTCCCCCCCCCCCCCCTTCCCTCCTTTTTTAGGCCCCTAAATGATCGCAATAAACCATCAAAAAGTAAAGTTGGCTAATCAATAAGAGGATGCAAGCAGATGAAGAAGCCTGCATCATAACCCAATTTGTTACCAATCTTCAGTAAGGCATGGCATACTCACATTCAACAGCTCATAATACAAACAAGTCAAACAATATTATATATCATCACCTATTTAAAATTCTTTGCATATGGCTCCCTTAAGAATAATATTTCAACAACTTTATTAGTACTTGATGCAACTTACATTGAAAAAATAGGAAACAAAAAAATAATATTACAAAAGAGATAAACTTGTGCTCTCAGACATTCACCAACCTGGGCAAGACCTTTAAGCAAAGATCTCAAAGCAGTATTAATATTAAGAACCCGAACAGCTCCTTGCTTGAGTCCATAACAAATATAGGTCTTATTCACAGCTATCTGTCTTCCAAGAACAAGTCCAGGGTCTGAACCATATTTAGTAATGGGGGTAACCTCTAGCTGAGGCTGCACCTCACCTGGCAGCCTAACATCAATGTCATAAACAGCATGAAAGCCAACTAAATGCCGACCCTTTGGCAGCTTACTGCTGGGCAAACGCGTCGGACCAGGAATAGGAAAGCCAACATTAGGCCCAGATACCATCATAGGCAACGAATGCGGCAGAGACAAATCCGAGCCCCCAGATATTGTGGGCTGAATATGGGTCAATGGAACACCAGACTGCTGATGCATCTCCATTGATGAAGGAGTGGCGCTCAACAAAGCCATTAGCCTTGCCCCAGGAGTCTGATTATTATGGTTTTGGTTGTTAACATTGTTCCCATTACTCAAGTTTTGTTGGTTGGTAAACTGACCAGGGTGAGGGCTGGTAGTCAGAGGCGGTTGAAGCGGAGGAGTAGGAAAAGACATGGACCTCTGAGCGTGAGGATGCAAATGATTAGAGAACTGAGAGGGAGGAGGGGGGTCCTGAGAGGAAGGCGGTGGGTACTGCTGGTGCAGGAAAGGGGGTACAAATTGAGGGGGTGGGTGGTGGTGGAAAGGGGAGGAGGAAGTAGGATGTTGGAACGGGTAGGGCCCACCACCACCACCACCACCACCACCACCAGTAGGCGGCGGATAAGAGGCAGAAGGAAGAGGGAATAGGGGTTGAGGGGGAGCTAAATTAGGGTTAGTATGATTGGAACTAGGGTTTGGGTAATTAGTGGAGGTAAGTGGTTGGACACTGAAGGAGGAGGAGGGTGAGGAGGAGGGTGTTGAAGGCTTAAAGAATCTAGGGGAATCAAATGGTCCTCCACCTGGTTGATTTGGATTTCCAGGGGAAGCCATGAAAGTTGTCTACTGTATAAAATATCTACTTCTGAAAAAAGAGATCTGCCGGATTGCAACGTTCCGTATGGAATTAAATTACTATTCGAAGTACTTGGTTGTATAACGCTAAGATCAAAACACGGCGAAGGGAATACGGTGCCGGACAGAAACTACAAGATGGCGAAAGTGAAATGGACACTCCGGTGCCGGACGGTGGGGGCCGGAGAGTGCAGAGTAATAAGAAGAAGAAGAAGTTATAGAGGCACAAACAAAAGCTCTTCTGGGGGAGGCCAAAAGACCTGCGAGAAAGATGATGATGTGTTTCAGTGAACGTATTGTTTTTGTTTTTGTTTTTGTTTTTGTTTTTCTAGTCAAGTGATGGGAATTATTGGATTTTAGTGCTTTTTTTAAGTTTACAGATATACCTAATTTAAGGATAATGTTGCGGTATTCAATATAATAGAATTTAAATAACAATGAAGAATCTTCTCGGGGTGTAAATTATGTTGTACATTTTTTATGAAAAAAAATTGTAGATGTTATTATAAACAATATATAATTGGGAGAATGGCCTAGATGACCTATTTCCGAAAAGTTTTGGGGTAAAAGACATTTGACCAATTTTTTTTTTTTTTTTTTAAAACGGAAAATGGAGAAATAATGATAAATGTCCGGACTTCCTGTTTTGCTCCTCATTTATAACCTCTCATCAACACCCTTTCCCCCAAACACTTTCTCCGATTTCCTTCCAAATTCCCAAATCGAAGTCGGTGAAAAGAACTGTTTTCTTCTCCTCTCTTTTCTCCTTTCTATAACAACATCAAAGTTGTTTTCAATAGATCCATAGAAGAGTACCCATTTGAAGGAATCAGATCGTCTGTTCCGGCGTCGAAGACAGTAGCTTGCCGTCTGCAACTGAGTTCCGGCGAGAGGGTCAGGCAACACTATGGTAAAATTAATTTATGAATTGAGAATCGCCATTATCAGATTTCTTTAGTACAGTCGATTTAAGTGTGATTATGGTAATCCATGTAGCTTGTAATGTAGAAACTGATATTGGGGGTGATTGGTGAAATTAAGGTGTGTATTATTATCTTTAATCGGTTTAGTTTGTGAATTAGAACCATTGGATATTGTGAATTTGAAATTAAAATGTGCATTAGTATCTTTAATCGATTTAAGCTCCATGTAATCTGTGTTGTATGCTACTTTGTAAGTGGCTGATGTACTAAAGCGGGTTATCTATTTTGTAGTAAAGAAATAGATCTTAAATACCAATTGACAAGTGTGGAGAGGGCGAAGAGATCTTAGATTGTTAATAGAAGCCATGTTGATAAAGCTGATTATGTCTATGGTGAATTAGACAGAGAACACAAGAAAGCACAAAGAAATAGTTGTTTTGGGAATTTAATTAGCCTTCCTCGGGTTAATGGTACTCAAATTGTGCATAATATGTTGATGAGACAGGTGGAGGGCGATTCAAAGGAAATTTTCTAGTTTAGGATTGGAAACAACAAGGCTCTTAGGTTTAGTTTGAAGGAATTTACACTGGTTACCGAATTAAATGTTGGGATGTTTGAGTGGAAAGTGAGTGAGAAGAAAGCTCAAGGTTGTCCTATTGTCAAACGCTACTTTAAGAACAAAAAGTTAATAAACAGAAATGATTTGTTGAAAGCGTTTCCTAATGTTGCGGATGAAAATGATAAATACAAGTTGGGATTGTTGATTATTTTGTCTTATGTTTTGTTGGTTGCAGAGGAGAAAGTGTCGTTGGATTAGTGGTGGTTTAAGTTGGTGGATGATTTGGATGCATTCAACAAGTATCCTTGGGGGATCTTGTGTTATGAATACACAGTTCGCTTGTTTAATCGGGACATGAGTAAGTCGTTCAAAAAGGACAAGGACAAGGTGGGGTATACATTGAATGGATTCCCACATGCTTTGATGGTATGTATTATGATATGTAGTACCGTTTTAATTCAGAAGTCATAAAATTTTGGAAGTTATTTTGTAAATGTCATGTTTGCGTAGGTATGGGCACTTGAATCCATCCCGTGTTTACGGTCGTTGGCGGAGTCTGTTGATACGAAAGCCTTGCCAAGAATACGCAAGTGGACAGTGGAAAGGAGGGTGAGCTCTTCGAGTGTCAATGCTCTTTTGCAACAAGCACAGGTTTGAATGTATATCTTGTTAGGTAGTCCTTTCTTAAATGTTTGATGCCCTAATTTATATCTTATTAATTTATATATTATGAATTCACTGTAGGTGGAATTTACGCCAACTCTTGCTGTATTGGAGGAAAGCTTATGCTCAATGTGTGTATCCCTTGCCGAACGCAGCGGATTGTGGTTATCCTGAAGACGTGCTGAGCAAAGTGGTATTGCCACCGACGCGTGACAAGAGACAACCTGGACGTCCATCAATAAAGAGAAAAGCATCTGCCGGGGGACGCTGTCGACGCCCATCAAAAAGAGAAAAGCATCTGCCGGAGACGGAAAAAAGAGGACTGTACAATGTCGTAAGTGCAAGGGATTCGGCCATAACATTACTTGTTCGCGTTTGATTGCCCCCCCCACTTGTTGACGATGATGAATGGACTGAAGTTTAACAGCAGCTATTGTAAGGAATTTGTAAGGTGTTGATGTTTTTGTTGGTCGGATGTTGTTTTAACTTGTTGGAACAATGACTATTATGATGTCTAAGTTTGTAACATAATGTTTAAGAGCCAGTATTTGTTGATTATTTAGTTAGTTAACTAGTGCAATAACATATTTAAGTTTGTTTTCCACTGTCATGATAACGAGTTCAAACTTGTTTTAAACTCGACTACTTTCACATGATAGTAGTTGAAGAATAGCAATAGTTGGGAGGAAAACATCGAACAAACTTAATCAAAGTAGGAAGTTTTTAGTACAAGGCAACATTTTTCAAAAGTAATAACAAAAGAAATGAAGTTTTCATTTCCCTACCAACATGAAAACAAAATACACAGTGATACAACCTAGAATTGCCAACATCTTAATTTTGGTCTCGTTCTCACGCCTTAGGTTCATATTGTTGACAAGATACAGAATTGATTGAGCAATCAATATAAAACTTGAATTATCAATACAACAACATATATGAAGAGAATTCATACCGGGAACTTAGGGCAACCAAAGAACTTTCTCCCTGGGTTATTCTGAGTTTGTGATGTTTGCAATATAGCCGGCTTGTTGCAGTGGCATAGTATCTCATCAGATATCAGATCTCCGTTTTGGTTGATATTGTTAGAAGCACCAGAAGTACGGTAACTCTTAATGAAATAGAATTCAGTTAATTAACACCACAACTAGCATTCCTTGTAGTAAAATTCAGTTAATGTTAACACCACAAATTGAACATTCAAAGTACCAACACCAGTTATAGCATACACTAGCTATCATAGGCATAATAATGAGCATTACACCATAAAGTAGCATACAGAAACTTAGTAACACCACAATTCATCTGAGTAAGCACAGATCTAACAGAACCTTGAGGCTTCCTTAAAGCTAAATTTAAGAGATGTACTACTAAGATTACTTGACCACATCTAATCGAAAACAAAAACAATTTCAATTGACTTACAGAACGGGCTGTTGATGAAGACATCAGAAGCGCAATGAACACCTTTAATAACTGCAAACATGCATTAATCAATCAATTTCAATTCTTTAAGAATGAAACAATCTTTAGTAGAAGTCATTACCTGCAAATTCGGGAACAGTTGGTCCAGTTTGGTGGAGTTACCTGCAAATTTGCGTGCCCCAATTTAGGGTTCTTCAGGAGAGAGAGATGGGAGATGGGAGGATATGCAGGTGAGAATGGATGGGGAGGGACAACAATCCAAGTTAATCCCCAATTTTTCAAAACAATTCAAACGAAATTTTGATTTTTGGGAGGAAGATAGTGGGAATCGATTTGGGGGGGAATCCCGGGAAAAATCCCAATTGGGATCAGTTCTAATTTTTTATATTATTGGGTTAGATTAAATAACATTAAATAAATGATTATATTTAATTAATGAATTAATTAGTGACGGACTTTTTCTAGGCTATCAATCCTTACCGGCAGTGTACCGGGTCAAATTGTAGTGCTAGTCTGGTGAGTCAGGTCGTATCCTCAGGGAAATGAAGGCATAATTCAAAGTGTGGTTAAACACCAAGAAGCTATATTAACTCGATCTAAGTCGCAGTTTTTACCAGTTTTATCGGGTTAGATCGTTAGATTGTTAGATGTTAGTAAAACAGTAAATAAATATATAAATATAAAAATAGATAATATATATATTTTTGGATCTAGCCAAGAATACTTTTATGAATCAATATCTTTTGTAGTGAAATTGAATGAGAGCAGATCTTTTCCTTGATGCAAGGAGGTCAATTATGCATGAACCGGTGTACTCTAAACTAGATAACTCCTCCTTACACGAAGCGTATGAAATTGTCATATGTCTAGTCCTCCATCCAATGTCATCTTAAGCATGGGTCACTCCCGTTTTGTCATACGGCCGCTTTTAAGATATCAATTAAACAGGTGATTTAACGTAATAATATCGTGAGCACAATTTTAATAAGATTTATCTCTCCCAAGATAAATCTGCCCCCGGGTAGGAAATCGGATTCCGTTGTCACGTTTTCACTCGGCCAATTTTACCCTCCGGTCTTTCTATTACGATCTCGTATTCTAATCGCGAGTTGTCAATTCATTAGATTACGTTTCTAGTAAAAATCGAGTGGCTAATTCAATTTTTACTTTCATTAAATGCAAATAGAAAGAGATTCATTATAATTGGTTTTAATCATTATTACCGGAGTCGATCATTCATTTTACCAAAAAGATTAACTAATTCAGATTCATATCTTGGCTAGATATATTTTTAGCTTAACATAATTAACATATATAATATATAAATAGAAATAGAAATAGTAAACATAATAATATTAGAATATATTACCGATTACAATTGTTGAAAGCGAGTCGTTTTACCTGGATGTAGTATGGATTTTAACAATAATAAATTAATCGATTTTAACAATCTTCGATAATTATTATATATATTATAATATATATATATATATACTCAATGTATTATATATATATATATATCAATGTAATATATATATATATATATATATATATATATATATATATATATATATATATATATATATATATATATATATATATATATATATATATATATATATATATATATATATAGGGCCCAAAAGAAAAGAAAAGATAGAAGAGAAGAAAGGAGATGGAAGAAGAGGGGAAATGGAAGAAATGGGGAGGAGATGAGAAGAGAGGGCGAAGGAAAGGGGAGAAGAAGGGGCCTATTTATAGGATTTTTGTTGTTCGAACCGAGTTAAAAGGTTAGTTGAGCCGAGTTTTGGTATAATGCCCATAACTTGAGTTGTAGACCTCCGATTGACATGATTCAAAATCCGTTGGAAAGCTCTTTCAAAGATATAAAACTTTCATCAAGGACTCTTCCCTGAAAATGCCTCTAAGTTGGGTCGCATATTCGTCGAAGATATTTTACGGTATAAGCACGTAGGAAAACCGACCCGTTGAACTTGTAAGCTTGTGGTATATTCTTCCATCCTTCAAAATACATATTTTTAGGCCTCAAAACATATTTTTACGTGGGATATTTTGAAAGCCTTGATCACCAAGTTTGGGGTCGACTCGAATCAAGCTTTCTTGATCAGGCAAAATTTCGCCTCGTGATTCAAAGTGCGTTGGAAAGCTTATTTGAAAATCTACAACTTTTATGAAGGATTCTTCTTCGTAAAATGTCGTTTTGATGGGCCATTTGTTTGTCGAAGATATTTTCGATTTCCACTAAATCGAATCGATTAACCACTCGACCACTGACTTAGTGAATGACACTTTCTATATCCTTCCAAAGATATGATTATACTTTAAAATGTCGTTACTCCGGTCTTGGTTTATCATAAATCTGCAATAAAAATACCACAAATACCCGTGTAAATCGACACTTACACTCCGGTTACTAAACCGGTACAAAACTTATAAAAACTTATAAAAATACGATAATTTATATAATAACCACTATTTATACATTTGGATAAAATTAAGTAATTATTGACTTAAATTGGTACAATAATGCTCAAAGTGGTATCAATATTGGGGTAAAATGTCGTAATAATGATCATTAATTTGTCTCTCATCACAACTCCCCACTTAGCTTTTGGTCGCCGCCTCATAAAGCAAAACAAGCGATAAAACAAATTGAATGTGGGACAAATTCATGAAGATATAAGATATAAGGGACAACCAGATGCTGCAACCATTAGAATTACAACCAGGCGTTAACCTCAATATAAATGTATAACAGAGTGTGTGTGTGACAAGCCTTTTCAATTTCCACTATCCTCTCTTGAATAATTCAAGCAAACGCACAAATACCCATTCAGAGGCAGATCCCTAATGACTTTCCTATGTATAGCAAAGAACATTTCCACACAAAGTCCTTCCGTGTACTTATTAGGATAATCCCTAAAGCATATCATTCAGTTTATACTGGGGATAGTCAGAAGATAACTAAGTTTTCAACCATTGTCATTTTTTTCTTTTTTAATTTCACATTTGTAGCATATGCCCTCATTCCCAGCAATAGGATGTTTCGTGATAACACCCTAGCTGGACTACTATCATCAGGCAGTCGGGAGCTTTTAAACCTCATAGTGATATAGGACGTTTCGTGATAACGCCCTACTGCACTCAAATCATTGGTAGCTACAACCGACATATAGATAGTTCATCTTAATTTGGTATTCTTATTTAACTTATATCCTTCCTATCACATTCAAACCTTGGATATTCACAAGACACATTCAAAAGTTAGGTACTAAGTTCTTGCAATTATCTATAGAATAACCACTAGGATCTTGAATGGATACAGTTTAAAATTTTCCGCTTCAATATCAAAGGCTTACGTGAAAGAATTCATGTTACACAAATATATTTGGAATTACAATGCACTTACGGTTCACGTTGGTTATACACATCCAAATTGATCATTACATCTTCAAATCCATGAAATATATACCTTATATAATTTATTTTAATCAACTAAATAATGCTCGAAAAAAAATCAAAAACTAAGGGATTTATTGATACAAAATAAACATTAATTCCATTGCTAGACCAATGACTCCACTCCCACTTACGAACTTACATTGTCCTCAATGTAAAGTGAGTGTAAATAAGTTGTTGGGAAAGCAATGATGCACTAAAACAAGTCAAAACAAATACTCGGATGATATTAAAGGGTGGGTGGGTGGGTTAAAGTTATGACCTCCTCAATTCCATAGTATTTGAACTAATACATGTCACACGTTATTTGAAATTTAAAACAGACTAGATCATGGAATGTAACGTATGGCAAAGTATTAACTCTGAGTCTTTTATACCCAGATCCTCAAGGGTTATTTCAAATCATTCGAACAACCTAAGTCCAAGAAATGACGCATTTGAATTTTTCTTTTTCTCCATTGGGATTTTCGGATAACCACCTAATCATTCCCTTTTTAATGACATTCAAACATTCATCCTAAGACTTGGTGAAACAAAATGAAAATCAATCCAAGTATTCGCAAAGTATCATCCAAAGTATGAGTAATTATTATATTTAACATTTTTTATGGTCGCTGCCTCCGGCGGCGCTTTTTGTTAACGTCGTTTGCTCGACAAACTTAAGCAACTAATATAATATACTAAACTAAATGGGATACTTCTAACAATTACTCACCAAAGCATGTAACAATTAAGCACACGAATCAACTAGAAATAAATGCTTAATGAGTAAATAGGAAGGATAGTACCCGTGATTTCACTATATTTATAGTCTATAGCTAGACTTTTCCTTGCTTCAGTTTTTAATGCACAGGTGGTGGGTCATCCTCACGCACTGCATCCGTCTTTAATACCGGTCTCCAACATAGAGCAGACAATTTCCACCAATCCAAACGATCTTTGACCTTTTCCTTTGATTTTCGAGCCTTCGGTTTGTGAGCTTTTACATTATTGCTGAAGTCATCTTATTCAATTACCTGCGTGTTAGTACGATCCACAGCAAAATGGCACAAAGGGTCCACACAAGAACAAGATTCTAGTGTAGTGCATGTATATTTCAATGAATTGTAAATGTTAAAGACAACGCGCTCATCATTAATTCCCAAACTAAGCTCTCCCTTATAAACATCGATGAAAGGGCTATTAATTGTTAAGTGCCGAAAAGTGTCAAGAAAACATGCATACCTCTTATCCAACTTCATCTTTTTGATTTCCTTTTTCGGGGAATGGGGGAGTAATTCAAGATCAATTAAAGTAGGGTTAGAATGTATACCTCCCTTACCCTTGTCGTTAAACGAAGATGGTAAAGCTTCCTGGAATGATTGTGTCTTTTGAGGACATTGTGTGTCATCATTCTGTACCTTTTTCTTCAAAATATGCACTGGATATGGTGCTGCCCTATCAGATTGAATCGAGGTGAATTTGGGTTGAGCCGGATAAGGTTCGGTTTGAATTGGCCCTTTCAAATTTGATTCATTCTCAACATGATCATTGGTCAAGGTCCTACTCATTCTTGGATTTTTCAATATTCTAGGAACCTTGACCCATTCCTCATTCTCACTTTCAGGTTCAATATATCTGTTTTGTCTTAGGAAATCTTCAATAATGTCCTCTTCCTCTTTAGATTCCATGTTTTTCTCATATTTACCATCTAAATCATTCTCTACTTCATTAATTCTGATGTTTTCTAATCCATTACTTCCATAGATCTTTCCACTTCTAGTAATAACAGTAGTTACCTCTTTCGGGTTTCTTTCAGTATTACTTGGCAGCTCTCCTGGAGGTTTACTGTTTTTACGTTCCTCTTCTCTACTCAAATGATATTCCAAATTCCGTAATGAAGCTTCTACAATTCTCATTCTGGTATCATGTCCACTTATAGATGTTTTCAATGTACTCATATCCTTAGTGACTATACCTATAGAAGTCATCATGGTTTCTATATTTTGAGCTTGAGTTGACATCATACCCATCAGATTTTCGATTAATTTCTCCCATTTATCAACTCCTTCAGGTTGAGTTGAACTTTGGGTGACTGGTATGCTTTGAGTGGTATGTTGTGGATACGCTCTAGGTAATGATTGTAGGCTCTGATTCGAGGTATTTCCTTGATAAACTTGATTATTATATGGATTTTCATATTGAACTGGATACGGTGGTTGTCCTTGCTTACTAGGGTTTCCAGACCAACGAAAAGTAGGGTGATCTCTTCTAATAGCATTAAGCGAGTTTGAATACGCGTTGTTCAAATTCCTATGCTGTTGTAAAAAACTCACCTTTTCCCTTGAATAACCTTCTGGTTCTTCCATCCCTAATGACACATTATCATGACTTGAGTATTCATTCGATATGATATTTTCTGAGTTTATCGTTTTACTGGCTAATAAGCCGTCAAATTTCCTACTCAAATTCTCCAAGTGTGCTAGGACTTCTGTATTCGATGTACTTTCTCCTGCAAATGCTACTTTTCTGGTGCTAGAACCGGTTTCCCACATTCGATTGTTTTTGGAAATCTTTTCTATAGCATCGTAAACTATTTGAGCTTCACTTATCATTAACGAACCACCACATGCATGATCAACATCTGCACGTAAGTTTTTCCTTAATTTACGACAGAAAAGTTGGATTTGCATATCTAAGGAATAACCATGATCGGGACAAGCTCTTAATAGCTTTTTAAATCTTTCCCACGCATTCCCAAACGCGTTTCTTCGAGATCCTTGTCTAAAATTAGCAATCTCGACTATTAATTCCAATTTTCTACCAGGAGTAAAATACTGCTTTAAGAACTCGGTTTGAATATCCTCCCAACTAGTCAATGAATGATGTGGGAGTGACAGAAACCAATCTCGTGCTCTTCCTTTTAAAGAAAAAGGAAACAAAGACATCCTCGTTAATTCATAATGAGCACCTTGACTTTTGGCTGTATTACACAATTCTTCGAAAAGATAGAGGTGATGATGTGGATCCTCATCATCTTCTCCTAGAAATTGGGCTCTCGTGTCAATTAAACCAAAAAGATGAGATTTTATTTCGAAATTAATTGCTCCTTTATTGGGTAAACGAATTGGATTATTAGTCCGGTACCTTCTACGGTCCGATCACATATAGGTCTCGGGTTAAAGGTGGTTTCGACTAGTATGCTTATTCGATTCTCGATTATTTCTATTATTCGATTCGGTTATTAGGTTGAGGTAAATTCTGATTAAGGTTTTGGTCATGCCCTTGAGCATGAGCAATCCCTTGTTCAGGTGTTTCACCAACGGTTTCGACCATTTTCGTAACGCTTTTTGACAATTCTTGTGGAATAGAAAATATCGAATAGAAAATAACACGAAATCGATAAAAAAACCACTTTTTTTTTCTCTTGGTAATTACCGAGTCCACTCGGTATTTACCGAGTGTAATTTTTTTTTTTTTTTTTTTTTTGGTATCTTACCAATAGGTAGGTACCAAAAAAAGAAAAAAAAACGAACCGCGTTTACTTTCTACTATCGAAAATAGAAAATAACTCGAAATTGGTAGAAGAAGAAAATTGGTAACTAAAAGAAGGTAGATACCAACGGAAAATAAAAATAGAAATGTGATAAGAAGAGTGCTGACTTATCCTCGAGAATTTTGAGCTAATACAAGTAGTAACCATAGACACAATGAATTAGCGTCGTTTCCCCGGCAACGGCGCCAGAAAGCTGACGGACGTTTTTCTAGGCTATCAATCCTTACCGGCAGTGTACCGGGTCAAATTGTAGTGCTAGTCTGGTGAGTCAGGTCGTATCCTCAGGGAAATGAAGGCATAATTCAAAGTGTGGTTAAACACCAAGAAGCTATTATTAACTCGATCTAAGTCGCAGTTTTTACCAGTTTTATTGGGTTAGATCGTTAGATTGTTAGATGTTAGTAAAAAAATAAATAAATATATAAATATAAAAATAGATAATATATATATTTTTGGATCTAGCCAAGAATACTTTCTTGAATCAATATCTTTTTGTAGTGAAATTGAATGAGATGAGATCTTTCCTTGATGCAAGGAGGTCAATTATGTATGAACCGGTGTACTCTAAACTAGACAACTCCTCCTTACACGAAAGCGTATGAAATTGTCATATGTCTAGTCCTCGTCCAATGTCATCTTAAGCATGGGTCACTCCTGCGTTTTGTCATACGACCGTTTTAAGATATCAATTAAAACAGGTGATTTAACGTAATAATATCGTGAGCACAATTTTAATAAGATTTATCTCTCCCAAGACAAATCGCTTCGGTATGAAATCGGATTCCGTTGTCACGCTTTCACTCGGCCAATTTTACCCTCCGGTCTTTCTATTACGATCTCGTATTCTAATCGCGAGTTGTCAATTCATTAGATTACGTTTCTAGTAAAAATCGAGTGGCTAATTCAATTTTTACTTTCATTAAGTGCAAATAGAAAGAGATTCATTATAATTGGTTTTAATCATTATTACCGAGAGTCGATCATTCATTTTACCAAAAGATTAACTAATTGATTCATATCTTGGCTAGATATATTTTTAGCTTAACATAATTAACATATATAATATATAAATAGAAATAGAAATAGTAAACATAATAATATTAGAATATATTACCGATTCTATTTGTTGAAGCGGAATTCGTTTCTACCGGATGTAGTATAACAAAGCTTCGATTTTAACAATCTTCGATAATTATTCCATTATTATTACAACGATATTATATAACTACTTTATTTTATATATATAAAACATACATATATATATATATATACATTGACATATATATATATATATATATATATATATATATATATATATATATATGGGCCCAAAAGAAAAAGAAAAGATAGAAGAGAAGAAAGGAGATGGAAGAAGAGGGGAAATGGAAGAAATGGGGAGGAGATGAGAAGAGAGGGGCGAAGGAAAGGGGAGAAGAAGGGGCCTATTTATAGGATTTTTGTTGTTCGAACCGAGTTAAAGGTTAGTTCGAGCCGAGTTTTGGTATAATGCCCATAACTTGAGTTGTAGACCTCCGATTGACATGATTCAAAATCCGTTGGAAAGCTCTTTCAAAGATATAAAACTTTCATCAAGGACTCTTCCCCTGAAAATGCCTCTAAGTTGGGTCGCATATTCGTCGAAGATATTTTACGGTATAAGCACGTAGGAAAACCGATCCGTTGAACTTGTAAGCTTGTGGTATATTCTTCCATCCTTCAAAATACATATTTTTAGGCCTCAAAACATATTTTTACGTGGGATATTTTGAAAGCCTTGATCACCAAGTTTGGGGGTCGACTCGAATCAAGCTTTCTTCAGTCAGGCAAAATTCTCGTCTCGTGATTCAAATTGCGTTGGAAAGCTTATTTGAAGATCTACAACTTTTATGAAGGATTCTTCTTCAGAAAATGTCGTTTTGATGGGCCATTTGTTTGTCGAAGACATTTCTCGATTCCACTAAATCGAATCGATTAGCCATGACACCATAAGCTTGAGCAGTGACACTTTCTATATCCTTCCAAAGATATGATTATACTTTAAAATGTCGTTACTCGGGGTCTTGGTTTATCAAAACCGCAATAAAAATACCACAAATACCCGCAGAATAAATCGACACGACACTCCGAGTTACTAAACCGGTACAAAACTTATAAAAACTTATAAAAATACGATAATTTATATAATAACCACTATTTATACATTTGGATAAAATTAAGTAATTATTGACTTAAATTGGTACAATAATGCTCAAAGTGGTATCAATATTGGGGTAAAATGTCGTAATAATGATCATTAATTTGTCTCTCATCAATTAGTCATAATTTTAACTTTTTGATATTTATCATTATATAATATATAATAATAATAAATGATTATATTTAATTAATGAATTAATTAATCATAATTTTAAATTTTTGATACTTATTATTATATAATATAAAAATATTATATTATATTAAAACAAAAGTGACACTGACTAGTTCTTATACCACCACGATCGCCTTGACCGATGATCGCCGGATCCGATCCAGGGTTATGATCGAGTAAAGTCTCCTTAAAGGAGATTGATGTTGACTAGTTCTTATACCACCACGATCGCCTTGACCGATGATCGCCAAGGCGATGATCGCCAGATCCGATCCAGGGTTATGATCGATGTTGACTAGTTCTTATACCTCCACAATCGCCTTGACCGATGATCATTGGATCCGATCCAGGGTTATGATCGAGTAACGTCTCCTTAAAGGAGATCGATGTTGACTAGTTCTTATACCACCATGATCGCCTTGACCGATGATCGCCGGATCCGATCCAGGGTTATGATCGAGTAACGTCTCCTTAAAGGAGATCGATGTTGACTAGTTCTTATACCACCACGATCGCCTTGACTGATGATCGCCAAGGCGATGATCGCCGGATCCGATCCAGGGTTATGATCGATGTTGACTAGTTCTTATACCTCCACAATCGCCATGACCGATGATCGCCGGATCTGATCCAGGGTTATGATCGAGTAACGTCTCCTTAAAGAAGATCGATGTTGACTAGTTCTTATACCACCACGATCGCCTTGACCGATGATCGCCGGATCCGATCCAGGGTTATGATCGAGTAACGTCTCCTTAAAGGAGATCGATGTTGACTAGTTCTTATACCACCACGATCGCCTTGACCGATGATCGCCGGATCCGATCTAGGGTTATGATCGATGTTGACTAGTTCTTATACCTCCATAATCGCCTTGATCGATGATCGCCGGATCCGATCCAGGGTTATGATCGAGTAACGTCTCCTTAAAGGAGATCGATGTTGACTAGTTCTTATACCTCCACAATCGCCTTGACCGATGATCGCCGGATCTGATCCAGGGTTATGATCGAGTAACGTCTCCTTAAAGGAGATCGATGTTGACTAGTTCTTATACCTCTACGATCGCCTTGACCGATGATCGCCGGATCCGATCCAGGGTTATGATCGATGTTGACTAGTTCTTATACCTCCACGATCGCCTTGACAGATGATCGTCGGATCCGATCTTGGGTTATGATCGATGTTGACTAGTTCTTATACCTCCACGACCGCCTTGACCGATGATCACCGGATCCGATCCAGGGTTATGATCGATGTTGACTAGTTCTTATACCTCCACGATCGCCTTAACCGATGATCGCCGGATCCGATCCAGGGTTATGATCGATGTTGACTAGTTCTTATACCTCCACGATCGCCTGACCGATGATCGCCGGATCCGATCCAGGGTTATGATCGATTTGACTAGTTCTTATACCTCCACGATCGCCGGATCCGATCCAGGGTTATCAACATCCAAAAACGTTTTTTTACTTACTTCTTTCTTGTTGAAACTTTCATCAATTTTTTTTAAATAAACGTTTAATCTTATAATACGATACACGTTATTTTTTTTTTAAATAGAGGTTTAATCTTATTAATTACTTCAATCAATTCACGTTATGAAATTTTAACAACAATTAATTGATTGATTAATTCATGTTGGAGTTTTTTTTTTTTTTTTTTTTTTTTTTTTGGAGAATGTTTAATATTCTTCAAAACAAGTTACTTTCTTTTATACTAATTATAAAAACACGATATATATCATTTATAAAAACAGTTTTCTTTATATTAAAACATCAAATCTTCTTTAATTATTTCTCAATCAACATAATGAGATGGACCTTTTCAACAAAGGTTGCTAGATGAGACAGAAGCCAGGGATTGTGAGGTTGCGTTGATCAAAGATTCTTTGAAAACAATCAAAGACAAAATCAATGTTGTGATCAGGCTCTGCAATGATGGCTACAAAATCGCAGTGCACTGTTCATATGTATTTGTTCATCATCGGTTGATGCCTTGGGTAGGGGGCAATAGGGTTCCTTTGACTCCAATTGGAGTAGAAAGAGGAGAAACCCTACCAAAAAGAGTGGTGATTACGGAGCTGCCTGAGTACTTTTAATTCCCTCTCCCCAGCCCAGTCTATCTGATTTATGAATATGTATTTTATGAATGAATTTGAATGAAAGAATGGCAAAAGAATGGCGTTAATAATGTTGATTTTGCTTGTGTTAAATAAGAAAAACAATAACATACAACAAACCAAGGGTTTCATCATCTTTCTTTCTTGGTAACAAACCAAATCTGGAAAAAAAATAAGAACTAGGATTTCATCATCTTTCTTTCTACAAAAATCGGGGACAAAAAGGGGAAAATTGGCAACATATCCTGCGAATTCTGGTAAAAAGTGGCATCACATATTCTGGTACAAAGGCATCTCTTTCTGTTTTTTTTATTTGCTTACAATGTGTTATTAATGAGTTAATTAGGTCAAATACAATTTGGGTTTCCTAATTGCTTGTGTCAAATAAGGAAAACAATAACAGAACCAATTACAAACTTCTGTCAAACATTCTAATTTAAATCTAGGGAGAAAAACAAACCTTAGTTCCCATACAAGTCATAAGTTCCATTAAAAACAACTAAGATTGTGTCAAATAAGGAACACAACAACAAAAGAAGCTATGTAAAATTCTGGTGTCTTTAATTAGGTCACAAACAAGTAAATCAATAACAGAAGCTATGTACAATTCTGGTGCCTTTCATTTTTTATTAGTTTTGCTATTTGCCAACCACTCAACCTTATACACCAAAAACTTTTTCGATTTGAACAAGTCGTTGACGTGTATGTCTACATCTTTATGAATGCTCACAGTATCTACACTTTCCATAAGGATACCAGTTTCGGGTTCCGGTGTATTCAAGACATCACCATTCAAAGAATCCACATTCAGGGGGTCCCGTGCAATCAAACCATCATCATTCAACGAATCCACATTCAGGGCCCCCCGTGCAATGAAGCCATCATCATTCATGGGGTCCTGTTCATTCAAGCCATCACCATTCAAAAACTCCTCATTCAGGGGGTCTTGTGATACTAAACTTACATCCTCACCCAAGGACATCAGAAAAGTGTCTTCAAATATATGAACACTTTCTGTACTCTCAAAACGTTCATCGGTCCCGATTCTATCAAATCTCTCATTTACCTCATTGTTTCCACTTGTTTCTTGGGTTCCCATCACATATACCAACTGACGTGTTTCTTGACTTCCAATAGCATGTTCATCCATTTGAACACTTGTTTCCTGTGTTGCTTCCCCTTCAAATTGTGTTATGTTATCCTTTGCTTTCAAACTTACTAATATCCCATCTTTCTTTGGATCCCAAACACTTAAGGACAGTTTCACAACCTTATCACAATCAACTACAATCGGTGAAGCTTTACTAATATGAGCCATAATTTTCATTTCAAAATCATTCAACCTTGTATCAAATTCCATCTCTTCTTTCACCAGCTCATACAATTCATGAAATGAAACGATTTTCTTCACGTTTAAAAGCTTGGTCACATGTTCCTTTTCATCTCCTACATACTTCCAAAACCAATCACCATCGACATTCTTCCCAAACTCAACCGGATAACATACATATACCAAAATTTTGCGTACCCTACCCATGACGAATCAACAATATCCTGCAATACAATGAACAATTACATATAGGTAAAAACAAACAACAATGGACTTAAAAGATAACGACATCAAACTTATTTTTGTCTATTATTTACTTAACTACTTTCACATGATTGTACTTGAAGAATTCAATTCAATACTTAAGGAACTACTTTCACATGATTGTAGTTGAAGAATTCAATTCAATACTTAAGGGAGACTGTACTTGAAGGATAACAATACCTAGGGGGAAACCAACTAACATACTTAGTCAAAGTAGGAAGTTTGTACAAGCCAACGATGGTCTCAAAAAAGGTTGCTCAAGCCAACTTTCAAGGCATCTTCTTCCCCACTTCATTACATTTTATTATAATAAGATGTACTTAAAAAATGCTCCAAAACTAAGAAAAATAAGACATACCCATGAGAGAGTTTGAGAAATCTGCTCTCCAAAAATGGCAGATTTGGGGGATTCTTTTTGTGGGAATCAACATGCTCTGCTATAATCCAGTCACTAAAATGGTGGATTTGGGGGCTTAATCGATAATGGAGTGGGGGCTTAAAGGATTTGGGTGCTTCAAATCGATGGTGCTTGCTGTGAAAATGGTGCATTTTTGCCCATTGTCCCGACAATATTCTAATCTATATGGGTCGTGTTTGATTGGGGGGAAATTGGGGGCAATTTTGGGCGGGAAAATTGGGAATTAGGTTTGGGTTGCCGGAAAATCGGATTTTAGGGTTGGGGCTCACCGGATTTTGGGAGTTGAAAAAGGGTAAATTGGGTATCTTACCTATTTATATAAGAATGGGTCATATAAGCCAATGCTTTGGTACGCCGGGTTAGGGCAACCAAAGCTTTAGTCAAACGGCCATCTTAAACAAATGCTCCTATATAATTGGCCCTTCAAAAAAAACATCCCTCTACTAGTGCTAGTATACTAGTATATATATATACTAGTAATAAGAAGAGAGATCCCCTGGATATGGCCTAGTGGTAAAGGGGAGGGGTGGATAATCCACGCTATGTTCCTAAAGCCGGAGGTTGGGGGTTCGATTCTCGGCCCCTTCCGGTAAGAGGATATAAGTAGCACCCCCTTCCTGAAACTACTAGGTTACCTGATTAACATCTCCTCACATTCCTGTGGGATCGGAGGTGAGGGGACCCTCAATGGTAGGGTTTACCATTTAGTAATAAGAAGAGAGGGTGTTAGTTAGATGGTGACAAGTGTTTTTTTTTTATTGGTTCTTTTTTTTACTGTTCATCGGCACAGTCCAGTTCTTTTTTTTTTTATCGTTCATCGGCCCAGTCCAGTTTTTTTTTTTTTTTTTTTTTTTTGATATTGGGTCTTTCTTGTTTTTACTGTTCATCGACCCATTCCAGTTTTTTTTAAACTGTTCATCGGCCCAGTCCAGAATTTTATTTTTTTTTATTTTTTTTGAGAAGAAGAGTTTGAGTTAAATTGCTTCATTTTGGAGACTCAATTGTATCACCTTTTAATGTGCGAATAAGAGGGAATCAATACGAGCCTTCACAACTATTCATTGTTTCCTTATGAACCCGTTTTATTCGGTTTGAATCATTAAATGTTTTGTTGGGGCGGGGTTTAATTTGTCGGCTCGTTTACATTTTCATACTTTGGTTTTTTTCTTCCGTTCTACTTTGTTTCGGATATATTCCTTTTATTGATGTGCCAAAATAAGTCTTATTACTTCTACTATTACTATTGTTTAAATTTAAAGTTGATTCTAAATGTCTAAAATTCCCTGCATATCAACATTTATTAAAAAATGTAAGAACAATATAAAAGGGGTGTAATGGTATAATCATGTTATTGACTACTAAACACTATAATAAATAATGTTTTCGTATCCCTCTACTATTAATAAGAAAGCAGAAGTGGGTGACGTGTTCCCTTCTGCTTCAATGCTGGAGTTGTTGCTATTATTATTGTTATGGGCTTTGCAATTTGCCTAATGAATTGATTTGTTTCTGGGTTTTTTGACTGGGCTGGTTTGTGTGGCTTGCTGATGTGAGAGTTCATTTCCAGTCCGATTTAGGGCCACTATTAAATAAAAGAGGGTATTAGGTGTTAGCTTACACAGACACGGATACGGACATATCATACGGCACGACGTGTACACGACGGTATGACTATTTTCAAAATATAAGGCCACGACTTGTTGCCGACACGATCTTTGTATCATTCCAAAAAAATTGTGTTTGACGTTTACATGAAATATTATAATTTTTAAAATAAATTCATTTCATAAAAAAATATATCGTTTGTACACGGCGATATGACTATTTTCAAGATATAAGACCATGACATGTTGCCTACACGATGTTTATATCATGCCAAAAAAAATTTGGGTTTGACGATTACATGAAATATTAAATTTCTTGAAATGAATTTTTTTTTCGTAGAAAAACATATCGTTTATATAAAATATTAAATATCCTGAAAAAAAAATTATTTCGGCCACAAATATTGTTAAACTGGCTATAGTGTATTGTTGATTTAATTTCTATAGAAATTTGAATTGTGTATTTTACCATGGCCGTTAAAATTAGCCTATATCTGATAATACAAAAAAGGGTTCAGTAGTGTCGAAATGTGTCGGTTTTGTGTCGTGGAGTGTTGACAGTGTGTTAGATTTTAATTAAAATTTTAATTAATATTTATTTCATCAACCGACACCTGTTGGATATGACGTTAGGGTGTATCGGAGCGTGTCGTGTCGTGTTTTTGGTAGAACACGTGTTGTTGTAAATAATGTCGAAGATAGCTTTATTTTTTCGGTTAAGATAGATTTAAGTAGAAATTGAAAAAAAATTGTTCAGTAGTGTCGAAAAGTATCCATACGATGTCGGGAGGTGTCGAAGATGTGTCGGATATTCATTTCATCAACCGACACGTGCCGGACATGCCATCGTAATGTATCAGAGCGTATCATGTCGTGTTGGTTGTCGGACATGTATCGTATACCTTTTTATAGTTTACTCGTGTTTATTATTTCAGTCCTCTATGATTATTACATTTGCTGATTCACTTTTGATTTTCGCATTTCGGTGATTATAAAAATAAACCGGGGCACCAATAGTGTAGAGCACGAATTCTTTTCTTCCTAGTATATATATAATTGAAGTTGTGAAATAGAAAATATATTGAAACGTCAAACCAAAAAAGAGCCCGTGAATGTCACATTTGACATGTACGAAGGCCCATTAAGCATAGGGTTTTCGGCCCATATAGTTCGCACTTTCATAAGCGGAGCTGGACCGTGTTTCAATCCAACTCGCCCTACGTTTTTACGATATTTATCATTGGCAAGTCAACAAGTGTCGATCAGCCTTCAACCCATCCTTTACAGGCCGGCAAGAAGCACTTGGGGTCAACATGCTCACCCCTCGGCTCGCGGTCCACCCAGCACGAATTTAGCCCGCTAAATCAAGCATAATGAGTTAAAGCTCGACGGTTACAAGCTAGCAACCCGCTATGGTTATCGCGATGATCGCCCAATCAAGAGCTGCCATGTCAGCCACAACGTTAATTACTCTATAATTGTACTCTCTTGTAACCGCCATCTCATAGCTCTATAAATAACGGCACTTTGTACCCTGAACAGGACAATCTAATACACAATCGCAGACAACCTCTGCTAATTCGTCGACAGTTTGCTTGTTCTTTACGTTTCTATTAATCTTCATATCACTGTCACATCATTCATAATCACCGCCAGATATCCACCGCATAAATCACTACAAATAGCCATTAAATTCACTCAAAATACATTTTTTATAATTTTGACATTAGCAGTTGGTTCCGTTGCCTGGAAATTACGATTTTGATCATTTTTCCGGTCAGATCCAGCCCCACATAGCAGTTATTTTACGTTTCCGGCAAAGGAAAACAACCACTTTTTGGTTTTCCGACGAGAAGATCCCATCCTAATGGTGGTCTTCATCGTTTTTTCCAGAATACTTTGCAGACCTCCATCGGCATCTTCATCCCCTCGAAGAACATGCCTGAAACTAGATCATTTGGAGCAGCCCTTCACGACGGCCTTCCACCTTCAGCTATGAAGACTGGTCATAATACGCTTCAAGTGTGGTCGTGCTTCCGCACACCAGGCCCTCGGTGATCACTGCTATTCATCTCCGCCGCCAGTGATAGACCCCAGTCAGCCCGACATCCGTACATTCCTAGACGGAAAAGCCCAGTATAAGGAGGCTCTAGAGGCCGGCACCGGCCAAATAAGCGGAAAGCAAATTGTTGGTACTTCCCGACCAAAGCATACTCGTCAACCTGTTCCGTATATGGATGAGGTTGTGAGCGATGATTAGTATGCGGCACTATTATTGGAGCACGCCGTATATGTCGAAAGGATGGCTCGGGTAAACTAAGAGCTCATGGCCATGGGTAGACCTGGCCTCCCAATAAAAGATTTCACCCCCTCCCCGACAAGGTCTATCATCGGCAAATATGTTGGCCTTGCGGACCCAGCACACAGCTTTCTTCCCCCGTCACTCCCACGGGGACCGCAATATCTACTCAACCATGGAACGGGCTCTCAATAGAAATCCCGTACATTCACACATGGGTCCCATGCTCAATAAACATGACACAACATCAGCACGGAGCAAAAATACATAACAACTCGTTCCCCGAAATGTGCGAGCTAGACTCGGGGAGCGTTAGGACGAGTCATGCTACCTGTCCAAGAGATCCGGGGTGAATAGCGTCACCAAACAATACGTCACATACCAACTTCAGGGTGAGGTCGCCAGGTTGAAAAAACAGGTTGAGGAAATTCAAAAAAGAAAGGTTGGCAAAGAGGATCACCATGTTGAAATAGTGTCCTAAACCCAATTGGGTTGGACCGGATCCGACCGGGTCGGATTATTTCTACTATTTCTTTATGATTATACATATATAATAAATGGCTTCTCCGTTGTCATATATTTGTTCTTTTAAAGAACCAGTTATGAATTGTTATATGATGACGTCCTTAATATTAAACTGTGACAGAGAAACCATGATAGGCGATTATGGTTGATGAGATCTCTAATCACTTTAATAAGTTTGATAGTTAAATGTCTAGGCTAATGTACTATTAAACAGAGCATTGATAGTACGAACATACTAGCACGTATTAGATGTCTTATGTCTTTAAGGGCATGGATAAATCTCGTCTATTGAAGTATAAAGACACTTGGACTGTACGTGGACGTGTATTAGAGAATGCGTACATTAGACTGGCCCACTTACACTCTTAAGTGTCACACCTTGTGACGGTTGTGTAATTATCCTTGGGACCAGAGTCTACATGGCATCAAGGTGTGGATTGTCATGCTTTGAAGCTACCGAGGTTTCCCTTAGCAATGGGGCGATCATGCGGTGGTGATTGGGTAAGATACTGAAACATGTGGAGTATACATGTTAGGTCGTCTGGGAATCACGTACCCTATGAGTAGGAGGAATATCCGAAAGGGCCTTCCTATAAGGAATGTCTAGTTCGCATGAATCTTTGCAAAGTGGGAGTAAATGAGTTATTCCGAGTGAGCTTGATATCCAGATTATGGGATACGATCAATATACAATCGTATGGATGTTACTACAACGATGTGATTCTATTTACACGCGAACCGAGCATATGAAAGGTAGTAGTCATTGCGTATTGACTCTTCCGATGATTGAGGGTCATGGACGTGTTGCTATCTGTGATATTTAACTCTTTTAGAGTTCTCATTATATATTCATAACTTCGTTTGAGGATTGACATCTTTTAACCAATTGGTCTATATCGCTTCCGGCATACTTTATGATATCATATTTTGTCCTTCTAGGACATTTATTTCAATATGATCATTTACATCTGCTAACTCATCTAAAGTAATGAAATGCATCTGGTGATTATTCACAATTATTCTTCTATGAACTTCAAGTTCGTGTATTATTTTTACGAGATCTATAAATTTCACATTTACTTCCTCTCCTAAATTTGGAAAAATATTTTCATCACAATTCTAATCTATTAAGTTTGCAATAACCATTTGTGAGATTCAACATTTCAATGTGATATCCTCTTAAATGAGTATCAACAAACATTACGAGATATTTACTCAATTAGGGAGAAATATATTATCTCTTCTGCAGATTAATATATTTTTGATTAATTGTCTCCTTTTGATATCACTTCAGGGGATATCCTTATAACACAATTAACTTGTTTGAGACATGGAAAATAATATATGATGCACGAAGCTCATTATTTACGCATCATCTTCTGGATGACTTTGACATCACGATTTATTTCATGATTGATGTCTTTTGTGAAGCCTTATCAAGTTTCACCAGGTATTTTATCATACCACCGGCACATAACAAATGTCTTTTCATGTCATGTCAATAAATATTTCATATGGTACTTAGCTTCACTATTGTCTCACTTTTGATGGACAATTTTTTTTCTCTATATTCAAAATGAGTCTTTGTCATCTCCGTCGGTGATATATCATCTTATGAATTTGGCTTATGGCCTTTTTCAACTTTCAATTCCCGGATTTTTGGTCTGTATTTTATCTTTGTGAATTTCATATTCACATATTCATGCTTTCAAAAGATTTAGATGAGTTTCAAGTCATCTATGTATATCACAAGAGAAATGATAATCTCCATATGTCCAAATCTTTTATTCAACGAACAAAATAATTTTACAATATACCGGGTTGTACCAATGTTTTTTTCATCCCCGTGTCATAAACCCACTTCCGATGGGATTTATTATGATGACTTTAATATCAGAACTTCAACCACAGTAATTGATATAATTAGATTCAGTCACGTTCACTTCTAGGATCTGACTCGTATAATATGATATATCTCAAATATTTGGCCGCGTCTTATCAATTATCGGTCACGTTCTCTTCTGGAACAGACTTGTATTATCATTTTCACTGATATTTCATATATTTCAATCATATATAATAATATATTATCATATAAAATAATACAATATATAAGTAGAAATTCAAGTTCATTTTTTTATGTCTCGTACTTCAAGCCATAAATTATATCTCAATTATTGCATTATATTTACATTTACATAAGAATGTTTCATTCTTTGATTTCTTTTACACTATCATATGATAAAAATGATACCATTATACAACCATATTAATAAAAATAAATAAAATTTTACCTCAATCTTAGCACCTGGTAAAATATGAATCAGACAAGTTAATCACATTTTGTAAGAGATATGTCCATTTATCGACGTAAGAAGATAAGAATACCACGATAGAATTTCCAGATAATAATTTTAAGGGGGAATGAGGGAGAAGGACAAAAATATTTCATCAATTGAGTAGAAGGACAGTCTTTTGAAACTTTTGCATAAAGGACAAAACTATTTATCCACTATCGAAATTCACTTGTGTTCGAAATTCAATCATTTAAATTCATGCCGAAATTCATCGTCGAAATTCACTAATTTTCAAAATTCATTGTCGGGATTCACTAATTTTGGGATTCATTTGTCAAAATTCATCGAAATTCAATTGATTTGGGATTCACTAGGAGATTCACTTATTTTCGGGATTTACTGTTTGTCCTTCTCGCTATAAAAATTATGCAGTTTTCCTTCTCCCTATAAAAAATATGTAGTTGTCTTGTTGCTTAATAATATTCCAGATTGTGTCCTTATCCCTAATTTCCCATAATTTTAATACTATCATATATAATTGGTTGTGACTACCGATAAGAGAAATTCGTATGCCGTAAAAGATAGATCTATAGAAAATCCAGATGCTTGTCAATATAGAAATCCCCAATAATTTATCACCGTAATAATAAATAATTATCGACTTCTGTAAGATATTGTCATTGGTAGATGATCCGATAATAGAAATCAATAGATTGAAGACCAGAATACCAGTGTGATCGATGACCATAATTTGAATACCACAAGATATCACCAAAATACCATAATATCAAATATCCATGAGAATGCCAGAACACCTAGAATAGCAGAATACCATATATCAACCAAAATACCGGAATAATAGATATCATCCAGAATACCATATATCGGATACCATTATGCCATATATCATAAAATAAAGTATCAACTGAGAATATCAAATATCATATATTAAATATAGGCTGCTTCTATCGTCACCACACAATTACTATTGGAACCCTTTTTTTAAATTATTTTTCATATACTTTCGGCACCACACATGCATTTCTTCTTTTTACTTTCGACACCACACTAAGAACGTCAGTGACACTCGTTCTTTTTCGATAATAACGTCAGTGGATTGACTTTTTCACAAATGATACATTTATAACTATAATGTTAGTGCCACTGACGTTGTTATCGAAAACTAACTGTTGAGATAGTATCCTAAACGCAACCGGGTTGCACCGGATCCGACCGGGTCGGATCATTTCTACTATTTCTTTATGTTTATGCATATATTAAATGGATTTTATGTTGTAATATGTATGTTATTTTAAAGAACCAATTATGAATTGTTATATGATAACGTCCTTAGTATTAAACCGTGATAGTGAAACCATGATAGGCGATTATGGTTGATGAGATATCTAATCACTTTAATAAGTTTGATACTTAAATGTCTCTAGGATGATGTACTATTAATGCATTGCATCACTACAAAAAAAATGAAGATATAATGACAAAAAATTGGTGACGGGATGAGATTCTGGTCACCAAACATAAAAAAATGTGTAGTTTTAGTGAGGGATAGAATTATATGTCATTAAAAGATAAACTCTTAGTGACCAATTTTAAATTAGTCACTATTGATACAATTTAAAAATAAAGCAGGTAAAATTATTGCCCTGTAAACATGAAACGTTTTTTTCCTCCACTAGATACAATTAAAAGAAATAAAAATCACTGAGACATTAAATCCGATTTGTTTTTCAAAAAAAAAAAAATCAAACCGATATTATCTCAAAACAAAACCTAAAATCGGATAACTGGCGAAACCCCTAGCGGGAAATAATTATTTGGGCGAAATCGTTTGCGGGAAATATTTGTTGAGATCATCCCTTTTATCCACACGGAGATCATCATATCGAAGGAAGGCAGAAATATTTCAACCCTATCAGGTCGGCGTTTCTTCTTCTTCTTGATTTTTTTTAAAATTTTTTTTTACAATGAATTCAGATTTGCAAACCTAATTTACCAAATCGATTTATTTCTCCCTAAAATTTCGTCGTTGTTTTTTTTTGTTCGTTTGGGTTGAATATGTAATATTCCGATTTTCGGGAAAGGGCAGACGTGTCATTTTACGAAAACGAAATATTGGGTTTGGTTCCTTTTATTCGGAGTTTAAGTATTTGATAAATATATATATATATATATATATATATATATATATATATATATATATATATATATATATATATATATATATATATATATATATATATATATATATCGAGATATATATGTATATATTTAAGGAGGAAAATCTGATTTTTATGATTAAGGAAAATAATAAGATTTTCTATTATTTTTGAGATTTGTTATTTAAGGAAAATAAATCCCCACAACTCTTATAACCTACTAGAAATCAGATTTTTCCACCTCCAAATTCACCTTCTGCGTGTAAGAGCAAGGGAATAGGGCTGAGGGAATTTTCATCAGTTGCTAAGGCAAATCTTAACGGTATTCAGATCAGAGTCGAGCACCGGAATCGTTGTGAAGAAGGCTTCGTTTTGAAATCAGAAAGTTGGAGTTTTGTTGAGGTATGTTTAAGCCCTAATTCTTGTTCTTCTTCGAGTTTTATGGATTCAAACTCATCAATTCGTAGTTTTTTTATCGTTTAGAAGCGTGTGATCGAATCTAATCTAAGTTTGGATTTATCACATGTTTTCCTAAAGAAAAGGATCAGTTTTGCTGCTGATTCTGCGTTTTTGTTTGGATTAAGCTTGCTAAAAGGTAAGAGGCTCTTCCTACGATTTCAATTATTGTTATTGAGGTTTAGATCAAGATTTAAGATGTTTAGATGTAAGAAATATGTGTTTTTTTTGTTGGTCAATGATCCTAGATGTTATGGTATGATTAGATAAGTAGTTATGTGTTTTTCTGGGTTTTTTTTTTATTATGTTAATTAGGTTAGAAACGGTTTAGAAATCGTGTTTTGAAGATTTTAGCATTTTGGGAAAAACCCAGGCAAACAGGCGTTTGCGATCATAGCAGCTCAAACAGGCGTTTGCACAAGGCAGACGGGCGTTTGAGGTTAGACTTTTGATTCAGGATGTAGCCTTTTTTGACGGACGGGCGTTTGGGGTTAGTGGACGGGCGTTCGATAGGATGTCAAACGGGCGTTTGACCTGTTTTACCTTGTTTTTACTGTTTTAGCGTTTCAGCTTGGTTTTCGGCTTCATAATCATGTTTTCACTGTTTTAAACCCTTAATCATGATATGTTAACATTAGTTAAACATGAACAAGCTTCGATTGAACTTCTGATTCGTTCAGTTAAAACACCGAATGTACTCTTAAAGGGAGTTGAAGTTCGGATCCGTCGGAAGGGCATGAAAGGGCTTGTGCTTTGATGAACTAGAGTTCATCAATGTCTGTGTAATTGTTAAGATGGGATGTCTAGCTGTCTAAGTGAGGGAGTAGAGTGGTTAAGGTGAGTTTTATTCTGAAAATACTTAGGTGGTTAGTTAATTCACATTAATAATTACATACGTGTAGATAAAAGCTAAAACGTCATTTATTCTCGATTAGGAACTCTTTCATATCGGTGATGTGATACGTTCATAAAAGGTGAACAACGCTACGGGCCTTAAACGGCTGAAGGGTAGTGGAGGAAATTCATTGGACGTATACGCATAGCAGGGAGACCCGGAGCTAATCGATGCTAATCACCGTTAGTTAGCAAGTATATCTTCAGGCTGATGAACGCCATGCGCAGTGTCCTTGAATGGTGATGTAACAAAGATAAGTTAAGTACAAACGTTTAGTGATGATGTGTCGATGGGCATGGAATGAACCCTAAATTGAGTCGGTCTCATTAAGACAAATCTTTTAACGATAAACCCTAATTGAATTGTAGCTTCTACTTCTTACTTTGTACAATGTACTTACCTCAAATGCATGTTTATTTATGTGTTTGGGGGAGAGAAGACGAACAGGTAAATGAAGAGTACGAGGAGGACTTTGATGACGACGTTTGAGGACGCCGGACTTGAAGACCTTGTTTATCATTTGTTTATTTACATTTATTTCATAGATTTGGATTATTGGAGCTAGTGGTTTACTTTTAGTACTTTGGAGTTCGTACATTTTGGATTCGTTGGTTTCATTTTCCAATGTAATAATATTACATTTCCTTCTTTAGTTCTTGATTTCTATTCTTGGTTGTTTGGAAAAAAATTACCCGAGTCTTTTTAGCTTCCGTTTGCTTTTATTTGATACGACGTAGTAGAGGCTTACATGTAATATTATTTATTTAATATTATGCGTGCCGAACGTTTCGATTTTTGGATAGGGACTCGGTGTCCGGGAACGAGGCGTTACAGTTGGTATCAGAGAAAAGCGTCTTTTAGGCTTCCCTTCTTCTAAGATAAGTTTTCTTTAGATCTTTTAGTAACATTCTGGTTTTCTTTGATCATCAGGATAGTGTTCACTAGAACCGGAGCGGGTGCAGAAGCTTCAAGAGTCCGACGAGAGAGTCCGATACCAGTCGTAGGAGGCGGTTTTGTGAGGCGGAATCCTTCACCTCATCCGAGCCCCACTCCACCCCCTCATACTGCGACCCCTACACCAGATTCTTAGAGGAACTTGTCGCCACGACCAATTCGGAACACTGCACCACGATTTCAACCAAGGTACAACTACATTTATGGAGAACCTGGAGAATCTCCTATCCATGTCACTGTGGAAGGAGACATTCCACCTGTCAGCGTACCCCCAGCAACCAGCATTTATCCACCACCAGTGAGCTACCCTCCTCCACCAGTGTCTTCTCACCAGCAGTATCAGACTTTCTACCCTCCTCCAGTAGGTCACACTCCTCGACCTACTATACCTCCATCACCCCGTTTTGATCACCAGCAAGGCTTTGGTTATCCACCTTACGGTTTCTACCAGCAACAGACTTACCAGCAAGAGATACCCTATGGATACCCTCCAGTTTACCCACATGCCCCACCAGTTAGACCGTCTTTCGAACAAGCACTCCCAGTGGACTGGTATACGAGATTAAGGAGGAATAGAGTTCAAGACTTCTTTGGGAATGTCGAGCATTCAAAGGTTGAAGAATGGTTGAGAAGCTTTGAGAAAGCTTGTAGGAACATCAATGTTCCCAAGACTGAGATGGCACAGTTGGCAGTTGGATTTCTTATGGGTGCAGCTGAAGCTTGGATTGATGATATACAGAGTAGTGTTAAGGGTGATTTTATACGTTTTATAAGGATATATTTTATGTCAATTTCCCCCATATCTGGATGTTTTTCATAGAAATCGAGCTTTATATTGAAATATTGAGCAAATGAGTTTTAGAAGTATTAAAGTGCAAAATCGAGCTAATTATGTGATTTTATTGGATAAATATCTTTAGATGTAAGATGTTACATTTTGCATGTTTTTATCGTGATGTAGGTACGCTTGCATGAGGTGAAATGAGCTTAAAAGATGTTCAAGTGATGATTTGCATGGAAGGAAAGAGATAGAGATGAAGTTGGAATGAAGATCAAGATGAATTTGGAAGAAAAAAGGTGAACTAAGCGTCACCCAGCGGTGGAAGAGCGTCGAGAGAGGCATCGAACGGGCGTCCAACACCGACTTCAGCACAGCCGACTTACTTTCCCTATAAATAGCAGCGGGATTTCAACCCTAAATAACACATTATCGAGACCTATTGATACACAATCATTAGGAGAAAACCTAAGCGTTGACCCCGCCAGTGAGGGAGGAGGGGGTTGCGATTTTTCTTGTTTTCCTTCGTTTTCTATTTCGTTTCTTTGTTTTATCTTTGAATGCTTGGAGGCTGGGCAATTGTTCAAACTATGTGAATCCGTTTCAGCAGGTTCTTTATTTTCAATCTAGATTTGTTTTGTGAATTTGATTAAAGTTGTATCTTTTCTATGCTTATTTGTTATGCAATCAATATCGAAAGATGAATTGTTGTTGATGTTTACCGTATGACGAGAGTCGGTGTAAACCTTAGATCACCATAGGAAAGATGGGATTTTTAACCTTGACATAACGAGAGTTGATAGGTTGAATATCTAGGTTGCTAGATTGAGAGATCTTACACCTTGTTTTGATAGCGTCAATCTTATATATCGAGAGATGAGAGATTGATAGGCGAATTATCTACGAGAGTAGGAATTCATACCTCCGTTAGGGTGAACCACATATTTAATTGAATCATCACAAGATAACTTTTGAGAGGAAAGTAAGGGTTGCGGGATCGGTGGATAATTACTTGTTCAATTGTTTAATCACCATGATCATCGTTTTTATAGTTGTTTTTGTTTTCTAGTTTATAGTTTAGATTTCGTTTTTCGCTTTTATCCTTCACGGCTTTGGGTGACAATCCTCTGTCGATTTATTTTATCGTTTTAGTTTCGTTTTAGTAGTAACAACCTTAGGAAAATTAATGAACTAGATACCCGATTTCGTGACCGACTCGGTATTAATCATTTGTCTACGATCCTACACTTGGGGTATACGGATTTATAAATTTTATTACTTGTTTGTTTTGTTAGCATAAAATCCGTGACAAGTTTTTGGCGCCGTTGCCGGGGATACCCCAAAACAAACAAGTAATAAAACAAACAAGTAATAAAATTTATAAATCCGGTATACCCCAAGTGTAGGGATCGTAGTACAGCGATTAATACCGGAGTCGGTCACAGGGAATCGGGGTATCTAGTTCATTAATTTTCCTAAGGTTGTTACTACTAAAACGATAAAATAAACTGGACAGAGGATTTTCAGTCCAAAGCCAGGAAGGATAAAAGCGAAAAACGAAATCTAAACTATAAACTAGAAAACAAAAACAACTATAAAAACGATGATCATGGTGATTAAACAATTGAACAAGTAATTATCCACCGATCCCGCAACCCTTACTTTCCTCTCTAAAGTTATCTTGTGATGATTCAATTAAAGATGTGGTTCACCCTAACGGAGGTATGAATTCCTACTCTCGTAGATAATTCGCCTATCAATCTCTCATCTCTCGATATATAAGATTGACGCTATCAAAACAAGGTGTAAGATCTCTCAATCTAACAACCTAGATATTCAACCTATCAACTCTCGTTATGTCAAGGTTAAAAATCCCATCTTTCCTATGGTGATCTAAGGTTTACACCGACTCTCGTCATACGGTAAACATCAACAACAATTCATCTTTCGATATTGATTGCATAACAAATAAGCATAGAAAAGATACAACTTTAATCAAATTCACAAAACAAATCTAGATTGAAAATAAAGAACCTGCTGAAACGGATTCACATAGTTTGAACAATTGCCCAGCCTCCAAGCATTCAGCATAAAACAGCAAAACGAAATAGAAAACGAAGGAAAAACAAGAAAAATCGCAACCCCGACTCTCCAGAAGGGCGGGGCCGCCAGGTTTTCTCCTAATGATTGTGTATCAATAGGTCTTGATAATGTGTTATTTAGGGTTGAAATCCCGCTGCTATTTATAGGGAAAGTAAGTCGGCTGTGCTGAAGTCGGTGTTGGACGCCCGTTCGATGCCTCTGGACGCTAGTTCAGTACCTTTTTCTTCCAAATTCATCTTGATCTTCATTCCAACTTCATCTCTATCTCTTTCCTTCCATGCAAATCATCACTTGAACATCCTTTAAGCTCCTTTCACCTCATGCAAGCGTACCTACATCACGATAAAAACATGCAAAATGTAACATCTTACATCTAAAGATATTTATCCAATAAAATCACATAATTAGCTCGATTTTGCACTTTAATACTTCTAAAACTCATTTGCTCAATATTTCAATATAAAGCTCGATTTCTATGAAAAACATCCAGATATGGAGGAAATTGACATAAAATATATCCTTATAAAACGTATAAAATCACCCTTAACAACTCCCCCACACTTAAACCTTGCTCGTCCCGAGCAAGACAAAACAAAATCAAGACTCGAGACATATAAACATTTATGCAACCATAAAGCATATTCAATAGTTTAGAGGTTCACCCAAGTGTGTGTGCATAGCCATAATAAATTTCCACTAAATCCACACTTGAAATTGATTCAAGCAAAACTAGCCAACATCCCATTTAGAATAGAAATATAAAAACGATTATAACATGCACCTCACAAAACATACATATTCGAAAAATGATAATAAGGAGTGTTTACAATATTTCCGACAAACTTAGAGGATAATCCCTACAACATATCTTTCAGTTTATACTAGGGATAGTCTGAAGATAACTACGGTTTTCAACCATCTTTTCACATTGCCATTTGCTAATTTTTCTTAAAGTTCTCTTAATTACACACGTATAGCATATGCCCTCATTCCCAGCAATAGGACGTTTCGTGATAACACCCTAGCTGGACTACTATCATCAGGCAGTCGGAAGCTATTAACCTCATAGTGGTATAGGACATTTCGTGATAATGCCCTACCGCACTCAAATCATTGGCAGCTACATCCGACATACACATATTTTATTCATATTATTCATCTTAGAGTGGTATTCAAACCTTAAATTATATCCCCCCTATCACATTCAAACCTTCAGATATTCACAGTACGTCATACTTTAATTCTAAACACAACCTATTAAAATTTTCAAAATTCGTATGCAAGCAAAGAATCATGCGATAATCATCAAAAATCTCTAATCAAACGGGCATAGCTTTAAAATATAGCTCATCATTTACTATGGCACGTGAAAAATAGTGTTGGGTGAAACATCTAAATTTACTAAATATGCAAAATAATGCACCGATGATATAAAAACTCAAATAAAGATATGCCTTTGCTCACTTGGGGCAAAACAAACAAATTTTTTAAAATTTAGCACTTTTTTATAGAAATATAATAGTATGGAAAATGAATGTAGATACATGAAACTATCTCCCTCCCCCACACTTAAATTACAACATGTCCTCATGTTGTACAGAATTACAGAAAAGATAAAAGAACTTAGCTGATTTGGTAATGATATGAAGATAGGCTGAAGAATGATAGATAATCGATCCACATTTCCGAGGCACGAGATGTCATAGGTATTCCTCTCCAGATTCACTTCCAAGGCCAGCTTAACAAAAACAACTAAAAATGTACCTGCACCACTCGAAAAACATGGCAGTATCTCGGGGAACACGGGGGAATATAACATAGTAAAAATAATCATAGACAAGATAGAAGCACATGATATAATTGCTCAGATGGAAAAATCACCACACGAGGAAAACACAGGACACCTGAGCGTCAAATATAAAGCCACAGAAGCTTTACAAAACAAATATGGACCACATGTGCATACAGAAATAAGGATAGAGGACACTACAAAGTAGCAGGGCTAGGTGCACTAAAAAGATAAATAAAAATAAATAAGAAAAAGTGCTACAGTTAAACGATCCTCTTCGGATAATTCGTCTAACCCAAGGATAGCTATAATGTCCTGAAGTTCTTTGTAACGTTGTAAAGTTTGCTTAACTCTTTGCGCAATTTCATAATGTTCCTCACCAACAATCCGCGGTTGAAGCATGGTTGATGTTGAATCTAAAGGATCGATTGCGGGATAGATACCTTGGCGGCTAATCCTCGTGATAGTACGGTAGTAGCATCTAAATGTGCAAATGTCGTCGCAGGGGCGGGATCGGTTAAATCGTCTGCAGTACATAAAGCGCTTGAATAGAAGTTATGGATCCTTCTTTTGTCGAAGTAATCCTCTCTTGTAAAGAACCCATTTCGGTACTAAGGGTCGGTTGATAGCCCACAATGAAGGCATTCGACCCAATAAGGTGAGACCGGATCTGCTTGGGACGAACGGAAAATATTGTCGATATAAAATACAATGCAACTAAATGATATGCAACTATACTAAAAAGGCAAAACTAAAATAAAGAAAATAAACTAGCCCAACTAATTCCATAGATGTCTCCCTAATCTAAGCACGGTCAAGAATATAAACGTCTACTAAATAACGCCACAGAAGCGTAACAAAATTCGATTGTGCAAAGCCACAGAAGCTTGCCATGTAAAATGTAGACGTGCCTTTAAAGACCCTAACACCCTAGATAGACGACAAAAGGAACAACATAAATCCTATTAGAATCACGTCTAACTAGGTGAGTTACTCAACATGGACTGCAATAGATGGAAAGAAAACCATAACGGTGAAAGAACAAGACATCTACGCATATACAAAGGCCACAGAGGTTCACAATAAAACATCCATATCAATTAATAAAGCATGTACAAAGAGTCTACGGGGAAAAATGATCATACATGTAAAACACATGGAAAAGAAGTCATAGAGATTTTTTCAGATTAAGCTCATATAAAGATGGAACATGTACATGGAACAATACAAAACAGTTAGGCTAGGTGCAACTACATGAAAATATATTACAATGCAATCTACATGATATGCAAAAATAAAAGAAAGAAAACTAGCCCACTCATTTGCAACACGACATGTATATAATAAACGCGTCACCAAATAATGACGAGTTTTACGATAAGCGACAAGATACTATTCATTACATGCAGTGTAGACGCGCCTTAAGACTCATCAAAGGTGATAGCATTATGGAGAACCAACAGTTAGCTATACTAAACAGATATAACTCATAAGATGCAATGGTAGCAACAGAAAACCGACAATAGCTACCCATATGAGCTACAAAAATAACAAGAAAGCACATAGGTCTCAAAGCTGACAAGATTCATCACAACGATATGTAGCATACGGAAACCGACATTAGCTACTAAATAACAATAAGAACAGTTATAGCATACGAGAACCGACATTAACTATAACATGCATGGATGAATCATGTATATAAAAGTTAATCAATTATTTAACATGGATCCGTAGATGGAAAGATGTAAACATGCAAGTTCAGAACATCTACGTAAAAATAATTAGCCACAGAAGCTCATATAGAAGTATCCACGTCAAATAAAGCATTAAAAATCAAGTCAAGAAAAATTTGGAACCTGGACGTGCGTTCAACATACCAAACGGGCGGTTGCCTGGAAATTTTGCACTGGACGGGCGTTCAATGAGCCGAATGCCCGTTTGAAAGTTCGATACAGCACCCTGCAACTTAGTAAAGCACAGCCGAAAACCCTAGACTAACATCTTAAACCCATGGCAACTCAGATCATCAAATCACACATACAGCAGCCACGGATAAATTTAAGCACAGAGCACACTAGGTTACAGATTAGGTTACACTTCACGTTTCACAAATCGAGTAAAAAACTTTTTGCACATTCTTAACCCAACGGTCATCGAAGCACGGCAAAAATAAAAACTCTCAATTTGTGTGACGCTACTCTTATTGAAAGAAAAGAAACAGAAAAAAGAAACGGAAACAGAAACGGAAACCTACCTACGAAAAATTTAAAACAGAAAAAACACTAAGACGGAGGGAAAAAAAAACGTGTTGAAATCTTCTAGGGCCAAAATGGAAGGGAAAACAGTGGATTTTGACCTCGAAAACGGTGTTGAACGGCCTCCGGTGTTCACCACGTCGTCGGCGTCGGAACGAGCTTTCCGAATTGGGGTCCTGCGCGTAAATCCGACACTCGAGCCGAAAGTTACGGCCAAAATACTAACAAGTGCTAAAACGATCCCTTTTATCCAAAAATTTGACCGCGAAAAACGTGGAGTCAGATAATTCAACCTCAGATGTCCCCGAATCAATGTAGAAACTAGAAAGGACAGAAACAAAAACCTATCTACGAAAAATTCGTAACAAAAACAGAGAAATCAATAAAAACTTGTCAAGACGGGTGTCCAGATGACTGGACGGGCGTCTGCCTGAAGGTTGAAGTGGACGAACGTTTGGCAATCCAGACGCTCGTCCAGTAGGATAAAACAAAGCAGAGCTATCGATTTCCAGACAGACGGGCGTCTACTAGTCAAGACGCCCGTTTGAGTGCAGAAAAACGGGAAACAGACAGACAGAAAGAGCAGAAAACTAAAGGGGAGAAACGCTGAACCTAGGGAAATTGATAACTATAAAAGTTAACTACGAACAGCCCTAATAACCTAAACTATAATCTACCTATGGAAAAGTTGTAACAAAAATAGAAAAATTAATAATGAACTGGATAACCGCACCGATTCCCCGGCAACGGCGCCAAAAACTTGTCACGGATTTTATCTAACAAAACAAACAAGTAATAAATTTATAATCCGATATACCTCAAGTGCAAGGATCGTAGTAAAGAGGTTGATACCGGGTTGATCTTACGGGGAACTGGCGATTGCTAACCCTAGTTTTTGTTTAACTAACTAACCTATGTCACGATTACTAAACTAAACAGCGGATAAAACTAAACGAAACTGAAAATAAACTTAACTAAAACGTAAAACTGGACAGAAGATACGATATAAAGCCAGGAAAGATACGGGTTGCGAACCAATTTAAACTAAACTAAACTAATTATGAAATAAAAATAACTAAACTAGGCAATTCAAGTTTCACGGGATTAAATTCAAGTTTTAACAAACAAACGAGCGATTGATCCACCTATCCTAACAAGTATCAATTCCGATCTCGATTATATTGCGTTTTCTAACCAAGTTGTGGTTTCACCTTGTCTAAAACATGAACCCTAATTTCTTAGGTAATTCACCTATTAATCTATATCTTTCGATCTAAGATTAACGATTTTACTAATCAAAGGTGTAAACTTTAACCTAGCAATTTAACCTATTAACTCTCGTTATGATAGATTTAAACAACTAATCCTTATCATGATGATCTAGGGTTTATAGAGATTTTCATCAACATAAAACAATCATAACATCCAAGTCTTTCGATACAATTGCAATCAAACAATATAAACAATGATAAAGGAAACAACTTAAGATAAAACTCACAATATAATCGCAGAAACGGAATCAAAACGTGTTGGATGGCTTCACAATGCTCGTTTGATAAGGCTTTAGCCTCTTAGCATCCTCTTTGCAACTCGAATTGTTTGGAATAAAAGTGCATAAAAGTATTTAAGTAAAGACCGGATTTAAAACTAAGGAAAAACGCAGCTTAGCCGCCCCTAGGGTTTAGGGTTCGAATATATGATGTTTTGTGTGGAGAAAACCGCAGCTATATATAGAATTTCAGGTCGGTTCTGCTAAGTCGGCGTTCGGACGCCCGTCCGGAAAGGGTGAACGCCCGTCCAGCTTATGTAAACTTCTTCGAGTCAGGCCGAGCTGGATCAGACGCCCGTCCTTCTTCAAATTGGACGCTCGTCCAGGAAAAATCTGATCATCCTGAATGTAAAAGCTCCTCCTGGACGCTCGTTCGGAATGTCAAACGCCCGTCCACTCTGGACGCCAATTCAAGATGCTGGACGCCAGTTCAGGATCGACTTCATCTTGATTTCTTCATCTCTATCTCTTTTTATCAAATCCAATCATCGTTATCTTTTTATCATCAATGAAATTCGACTCTTATCTCTTTTTGATCAACATTTGAGCATCAAACATGTACCTATAACACAGTAAAACATCGCAAAATGTAATATCATCCAAATAAACATAAAAATCACAATTAAAACACCAAAATTAACCTATTTTACGAATAACTCATTTAAAACCTCATTTGCTTAATAAATCTATTAAACACTCGTTTCTAATGCAAATTATACGAATATGAGGGGAAATATCATAGAATATAGCGTTATAAACCGTATAAATTTACCCTTAACAAGTAGCAATGGGAAAGTGACAGATTATGAAGGCTTTAAGGCCATGTTTTATAATGAGTATTTTCCAGCAACAATGCAGGCAGACATGGCAAGTCAGTTTTTGAAGCTTAAGCAGGGTAATTATATGACAGTATCACAGTACACCAACAAGTTTAAAGAGTTGGGGAGATTCTACCCTGAGTTGATGAAAGTAGAAGAAAGAAAGATGGCTCTTTACAAGGAAGGCTTAGCCTACCAGATACAGTCAGGTATATTGGGTTTTACAGCTAAGAATATGGTTGAGTTGTTGAATAAAGCCTTGGAAGTTGAGACCTTCAGGAAAAAGGCTACAGTTGTTATTTGGAATAAGAGAAACTTTGGAACAAGCCAGGGTAATAACCGAGGAGCACCGCAATAGAATTTCAAGAAGACGGAAGCCCCTACAGCGAGTAAACCTTCAACCGGAGCACCACTTTGCCCTAAGTGCAATAGGAATCACTCGGGTGAGTGCCGAGTTCATACAAACGGTTGTTATCTTTGCGGAGATACGGGACATTTTGCTAAGAACTGTCCAACAAAGGGTCCTACAAGTAATCAGAGGCAAGGTAATGGGAAAGGCGGCCCAAGTCTCCCAGTTCGAGTGTTTGCAATGGATACTGAGATGGCTGAACCAGACGACAATGTTATATCAGGTACCTTTATTGTTTATTGTAATTTATTAGAGTACTTTATAGCACGATTTAAATCATGTCGTATTGTATTTAAATAAATGAATTCACATCCTAGATACAATAATATTAGATAACTGTTCGGTAAAAACGTGTTTTAAATTTATAATTACTGGAACACCCCAAGTATAAGGTTCGTAGTAAAGGGTGTTACCGGGTCGTCCTAAGGGAGTCAAATGTTAATCGGATTAAGGTGCAGTTATTATATTTACTATGTCACGAATTATTATCTCAAACTAGGGTTTATACTATCTATAATATAAAAACGAAGAACAGTGGGTAAAATCACAGAAAACAGAAAAACTTAGAACTGGACGGCTCCGCTAGGGGTGGACGAGCGTCCGAGTACGTGCTGGAAACAGAAAATATGCAGAAAACACACTAAAATTCTGGAAATAACTAAACGTAGCAATAACAATCAATACGAACGAATTTGTTTATCAGATAATTAAAAGAACAGTAGAATAACTAGGATCAACCACACAACAATCACACAACCACTTTATGATCCGAATATGATTTTATTGGTTTGATCAATCTCGAAACCGATTAAATTCCTTTAACTCAATTCCTAGGGTTTTGTTTCCTTTTCCAAGTAAAACAATTAGACATACATCACATGATCATAAATTTGTTCCCAAATTACTTAACCCAATTAACAACACATGATTCCTCAAAATATTGTTAATTGTATCGATTGAAAAAGTTCTATTGATGAATTATATTTCCATACAAATTCAACTCAACATATGGCTTTATTGATATTCCTATCTAACAAAACACTTAACAATCAAATCAAATAACAATTGATAAATAAAATTCAATATTCGAATTCATAAACAAAGATAACCTAACAATCCGTGGTTGTGGTGATGTTGATGTGGTATCCTCCCGCTATTCTACCGTGATGTGCTTAGCCTTCCATCCTTGTGATGATCCAAGACATGATTGAAGGGAAGATACTCATAATTTTTTAGGATTTGGTGCGGCTCCTCCAAGGGTGGAATATGCGTTTGTATGTTGTCTCAGTATTAGGGTTGAAATAACACGCCTATTTATAGAATTTCGAGGCGGCTAGGTCAAACGGCCTTTGGGACGCCCGTCCGCAGAGGGGGACGCCACCAAAGTGCAAAACTTATTTGAGTCGGGCCGAAGTGGGGTTGGGACGACGCCCTATGCAAAATTGGGCAAAATCGACGCCTTGATCCACTAAAAATCTGTCATTCTGAATCAAAATTCTTCCAGTGGGACGCCATCCCACTATTTCGACGCCCGTCAGGACGGGACATCAAACGACGCGTTCATCTTTACGGGCGCTTGATTCAATACTCGCCAGACGCTCGCCCAAAGATGCCTTCAAATTCGACCTTTCATCTTTATCTCTTTATTCTTGACTCCCAATCTTCAAAGCACGATTACACACTTTAAATCAACTTTTCCTCACCACATTTAACACACGTGACGTCATTGAAAACATACCAAAGTGTAACACAACTCAAACCAACATAAAATCATCATTTTAAGCACGTAATTGGCGCGTTTTACACTTTTTATAACTCTACAACCATTTCTTCAATTTGTTCATTTAATACATAATTTTCTATAAAAATTACTAAAACACGGGGATTATTGTTATGAAATATTACGATATAAATCATAAAATTCACCGAGAACAACTCCCCCACACTTAGCTTTTTGTTCGTCCCGAACAAAACAATCAAAACTAGTTCACGTTAAATGTAATCCAAATAGATCCCTAACTCACGTAACAGAAGATACAACAACTATAGCAAATAATACCATCATAGAGATAGATTCGATGTGTGTGTGACAAGCCCTTTTCAATCTTCACAATCCTCTCAAACAAATATCCTCTCAAATAATTTTAATGACTATCCCAGGTATAGGCAGTAATCGTTCCACACAAAGTCTTCCCGCATACTCAGTAGGATAATCCCCACAGCATATCATTCGGTTTATACTGGGTATAAGTTAGACGATAACTTAGTCTTAAATTTTTTCGCTTTTTCTTTTTTATTTTTTTTTTATTTTTTATTTTTACGCACATCAGAATGAGCTCTTACCCATCATAGTAGAATAGGATGTTTCGTGATAACACCCTACCTTACTCAAATCATAAGGTAGCTTCTCCTTACTGTCGTGAGCTATTGGTCATCATAGTGGAATAGGACATACGTGGTATACCCTACCTCACTCAAATCATCGACCAGCTTCCGACAAACGTATTTATTATGATTGCTTATTCATTCACATTTTTTTTTCAAGACATAAGTTATATCTCACTCATCACATTCGAACTTTATGATATTCACAGCACACGGTCTAACTAAGGTGTTACTATACTGATCTTACTAAGATAAACCACTAAAACAATGAAAGGATATAGTTCAAAAATCTTGCTTCAATCTCAAAGGCTTTCGTGAGTGAAAAATGAATACTAGCTCCATGAAAGTAAAGACATGCTATAATTATCTCACTAAGTCACATACTATCATCGTTAGAAAACTACAACTAGCAAGCATTTAGTTTCAATCACATGCTCGAGATTCACTTTATTTTAAATTTTCTCAAAATTCAACATTCACTCATATTTCAAAGGATATAGCATGAAAACATACCCAATTTACCCCCCACACTTAAATCACATTATGTCCTCAGAATGTGCAAATAAAAGAAAAGAATACTTAGCTGGTTTCAAAGTGGTTGTCGGGCTATAGGTTGACAGTGGTCAGGCCATAACATGAATGTACCGCTGCAGCTCGTATCATGAACAGACAACACTAAAAGTGATAACTGGCAAAAACCGCTCAACAGTATCTGCAACACTCGACATAGCATATAATCTCGGGGTACAAGGGGTATATGAGTAAACATGTAGACACATAAAAATGGGCAAATAAAGCATTCACAAATAGGACAGGGAGAACCAACACACAAATCACCATTGTTTTATTCCTAAAAACCTAAAAACTCAACGAAAAAAGAAAAATAACTTAAAAGACTAGGCTGCCTCCTAGGAGCGCTTCTTTATTGTCATTAGCTTGACAAAGATCTCAAAATCAACCCGGATCGGGCCACTTTGGTTTGATCAGGGCTACTTTATCGAGTCGAGTGGAGAGCATCGGTGTGGTCACAAACAACAACAAGTCAAGTGCGCGACTAAGTCTTGTACTTTAGCCATCCAGACAAAGACTCGATTCTCTTCTTTGTGTTGTTGCTTAATTTTGGCACCGCATACTAATGGGTGCGAGAGTCGTGGTAGAAGCATCTTTAAGATGTAGGGCAATAATGTCATCATCCGAATTAAAGAAGTCGGATGGGATCTCATCACAAATCAAGACATCATCATGTCAACCACCTTACGAAAGTATAGGACTTGGTGCTTCATAAGGCTGTCCGAAATACTTTTTCAATCTATGACCATTTACTTTAAAAGGTTGACGCTGCCCTTTTAAGGAGATCGCTCCACCGGATGAACTTCGACAATTTCAAAGGGTCCGGACCATCGGACTTAAGCTTGCCAAAGAAAGCGGATGTAATCTGGTGGTGTTGTAAAGCAAAGCCATCTCTCCTACCTTGAAATCTCTATCTTTTATCTTGGCATCGTGGGGGCGCCTTTGTTCTCTCCTTGCTCAGCTTGGCATTCTCGTAGGCCCGAGTCCGATTCGTCGAGCTCATGTAGTTGCGGTAATCTTTTCTCCCCACGAGTTGGCTATCGAAGTTTAAGAATTTAATAGCCCGAAGAAGCTCGTGCTCACTCGACCCGGTAGATGGCAAGCTTTGCCATAAACCATTTGAAAGGGCGACGTACCCATAGGGGTCTTGAGCGCGGTGCGATAAGCCCAAAGTGCGTCGTCCAAATTCAGACTCCAGTTGGATCTATTTGAATTTACCGTTTTCTCCAAAATCCGCTTTAGACTTCTGTTGCTCACCTCGACTTGGCCACTGGTTTGGGGGTGGTATGGTGTACCAATTCTATGCTTGACACCATATTTCTCAAGAATATTATCCAGTGGTGCGTTATAGAAATACGAACCTTCATCACTGATAAGGGCTCTAGGACAGCCAAATCTAGTAAAGATATTCTTTTGCAAGAATTTCTTAACAACTTTGTGATAATTGGTTTGGGTGGCTATAGCCTCTACCCACTTGGAAACATAGTCAACGCAGACTATGATATATTTATTACCGCACGATGATGGGAAAGGTCCCATGAAATCGATGCCCCACACGTCGAAGACTTCACATTCCAAGATAGGCCTCAAAGGCATCTCCATCCTATTACTGAGCCTCCCTACTCTTTGACATCTATCACGGCCTTTGCAAAAGGCTTCGTCTTTGAACGAGTAGGCCGGTAAAATCCAACTTGAAGGATTTTTCGCAATCAGTCTTTGGTGCTCCGTAGTGTCCACCAGCGGGACCACTATGACATTGCTCTAAGATATCCAATTGTTCATGTTCGAACACACTTCTTCGAGCAACCCGTCTTTGCAGACTTTAAACAAATGTGGATCCTCCCATACGAGATACTTCAAGTCACCGAAAAACTTCTTCTTTTCACGACACGTCATATCTTCTAAATGCCCAGTCGCTAAGTACTTGACGTAATCAGCATACCACGGCCTCACATTCTCTAGTCTCATTAATTGCTCAGTCGGAAAGTCAATGCCTATTTCTTTAGGATTTTCGTCACCCTCGTTCACTAGGCGAGATAAGTGGTCAGCCACAACATTATCACTACCTTTCTTGTCCTTAATTTCAAGGTCAAATTCCTGTAGTATCAGAATCCATCTGAGTAACCTTGGTTTAGCGTCTGCTTTGCCCATAAGGTAGCGTAGTGCTGCGTGATCTGTCCACACCATCACTTTGGACCCCAATAGCAAAAACGACTGCCAAGAATTCCTTCTCGGTAGTGGCATAATTGCATTGAGCTGGGTTCAAAGTTCGGCTCGCATAGTAAATCGGCTGAACTTTTATCAATTCTTCGCCTAGAATCGCGCCCACTGCGTAGTTAGAGGCATCGCACATTAGTTCAAAAGGTTTAGTCGGTCGGGCGCGATTAAAATGGGGGCCTTTGGTTAGCTTATCCTTTAAGCTATTAAAAGCTTTCTTACACCCATCATCAAACAAGAACTCCACTTCCTCTTTCGTGAGTTGGATAACGGCTTTGCTATCGTCGAAAAATCTTTAATGAAACGCCGATAGAAGCCCACATGTCCTAGAAATCCTCGCACCTCCTTCTTCTTTGTCTTGGTACGACATTCTCTCAATGGCTTCTACTTTAGCTTTATCCACACGAATACCATCACTTTGGACACCTTGTGTCCCAAAACAATCCCTTCTTCGACTAGAAAATGGCACTTTCCCGATTAAGCACCGATTTTCTCAACACAACGTTGGAGTACCATATCTAGATTCTTTAGGATTTCATCAAAGTCGCCGCCATAGATCGAAAAGTCATCCATGAAGACCTCCATGCACCTTTGCTCCACAAGTCCATCAAAATGGCCAACATGCATCGTTGAAACGTAGCGGTGCATTACACAAACCGAAAGGCATGCGCTGGACGCAAAAGTGCCCGATGGACGAGGTAAAAGTTGTCTTCTCTTGGTCATTAGGGTCGATGGCTATCCGGAAATAACCGAATATCCATCGAGAAAACAATAATACTTATGACCACTCAGTCTTTCTAGAAGTTGGTCAATGAAGGGCAGGGGGAAATGATCCTTAGCGGTGACTTCATTTAATCTGCGATAATCAATGCAAACTCTATAGCCAGTCACAAGGCGTAAGGCAACTTCTTCCCCTTTTTCGTTCTTTTCCACGGTAATGCCTCCCTTCTTTGGCACAACTTGAGTAGGGCTGACCCACTCACTATCGGCGATGGCGTAGATAATACCCATATCGAGCCATTTTATGATCTCTTTTGACAACCTCTCGTGCATATGCGGATTCAGCCTCCTTTGAGGTTGTCTCGACCTTTTTCGCTCCTTCCTCCGTTCGGATCTTATGCATGCACACGCCCTGGTGGTGATTCTCCGATATCGCCCACCTGCCATCCGAACGCGAGGATATGTTTCTCAAGCACTTTGATTAATTCTGCTTCTTGCTCCGGCTCGAGTTTAGATGAGATGATCAAGGGCAACTTATCACCATCTTTAAGGAAGATGTATTTTAAGTCAGCAGGTGGTTGCTCGATACTAGATTTTAAGGGACCACCTTTCTCCTTGTGAGCTTGGACCGGTTGACTGAAAAACACCTCATCTTCCACGAGTGTAAACCCGAAAGGTATTGAATGACATCATCTAGAGGAATCCTCCGCCGACTTCCGTTTGTTCTTTCTTATGCTTAACCATCTTCTTAAGTTCTTCTTCTTCAAGCTCTTCTGCAAGCTGCTCCCAATCATCCAACTCCCAATGAGTAGTTTCTTTCCAGAATTCTATTTCGTCCCAACTACCCATTAAAACTTCCTCCTCTGCGAGGTTAAAGTCTGCTGGTTGAGCTCCTTCAAATCATTCTTGCTCATCCTGGAATATCCCAGATTTTCCGTTCACTCATAGGCTCGATGATGCAAGTTGTTGAGACAACTCTACTGATGATTCTTGCTGTTCGTGAATTATAACATCCAGGCTCCTATCTCCGTGAGCTCTTCATCGTGGTCGAATTCATCCCCATAGATTGCTTCAATGAATGAGATCTCTCGGCTCAAGCTTTCCGCAGAACTTTTTCCTTGCTCGAGGGTAATGGAAGTGTGTCCCTACTTTCGTGAGTGATTTGGCGGTTTGGAAGTCAATGGTGGAAGCGAAGTGTTTAAGAAAGGCCGCCAGAATCGTGGGCATCTCCTTGTCGACCGGTAATCCGGTATGATGACCGGTCGATTGGAAAAACTAGATGTTTAACGTGAATAAGGGCGTTGTTAACACAAGCGGTGCTAAGCGGCTAGTTCGGTCCACTAAGCGAAGAGAGGCGGACGCTCCTTTAGCCTTTTGTCCAGCCCGAGACTCTTGCAGGCGTTCAATGGCATTACATTAACAGAGGCCCTGAATCGCATAAGACATTGTGGAGCGTGGCCTTCAATCGCAGGAGATTGAAGGTCGTCCGGGTCACCTCGCTTGATTGCAACGCTCTGTGAAACCGTTGAACACTCTTCTCTTAGCACTTCCTCCGCCATTTCCTTGAGCTTCTTTTTGCTTCCACAGGCATCCTTAAGATACTTACAAAGATACCTCGGCCAAGTGGCATAGTCACCATAGTATCTCTAAGCATCTTCCTCACTCCGTCATCTGCTTTTTTTTGAGTTTAGGATATTCTCTCTTTTATTTGCCGGATAGGAAGGGTTTTGAATGATTAATCATAGGTTGACTTTTAATGGCTTCATCCTCCTTATCCTTCCATCGACGAACTTCTCGTTTTCTTTTTAGTCGAGGGGTTCGGGATACGACTTCTCTTCTCAACATCCTCATCACTATCCCCGAAGAATCATCACCACTCAGCTCTTCCTCACTTTGTTGCCTTCTTTGGCATTTAACCACGATTGCCCCTCTCGAACTTATGGCGTCGGGAGGGCTACTGCTCATTCCGACATCTTTTCGGGTCCGGTCGTCTTACCGCTTACGAGGGTGACTGCATTCAACTCCTCCTCTCCATACTCCCATTGAGGTGTGATGGCGGTGCAAGCATTGATATCTCGCCTTAGGGTTTTTATCTGTATAACTCGGCAGTCTTCCTTGAGGTCTGCTTGCTTGTTGATCAGCCATCTGACCAATCTGTCTCTCCATCGTCTTTTGACCGGTGGCTAGTGTTTTCACCATGTCAACTTGTGGAAATATTACAACATTACTTCAAAGAGATCATTGAAGTTCAAGTAGGTGTCCAAAGAAACCTCAGGAGTTAAATCTGAGAATATTTTGTACACTTTATTTAATTATAAAAGACATATTAATTGTGATACATATAAACAATTAATATGTCAAACTCTAGTTTACTTTATGTCATAGACATATTAATTGTGAAGTTTACTTTATGTCATAGACATAGCTTTTACTTTTACTTTTGCATGCTTGCCGCCCACATCTACATACTCAAGTGGCCGCCCAAGCTAGCTTGCTAGTCTCTCTCAATTGTATCTATTTATACACCTCTCATATCAATGAATAAACTAAGTTGAAGTTTACTCTTGTGTTTATCACATTCTCAAACTCTCTTCATGGTATCAGAGACTTACTGAGTTCTAAAATCCGCTGCAAAACTCAGTTCTTTTTCAGAAAAATGTCAACATTATCTGAAGTTTCATCTTCTTGATGAGACTCACATTTGCCTCGAGATCGGGATAAGCTGAACACTCTTCTTTACAAATCATAAACTTGATGGTAACAATTACTTGCTATGGTCAAGGTCTATGAAAATGTATATCTCCGGCCAGGGCAAGATGGGATATATCATGCTGGTTCCAAACCGCCCCCTCTTTAAATCGACCCCAAGTTTGAAGCATGGGACACAGAAAATAACCAAGTCATGACCATCCTCACGAGGTCTATGACAAAAGAGATCGATGAGAACTTCATGATGTATGACATCGCTAAGGAAATCTGGGACAATGCCGAGACCTTTACTCAAAAAGGACAATACATCAAAGTCTATGAACTCAAGCTCAGATTCAAAATTGCGAGACAAGGGGATATATCTCAGTAACTCAATACTTTAATCAACTATCTAAGGCATGGCAACACCTAGATATGTTGGAAACTCACCCTGGAATGATGTTAAAGATCTTTGCACTCTTTAAAGACATTATCGAGAAAAGAGAATATTCAAATTCCTTCTTGGGTGAATCCTACTCTTGATGATGTCGAGGTAGAATTCTTGCTACTAAACCTCTTCCAAATCTCAAATCCATGTTTCTTGAGGTCAAACATGAGGAAAGCAGGAGGAAAGTGATTTCTGTGACCCCTCGCCGACAACCCCATGAAGGTGCGCCTGCTTGAATGTTAATGAGACTTACGGGAAGCCACCGAGAAATTTGGAAAGTCGTTTCGTGATCACCGCAAACGCACAAATCACACCAAGGACAATTGTTGGAAGCTACATGGCAAACCTACCCCTCTAAAACCTCAAAACCAACCAGGAAAGTCAAGGCAAACTTGTCGGTGAAGAGGAGAATGATGATAAGGTGAATGCTCGGTTCTTTGCCTTTAAAGCCTTTATTGCTCAGCATCAGGAAGGTAGCTCCCCTACTGAAATGGCCACTCATGCTAAAACAGGTATATTTTACTCACCTCTTAGTAATGAGACTTGGATTGTTGATTCTGGGGCTTCTTCCCATATGACTGGTAATAAAAACCTTATTACCCAATATATGCCATGCAACCAAATTCACAGAATTAAGACTCATTGATGGTTACATTTCTTATGCAAAAGGTGTTGGGAAGGTTAAACTTACTAATCGAGATATATCTCTGAGAATGTCTGTTTGTTCCAAAGTTAGACTGTAACCTTATATCTGTCAGTAAACTCACTAAAGATCTGAATTGGACTGTTGTTTTTAATAAGAATCAGTGCACATTCCAGGATCTTTCTTCTCAGGAAGTGATTGGGCAAGCTAAACCCTGCTCAGGACTGTTTGTGATCAACCCTGCTGAAGACAGAAGACTGAAGACAGAATCTGCCTCAGCAGCCTGCACTCAAAACCTAGACAATATCATGTTATGGCATTATAGACTAGGACATCCAAGTTTTGGTTATTTAAAGTCTTTAATCCCTGAATTGTTTAAAGGATGTAATCTTAATGATCTTCAATGTGATATTTGTCAATTTGCTAAACTCACCAAATCTGTGTATGCTAAGTTACCTCACATGCCCTCTTCCCTTTCCCTAATTCATAGTGATGTATGGGGACCTCAAGAGTGAAAAGTATAACAGGAAAAAGGTGGTTTGTAACCTTCATTGATGATCATACCGAAACACTTGGTCGTTCTTAATGAAAGACAAATCACGAAGTTGGACCTATCTTCCAAGAATTTTATCACATGGTCTCCACCCAATTTGATACTAAGATCAAGATCTTAAAGGCGATAATGCTCGGAATACTATGAGTCTAACCTCAAGTAACTTCTTGACAAACAGAGGAATTGTTCATATCAGTAGTTGTGTGGAAACACCTCAATGAGAATGGGGTTCTTTGAAAGAAAGAACAGGCATCTCATTTGAAATGGCCAGATCAATCATGTTCACTACACATGTTCCTAAATACATGTGGGGTGAAGCTATATTGATTGCAACATATTTAATCAACAGACTTCCCACAGAGTGTTAGGTTTCAAAACTCCTCTCCAAACCCCCGCCGACCACACACTCCTGCTCTCATCTTATTACCCAATTACCTCCAAAGATCTTTGGTTGTCTTGTGTTTGTTTATATTCATGCTCAACACGTAGTAAACTTGATCCTAAAGCTCATAAGTGCATTTTCCTTGGATATGCACAGATGAAAAGGTTACAAGTGTTACTCTCCTCTTGAATAGAAATTTTACAATTCTATGGATGTGAAATTCTTTGAAAGGACTCCATATACAAACAAACCTCATTGAGCCGATCCAGCGATGGAAACTCGATTGAGATTGAACTAAGTCCGTTCCTCGGCAAACCATTTACCCTCAAGCAGAGTCCTAACCTCTCGCCAGACTCATACCCTTCAAAGATCCCACGGATACTCACACATCGACCCTCGGCGATCTGGCGACCAGTCTGGCCGACCCGAGCCTGGCCGAACGGAACCTCAAAGCAACCCATCGAACCGAGTCCACTGGACCTCGGCTTATTGACTCTCGCCGAGCTCATGAAGTGGATGATGAGACCTATTGCTCTAAGAAAAGGAAAAGATCATGCAATCGATCATTCTATTCATACTTATTTATCTTATGATCGGTTGTCTCTGTCTTTGCCATGTTTACACAGGATCCGGACTCTCACTCTATCCCTAGAAATATTCAGGAGGCCCTTCAAAATGATAAGTGGAAGGTCTGCTTTGTTAAAACAGAGATGATTGCTCTCTCTGGATAACCATACTTGGGACCTCACAACTCTTCCCAAAGGCAAGAAAAGCAGTTAGCTGCAGATGGTTATTCACTATCAAATACAATGTCGATGGTAAAATTGACAAGTATAAAGCCGATTGGTAGCAAGGGATTCACTCAAACTTATGGCATTGACTATAAGGAAACTTTTGCACCGAGAGCAAAGCTCAACACCTTGTCAGTATCGATTTCCCTATTTGTCCAACTTGGTGGCCTCTTCACCAATTGGACATCAAAAATGCTTTTCTAAATGGGGACCTCATTTGAGGAGGTTTATATGATTGTACCCCTGGTTTTATCAATCCTCATACTCAAGGCAAGGTGTGCAACCGAGGAAATCTCTATATGGCCTGAAGCAATCACCAAGGGCATGGTTTGGAAAACTCACTCACTTGTGGTTAAAGCTCTTTGGATATCATCAATGTAACTCTGATCACACCATGTTTGTCAAGACAACCCAACCAGAGAGGAGGTCCATTCTAATTGTATATGTGGATGATATCATCCCATCGGGATGACTCTCACCGAGATCCGAACTTGAAGACTCTCTTGGCAAAGGTGTTCCAAGTTAAAGATCTGGGCTACCTCAAGTACTTTCTTGGTATGGAAGTAGCTAGAAACACCAATGGCATTTCGGTCTCCCAAAGGAAGTATGTCTGGACTCATGAAGGAAAGCGGCATTTGGGATGCAAACTCTTTGTGTCCCCCAGTAGACCCAGTAACACCCTCATGCATGGTGACATTCTTTGTCGAGAAAAGAACAATATCAAAGGCTTGTAGGTAAACTCATCTACCTTTCTCACACAAGGCCCGATATTGCATATGGGGTTATTCAGTCGGCTTCATTCATGCTGCGCCTCTTGAGCAACATTGGGATGTTGTGAATAGGATCTCGAGATATTTAAAGTCCACTCCTGGCCAAGGCCTGCACTTCACCAAGTCTCTACCGATAGATCAATCAAGGTCTACACCGATCTTGACAAATTTGGATGTCACATTGACAGACGATCTACCACAAGCTATTGCTCATATGTATGGGGAACCTGGTTACTTGGAGAAGCAAGAAACAACCCATCGTGTCAAGAAGCGATCTTGAAAGGTGAACTCTCAGGCACTTGTACTTGGCATTTGTGAAGCTCTATGGCTAAAAAAGTGCGATCGAACTTTCAAGCAACCTCATCAAAGAACCTATCACACTCTGCTTTGTGATAATAATTCACCCTTATGCATGGTGAAGATCACATCCATCATGATAAAACCAAGCATGTGGACATTGATGATACTTCGAAGGAAAAGATTGATGCCAAGATTATTCAACTCCGGTATGTTCCTCAAGCAGATCGAATGTCGATATTCTTACCAAGGCTATTCCACCTCTTATGTTGTGAGACTTAGTAGCAAACTTGGTTGCATCAACATATATCTGACCATTTGAGGGGGTGTGGAAATATTACAACATTACTTGAAGAGATCACGAAGTTCAAGTGAGGTGTCCAAAGACCTCGGGGAGTTCATGAGAATATTTTGTACACTTTATTTAATTATAAAAGACATATTAATTGTGATACATATAAACAATTAATATGTCAAACTCTAGTTTACTTTATGTCATAGACATATTAAATGTGAAGTTTACTTTATGTCATAGACATAGCTTTTACTTTTACTTTTGCATGCTTGCCGCCCACATCTACATACTCAAGTGGCCGCCCAAGCTAGCTTGCTAGTCTCTCTCAATTGTATCTATTTATACACCTCTCATATCAATGAATAAACTAAGTTGAAGTTTACTCTTGTGTTTATCACATTCTCAAACTCTCTTCACAACTAGCTCATCGAATTTCTTCTGAGAGACGTAGGTGGGCTGTTGATTTTGCGTTTGGGCCCAGTTACCTTGGGGTCTTGGGTTATTGGATGCACCAGGCGGTGTATAATAACTATTCCGCGGATTTCCCGAAAAGTTGCGGTTTTGAGTTTGACTCGATTGACCAGAATTTTGTCTGAAACCTCTGAAGGGTTGATTCTGGTTCTCCATGGCTTGAACTTCCTCATTCATCACATTCCCGGCCTGTATGCCCGAGTGATTCACATCTGCTGGCCCTTCTTGCTGCTTCATTTGCATGTTGGCTAGTTGTTTGTTTTTTATTTCCATTTGAGCAAATAGCAGTCTTGTCTCCGAGTTACTTTCAGCAGCCTCCTTTTTGCTTCCACTAACATGGGTCTTCCTTTGAGTAGCCCACATGTTATTCTTAGCTATTGTTTCTGCTACCCTATAGGCTGCATCATCTCCTCCTCCTAAAAACGATCCATGAGCTGTGGAGTCTAAGTAATCTCTATTGGGTTGAGTAACACCCTGATAGAATAATTCTAGAAGTTCATGTCGAGTGTATCCATGGTTAGGGCATTTCCTCATTAACAAATTCAACCTCTCCCAGGCCTTTCCCACACTCTCTCCTTCTAGTTGCTCGAAAGTAGCTATATCTCGTTTACGGTCCATTATCGTTCCAGGTGAAACGAATTTGAGCAAAGGCTCTTTTAACATCACCAGATTATGAAGAGAGTGATGGGGTAAGGACTTAAACCAACGATTTGCTTCACCCTTCAAAGCAAGCGAGAAAAGTTTCAATTTAACAACCACGAAGGGACGCTTGGGGTAGTGACCTGCTTCACATATTTGCACAAAAGTCGACAAGAAGTCATGTGGGTCTTCTGCAGCAGTGCCATGGAATGAACTATTTTGGACCATCCCCACAACTCCATTCTTAAGATCAAAATGCATTCCTCCCATCTCTGGAGGCCGAATTGGTCTATGCCCTTCCAAGAAGTCTTGATCAAGATATGGCGCATAGGGGTCTTCTTTGCACTGACAATTTGCGGCCCGCTTGGGGTCATTCTTTGTTGAACATTCTCCGAGGTTGTTGTTGCATCTGCTTTGGTTTATCCAGGCTTCTTCTTTGTTGTTGGTTCGCAACATTTGCATCGAATTTGGTTTAAGCGAGCGGGATCTTGGTTATTATTCCCTTGGTTCTCCGGTTCGTCATCGCTAGAACCGTGTTCGCTCATCTTGTCAGAACTTTGAAATAATCTTCTTTTGACAATGTCTCGCTCAGGTTCGGGGTTAAAGATAAGATTTCCCTTCTTCTTCTTTGGTTTGCATAAACCGGAGAAGCGTAACAGGAAGAAATCAACCGTAGGGTTGATGAGAACGAGTTTAGAGAAGATTGGAGGATTTAGAAGTTTAGAAAGATAGAAGAGAAGAGAAGAGAAAAGTGGAATTTTCAGGGACTGAACTGGCGTTCAGTGTAAGTGGACGCTAGTTCAGAGAGGATTCAGGAAGTGAACGCTCGTTGAGTAATCGAAGCGGCGTTCGAAAGCAGATGAGAAGTGCACCGGCGTTCAGTATGGATGAACGCTCGTTCAGAAGGTTTTTAGTGTTTTTTATTTTTTTTATTTTTTTTTATATATATATTTTTTTATATTTATTATCAAAGCTAGAAAAGATAAAAAAAACAGAAACAGGAAAAGAAACCTACCTACGAAAAAGCTAAAATAGGAAAAACACTAAGACGGTGAAAAAAAATGTGTTGAAATCTTCTAGGGCTAAAATGGAAGGGAAAACACACTAAAATTCTGGAAATAACTAAACGTAGCAATAACAATCAATACGAACGAATTTGTTTATCAGATAATTAAAAGAACAGTAGAATAACTAGGATCATCCACACAACAATCACACAACCACTTTATGATCCGAATATGATTTTATTGGTTTGATCAATCTCGAAACCGATTAAATTCCTTTAACTCAATTCCTAGGGTTTTGTTTCCTTTTCCAAGTAAAACAATTAGACATACATCACATGATCATAAATTTGTTCCCAAATTACTTAACCCAATTAACAACACATGATTCCTCAAAATATTGTTAATTGTATCGATTGAAAAAGTTCTATTGATGAATTATATTTCCATACAAATTCAACTCAACATATGGCTTTATTGATATTCCTATCTAACAAAACACTTAACAATCAAATCAAATAACAATTGATAAATAAAATTCAATATTCGAATTCATAAACAAAGATAACCTAACAATCCGTGGTTGTGGTGATGTTGATGTGGTATCCTCCCGCTATTCTACCGTGATGTGCTTAGCCTTCCATCCTTGTGATGATCCAAGACATGATTGAAGGAAGATACTCATATTTTTAGGATTTGGTGCGGCTCCTCCAAGGGTGGAATATGCGGTGTATGTTGTCTGTATTAGGGTTGAAATAACACGCCTATTTATAGAATTACGAGGCGGCTAGGTCAAACGGCACTGACGCCCGTCCAGAGGGGTGGACGCCAGTCCAAAGTGCAAAACTTATTTGAGTCGGGCCGAGCTGGGGTTGGACGCACGTCCTATGCAAAATTGGGCAAAATCAGACGCCAGTCCACTAAAAATCTGTCAATCCTGAATCAAAATTCTTCCAGTGGACGCCAGTCCACTATTCCGGACGCCCGTCCAGGGGACGGGACATCAAACGCACGTTCATCTTTCTGGACGCCAGTTCAATACTTCAGACGTTCGTCCAGCATGCCTTCAAATTCGACCTTTCATCTTTATCTCTTTATTCTTCAGCTCCCAATCTTCAAAGCACGATTACACACTTTAAATCAACTTTTCCTCAGCCACATTTAACACCTGCACGTCATTGAAAACATACCAAAGTGTAACACAACTCAAACCAACATAAAATCATCATTTTAAGCACGTAATTGGCGCGTTTTACACTTTTTATAACTCTACAACCATTTCTTCAATTTGTTCATTTAATACATAATTTTCTATAAAAATTACTAAAACACGGGGATTATTGTTATGAAATATTACGATATAAATCATAAAATTCACCGAGAACAATAACTTAGCAGTTACGGCGTTGTTTGATACGGGAGCGTCTAATACTTTTGTGTCAACTAAAGTAGCTAAGAAGCTTAACTTACCAATGGAACCTTTAAGGAACACTTTGGAGATAACAACACCTTTAGGAAGAGTGACTAAGGTAACCAAGATGATGCCTCAAGTAAATGTTCGAGTTGGAATGTATCGTTGCAAGAGTGACTTTATGGTTTTGGACTTTTCGAATTTTGATGTGATTCTTGGAATAGATTGGCTATCCGAGAATTATGTTCACTTGGATTGTAGAGAAAAGAGAGTGACCTTCAAGATACCAGGGAAATCAGATAAGACTTACCAAGGAAATGTTTACAAGCCTAGTAAGAAGCGTCACCCTATAATTTTAGCGGTTAAGGCTATAAGAGCTTGTCGGAAAGGTTGTGAAGGCTACTTGTTGTACGCGGTGGATGTGGAACAAGTGAAGCCTGAGTTAGAGGAAACCCCTGTAGTAAGTGAGTATCCTGAAGTGTTTCCGGAAGAGTTACAGGGAAACATGCCGGATAGAGAGATTGAATTTGAGATCAAGTTGATACCAGGAGCGGCACCAGTTGCTAAGGCACCCTATAGAATGACACCGGCTGAATTGAATGAGTTAAAAGCTCAGCTTAAGGATATTCTTGAGAGGAATATAATTCAGCCCAGTACTTCGCCTTGGGGAGCCCCAGTGTTGTTTGTTAAGAAGAAGGATGGTAGCAAGAGGATGTGCATAGATTACAGAGCGTTGAACAATCTTACCATCAAGAATAAGTACCCTTTGCCAAGGATTGATGATCTGTTTAATCAATTGCAAGGCAAGAGAGTATTTTCTAAGATTGATCTTAGGTCAGGGTATCACCAGTTGAAGATCAAGGTAGCGGATATACCGAAGACGGCTTTTAGTACGAGGTATGGACATTATGAGTTCTTAGTCATGCCTTTTGGACTCACTAATGCTCCATCTGCATTTATGGACTTAATGCAGCGTGTTTTTGATGACGGTCGATTTGTACCCATTATTCTGCAATCTTTACCCTTGATTTTGATGTGAAATAACCTTAAGAGAGTGATAATAAGTCATTAAGTGCCTAATTTAGATATACCCCGTGTTACGACTTATTATTATGCATTTCGGTAATTTATCAAGTATTTGGTATTACAAACTATGTTTTTGTATGATAAATACAGTGAGCATTATGGACGGACTACGGAGAAGGAATTAAAGATCCAGGACAATGCAGAGCCCCAATGAAGATAGAAGACGGAGCCTGAAGTAGTGAAGGCTCGGTCGACCGAGCCCAAACTATTCGGTCGATCGAGTGGACTTAAAGCTCAACAGAGTCCAAAGATATTACTTAAGTCGGTTAGGGTTTTGGGAATCCGATCCTTAGTCAGTTTCTAAGTCGGTTTTGAGCTCTATATAAACACATTGTCATTAGTATTATGTATTCATTCATACATTGATTCAATCATTCATAAAAGAGTACAACAAATTGAGAGTCTTTCAGCAAGTTAGGGCTGCAACAATGTAAGCCCTTAATCTTCATGTTTTATTTTCAAGTAATTAATTCTTCCAATTACGTTCTTATCGTTTGAATTAATTAAACATAGCTAGATGATGTGATTCTCGGCTATGATGTTAGGTGGTGGTGACACCTTGTCAATGAGGATCCCATGACCTACGTCATAATCTAGATTTATTCATGACTCTACTTGATTAAATTAATGTGTATCTATGATAGTTTATATAAGTGATGTACGAATTGCTGTTTAATCTGTTCTGTATAAGGAAACGCTGAGAGGTTATTTCTAGGATGTAATTAGGGTTGAAGTCGTTCGGTCGACCGAACCCCTTTACTCGGTCGACCGAGCCCTAATTTTGTCAGTTAGGTCTGCCACGTCTTTATGGTGGGTTTAACCTAGTTGAATTTACTTTCTCAGTAGGTATGGCTACGGCTACGTCGCTCGTCAGTTTTTCATTAGCGTATTATTAGGAAATACCAATATAAGACGTCTAGTTCGGCTCATGAACGATCTTTCGGGACTTTCAGCAAGATCTAGATTTGTTTTGTATTAGGGAATTGTCGACACCTAGTCATACGTAAATCGTAGATTAACAAGAAACTATACCAAGTAATTGTTAATAGGACGAGGGCTTGAGCGATCGTTTAGGAAGTACGCCTAACCATAGGAATGTTGCCTAAGCGAGGGTGTACGGTTAATATCGGCATCCTTAGAGTAATGAGCGTGTGAGTTATATGAGATGGAAACCCAAAAGGTGAAGTCACGTAACAATACCCACGGTGATCTAGTGACCTAACCGGTGCTAAGTCAAGTTAAGGGATGACTCCGTAGCCAATTAAGTATGAATACAGCCAGATTGATGATTAATGAGTTGAGTTATTTTACATAAGTTGTCTTGGTCCGATCGATAACGTTGGTAATTGGAAGGTTAATTACGTTTGTCTTTTTTAGTTTGAGTTTGTTTATCTTATTTTGTCTTTTATGTTGGTCTTAGACTGTTGTCCAATAACGAATTAGGTGAGTTAATTATTTAAACCTAGGGTCCACATTTTGATTCCCTGAGGGACCGACCTTGATTCACCATCGCTATGCTATGATGTACCTAGTGCTATTGCTAGTACTTGGTGGTCAAGTAAAATAAATTTATAACCTGATTGACCCCGTCATCAAGTTTTTGGCGCCGTTGCCGGGGAATCAATGGCCCAATGATTGTTTAAATAATTATTTTTATCTACTTCATTCTTTCTTTATTTATTTTTAGTTGAATTATTTATTTTTCTTTTGACGAATTATCTGTACTTGTAAGCTGTTAAAGGATTAAAGCAGGAGTGGGGAAGATATTCGTTCGGTCGACCGAACGTATGCACTCGGTCGACCGAACCTTTTCCAGCTTTAGTTTTATATACAATGTCGTTTCCCTAGTATTCTGTTTCCCCCTGTTTGTAGGTTGTAAGTTTGACAACAGTATGAGCAATCATACTGTTTGTCAATTTACTAATTGTTTATTGTTTTTCAAATATTGCGAGATAATTCGGCGTAAGTCACTCACATAACTCGCTTCAAGATCAGCAAAATGTCATCAAATGATTTTATCAAAGGCCAAGAAGAAGTCAAGGTTTTACTGAACCAAAACTACAAAAAAACCGTTAACGCTTGAAGCTCATGGAAAGGATAGAAAAGATGAAAGCGAAAATCCGAGAGGCAAGGAAATCAAGGAGGCTAAAAAAAAGCCTATTGGCAGAGAGGTATGTTTATTTCGAATCCAGAGGAAATTTCTTCGGATTCCGATTCAGCTTTAGATTATGATGATTACATGTCCGAGATAGAATCTGAGTCTGAGGGTAGCGCAGCTAAGGAGAGCCCTGTTGTCATATGTTCTAGAGATGAAATATTGGTTAAAGACGAGTCTCGACTGATGCAAAAGTTAGCAGACCCAGGAGCTTTTATGGTCGGAGTAACCCTAGAACAAACCCACTTAGGTTTAGCCTTGATTGATTCCGGTTCGAGCCTTAATATCTTTCCTAAAAGCCTTTGTGATAGGAATTTCATTTTAACACCCACTAACACCCCGCTCCAAGTTAGATTAGCGGATGGAACTAGGACAATCATGGTGGGAGGCGAACAACATGATTATTGGTGTGGGGCAATTACGGTTTAAGATAGACATAGTGGTAATAGAAATCGAGGAACATCCTGAATGCCCAATCATTTTGGGTAGATCGTTTATCAACACCGCTAGAGCCTTCATACGGATGACCAGACATGAGATAGTATTGTTTGATGCCAAGGGTTCTGAGTGTTATGGGATAACAAATCCGAATTTCCCTGCACCGGCAAGTGTGAATGTGTTAGAAGTAGTTGGTTCGGAGAAGCTTGATGCCACTCAAGGTCTAGGAAAGGATCTTGATGATAATGTCGATGATAAAGATGAGAGGAAGTCCTTACTATTCTAAGTCGGAATAAAGGGATTCAGCCTGCACATACGACCAATATTGAAGTCAGTAGACCTACTACCTAAGGATAGGAGGACCAGAGCGAAGAAACGAACTAGGAGAGTTCGTAACAAAAGCTCATCGAAATCAGAGATGAATCCAAAAGTCGGCGCTTGTCTGGATGGTCAATTCGGCTGTCTTTTCAATGGACTAAAATCCAAAGGAAGGGCACTCGTCGAAAAGGACGGTAAAACTTTTTCGGTGAAAGCTGGCCGGGTGAAAGCCTGGCAAGTCAAGGGCAGTGTTTAGGAGTGATGATTTTGGAAGTCGAGCTATAGACTCAAAAATTTAGAATTCTTTCGTTTCATTTATTTTATTTCATCTTTATTTTTTGTATGAATAAAAGTAACGTAGAATGACGAGAGCCTTTTTTATTTTTGCCGTGTTCCAATGACCATTAGGTTACGGATATGCAAAAAGTTTTTTTTACTCGAATCATTTTAACGTGAAGTAGAGTAGGAAGAGACATCATTATAAAATGTATTGATGATGAGAATTTGGTGAAAAGATGCTTAGTTTCAAATTTGAATTATTTGGAAAAAGTGAAGATTTATATGTTAATGGATTGTGGCTGGATTATTCGATTTTTGAGGTGATGATTTTTCAAATTGTGACATGATAATTTTGATAGACTTATGTGTTCTGGCTTGAAAATTTCGTGTGTATCAAATTGAGGAGGTCAACTATCATTTATTTTTACACATCCCCATTTTTCATTTCCCAATCCACCTTTTCATTTCCCCCATTAATTTATTCCTCCAACAAAACCATTCCACTCCTCAATCCTTGCCTTCCTACCTCCACCAATCACCTTCCACCATTTCAATCCTTTCACTTTCCACATCTTTCTATTTAAACTCCTTTTCTATTCATCATTTCCACACCACAAAATCTTCATCTTCTCCAAATCCCCAATTTTCTTCTTCTTATTTCCATTAATTCCCATTTCCAATCTTTCTCATAACTTCCATCCACCCAAGATTGGGGATAGTAATCTAAATGATCCCCTCCAATATCACAAGTTGTGACTGCTCATATCTCGATCTCTCGAAGGATTATCCGATCCCACCAACATCACAGGAAGACGACCTCGGCAGCAGAGCTTCCATCGATTCGGTCGACCGAACCTTTACCTTTCGGTCAACCGAGGCCATTCTCTCGGTCGACCGAGAGCTTCATATCTTTGCATCTATCTCGCTCGGCGTAGCTGCTCTGTTCGATTCGCAATTATGCCACCAAGACGACGATCCTCCGCACGATTTGAAGCGATCCAACAATGCCATACCCTTGATCAACGGGTACCGCAATTCGCTAGCCAAGAGGTATTTTCGGTTTATCGGAATTTCTTCAACAATTCGCGGTACACGGGCTCGGGATTAGATTTGACCAAGCGTGGTCAAGAGTCATTCGATCTAGTGAGAGTATTATCGGTGGCAAGAGGTTGTTGCGCCACCGCCAAGTTAATGTCGATCGGGTAAGAGAGTTTTATTCTTATTTGCGCGCACCCACACACACGAATTTAGTCCAGGTTCGTGGCAAATCCATTGTTATTACTCCGGGGACTCTTAATAATTATTATGGTCTTGATACCCCGAAGGAGGAGCCAGAGTACACTGTCACGTTTGATGAGTCTGATGCATGGTTGGAGGAGGTTGGTGCCCATCTCGGGATAGCATGGACAATAGGGGAAGTTGCTCGCACTTTGAGGAGCCATACTTTAGGCGGTGGGAAGATAAGTGCTTACATAGGCTTATCCGTTCTAACATTATTCCGGCCAAGCATGTGTCTACAGTTTATTATGCACATGCTACGCTGATGTATTGGTTGAGCAGAGGATGGCCTGTTAATATTGGGGCATTGATGCGTTCTGAGATGACTGCCGATGCCCGCAAGCCTAGACACATGCTGCCTTATGGTTCATTGATCACTTCATTATGTGAGGCAGCTGAGTGCCCTGTGCTAGGCAGTGACTCCTATGTCAGGCCCATGCCTATCCTATCTTTGGATTCTGTTGCACCACCTCTTGCACAAGCTGATGATCACGGTCCAGGTGATGACGATGCACAATTCCAAGATTTTCCTGAAGAGAACCCCAATGTTCTTCCATTAGCTTTCGTTGATCCGAACGATATACCTTCGGACTAAGCATCTGTGTTAATCTATTAATTTTCTCTTTATCAATATGTTTTTATTTTTGATTTCGGTGTACCAATAAGTTAAGTCGTCTTGTATGGAGTTCGTTTTGAATTTCCCTAATGAATAAAATTTGTCTTATTTAATGTGTTGGATATTTGTGTATTATTTTCACTATAATTATTAAGTATGGGCTTAAATATGTTTAAGGCAATTATTATACCTTTTCTGATCCATTTGATATGATTATATTTTTTGGACTAACCTCAGACTTGAGTTCCATGTTTTTGTTAAAGATGTATGTTGCAGAGGTTGCATTTTATTGCAGTTGGTAACTGTATTTGTCTGTTAAAATTCTCCGGAGTTCATCAAGACTTGTTCAACTTCCGCACTTATTCCAGAGCTAAGTTCCTTGTTCTTATTTTTATACATTGAGGACAATGCATAGTTTAAGTGGGGGGTATGAGTCACTTAGCTCATTTAGCATACTTGAATAAGTTTGTATATCAAATAATGAGTAAATTTAAGACTTTTACACTTACAATCACACTTATCTTTTGTGAATTCCCGAATTTTGTATTTAATAAGGTAGGAACCATATTTCGTTAGTACGTGGTCATGTTATACTCTTGCGATATAATTTCAGTAAGCTTAAAGATATTCATATTATAAGTTGCAAGTAGTTATTTATTATTCGATTACTCAAAATATGAATCAACGTTTACCACGCTTATCAAAAAATGTAAATATATGTGTACATTGCATAGATAATGGGTTGTGCCTGCCTGGTAATCAATACTTATCGTCTGATGTATTTTTAATCTTCTAGCTACAAAAGCGGAATAATAAGCTTGAGATATATCTGTGTTTTACCAATGAGCTAAACACTGGGCTTGTAGTCAATTACCAAAGTAGCCTTGCGCTTGTGGTAATATTCATTGCTATATTTGATCTAAGATAGAGGGATACTTTAAAAAGTTTTCTTCCTTGAGATTTGTAGTATTTGAAAAATGTGAAGAATTGAAAAATTCAACTCTTAAGAGGCTTTGAGTAGTACTCGGTCTCCAAGTCCAAAAACCGTATAGATATATTCTTGCTTATTGTTCTAGTGCTTTACCCATTGCGAGGCTTAAGCAGAGGAATGCTGATGATGGTGGGACTTGAGAATTCAAAGTTGTCATAACCATTAATCATGCCACATTTATAGAACCAATGCATGTGCACACATCACTTCGATTCATACCGAGTAGTGAATAATGGATATCTTATTAGCATATATAGTATGAGTTGATTCGGGTTTCTTGTGTGAGTATGGTGTGACCACTGGAAAATGATCATATGGGGAATAACTTGTTAATACTTTGATCGGGACGATCAAAGGCTAAGTGAAGCGATTGATGACGGTCGATTTGTACCCATTATTCTGCAATATTTACCCTTGATTTTGATGTGAAATAACCTTAAGAGAGTGATAATAAGTCATTAAGTGCCTAATTAGATATACCCCGTGTTACGACTTATTATTATGCATTTCGGTAATTTATCAAGTATTTGGTATTACAAACTATGTTTTTGTATGATAAATACAGTGAGCATTATGGACGGACTACGGAGAAGGAATTAAAGATCCAGGACAATGCAGAGCCCATCAGAAGATAGAAGACGGAGCCCAGAAGCAGTGAAGGCTCGGTCGACCGAGCCCAGCTATTCGGTCGACCGAGTGGACTTAAAGCTCAACAGAGTCCAGCATATTACTTAAGTCGGTTAGGGTTTAGGGAATCCGATCCTTAGTCAGTTTCTAAGTCGGTTTTGAGCTCTATATAAACACATTGTCATTAGTATTATGTATTCATTCATACATTGATTCAATCATTCATAAAAGAGTACAACAAATTGAGAGTCTTTCAGCAAGTTAGGGCTGCAACAATGTAAGCCCTTAATCTTCATGTTTTATTTTCAAGTAATTAATTCTTCCAATTACGTTCTTATCGTTTGAATTAATTAAACATAGCTAGATGATGTGATTCTCGGCTATGATGTTAGGTGGTGGTGACACCTTGTCAATGAGGATCCCATGACCTACGTCATAATCTAGATTTATTCATGACTCTACTTGATTAAATTAATGTGTATCTATGATAGTTTATATAAGTGATGTACGAATTGCTGTTTAATCTGTTATGTATAAGGAAACGCTGAGAGGTTATTTCTAGGATGTAATTAGGGTTGAAGTCGTTCGGTCGACCGAACCCCTTTACTCGGTCGACCGAGCCCTAATTTTGTCAGTTAGGTCTGCCACGTCTTTATGGTGGGTTTAACCTAGTTGAATTTACTTTCTCAGTAGGTATGGCTACGGCTACGTCGCTCGTCAGTTTTTCATTAGCGTATTATTAGGAAATACCAATATAAGACGATCTTTCGGGACTTTCAACAAGATCTAGATTAGTTTTGTATTAGGGAATTGTCGACACCTAGTCATACGTAAATCGTAGATTAACAAGAAACTATACCAAGTAATTGTTAATAGGACGAGGGCTTGAGCGATCGTTTAGGAAGTATGCCTAACCATAGGAATGTTGCCTAAGCGAGGTGTACGGTTAATATCGGCATCCTTAGAGTAATGAGCGTGTGAGTTATATGAGATGGAAACCCAAAGGTGAAGTCACGTAACAAATACCACAGTGATCTAGTGACCTAACCGGTGCTAAGTCAAGTTAAGGGGATGACTCCCGTAGCCAATTAAGTATGAATACAGCCAGATTGACAGTTAATGAGTTGAGTTATTTTATATAAGTTGTCTTGGTCCGATCGATAACGTTGGTAATTGGAAGGTTAATTACGTTTGTCTTTTTAGTTTGAGTTTGTTTATCTTATTTTGTCTTTTATGTTGGTCTTAGATATGTTGTCCAATAACGAATTAGGTGAGTTAATTATTTAAACCTAGGGTCCACATTTTGATTCCCTGAGGGACCGACCTTGATTCACCATCGCTATGCTATGATGTACCTAGTGCTATTGCTAGTACTTGGTGGTCAAGTAAAATAAATTTATAACCTGATTGACCCCGTCATCAGTTTTCATGCCATACTTGGATAAGTTTGTGATAGTGTTCATAGATGACATTCTAGTGTACTCTAAGGATGAGAAAGAACATGAAGGACACTTAAGGATAGTGTTGGAGACTCTGAAGAGGAACCAGTTGTATGCTAAGTTCTCCAAGTGTGACTTTTGGTTGGATCAAGTTAGTTTCTTGGGTCATGTCATTTCTGGAGAGGGCATTAAGGTTGATCCCGCGAAGATTGAAGCAGTTGAGAAGTGGTCTAGACCGACTACAGTTTCAGAGGTTAGAAGTTTTCTCGGTTTGGCTGGTTACTATAGGAAGTTTGTTCAGGATTTCTCAAAGATAGCTACACCACTTACCCGGCTCACTCAAAAGAATGTAAAGTTCGAGTGGACCAGTGAGTGTGAAGAGGCTTTTCAGACATTGAAGACGAAGTTGACTACAACCCCAGTTTTGGCAGTTCCGGAGATCTTTGATAATTATGACGTTTACACAGATGCTTCGGGACAAGGTTTAGGTTGTATGTTGATGCAAGGAGGGAAAGTAATTGCTTATGCATCTAGACAGTTGAAGGTGCATGAGAAGAATTACCCAACCCACGACTTGGAGTTAGCAGCAATAGTGTTTGCCTTGAAGATTTGGAGGCACTACTTGTATGGAGTTAAGGCCAGGATCTTCACCGATCACAAGAGCTTGAAGTATTTCCTTACCCAAGAGAATCTGAATATGAGACAAAGGAGACGGTTAGAGTTTGTTAAGGATTATGACTTGGATATTCAGTACCATCCGGGTAAATCAAATGTAGTAGCCGATGCTTTGAGTAGGAAACCAGTGTTTGCGGTTTCAAGTGTTGAAGTTGTTGCAGAGAGGCTAGATGGGCTGCAGATTCGGAGTTTTGATCAGATTGAAGACCAGCAGTTTGTGGCACCGTTGTTAGTGAGGTCCGAGTTGATGGATGACATTCGGGAAAAGCAAGACGAAGACCCAGTTTTGGTTGATTTGAAGCGAGTTGCTAGAGAAAAGCCTATAGTGGGATATGTGTTAGACAAGAACGGAAACCTTTGGTACCAGGATCGCCAGTGTGTGCCTAATGTTGGTGATTTAAGACAATAAGTTATGGAAGAGGCACATAGGATTGCATTTTCGGTTCATCCAGGATCCACTAAAATGTACAGAGACTTGAAGGGAAGGTTTTGGTGGCCCTCGATGAAACTAGAAATAGCCAAGTTCGTTGCAGAGTGTGATACTTGCCAGAAGGTTAAAGCAGAACATAGAAGACCGGGAGGAATGCTTAAGATATTGGATATACCCGAATAGAAATGGGACAAGATCACGATGGATTTCATCACCGGTTTACCTAAGACAAGAAGCGGTTATGATGCGATTTGGGTGATTGTGGATAGATTGACCAAATCCGCTCATTTCTTACCGTATAAGGTTGATATGCCCTTGAAGAAGATGACCACACTATACTTGGATAATATAGTGAAGTTACACGGAGTACCTATCTCGATAGTTTCGGATCATGATTCGAGGTTCGTAAGTCGGTTTTGGAAAAGTTTACAAGCAGCTTTTGGAACCAAGTTGGATTTGAGTACACCCCTTCATCCTCAGACAGATGGACAATCTAAGAGAACTATCCAAACACTTGAAGATATATTGAGAGCTTGTGTTTTGGAAGTAGGTGGATCATGGATGATTACCTACCGGTAGCAGAGTTTGCTTATAACAACAGTTACCATGCAAGTATTGGCATGCCACCATTTGAAGCGTTGTATGGAAGAAGATGTAGAACACCACTGTTTTGGGATGAAGTCGGGGAAAGACAAATCACCGGGCCGGAATTGGTTGAGCAAGCTAAAGAAAGGGTTCAGTTGGTCAAGAAGAATTTGAAGGCAACTCAAGACAGACAGAAGAGTTGGGCAGATGTTAGAAGGAGACCTCTTGAGTTTGAGGTTGGTGAAAGAGTTTACCTACGAGCTTCACCAACGAAGGGAGTGAAACGTTTTGGACAAAAGGGAAAGTTAAGCCCGAGGTATGTTGGACCTTTTGAGATTCTAGAAAGAATTGGACCGTTGGCTTATAAGCTTAAGCTACCAGAATCCATGTCAAGAGTCCACAACGTGTTTCATGTATCGATGTTGAAGAAGTGTTTGACCAAGATAGATGTTGAGACTACAGTTGATCCGGAGATTCTGCGAGATAATCTAGCATATGATGAGACACCAATCAGAATTTTGGACCGGAAAGAAAAGATTATTAAGAGACGGTTGATTCCTTTGGTTCTGGTGCAATGGAGCAATCATTTACCGGATGAAGCTACTTGGGAAGTTGAGGATGATATGATCAGCGAGTTTCCAGTTATGGACATACCAAGTATGTTCTAAGTTTCGCGGACGAAACTCCTTTAAGGGGGGGAGAATGTAATATTCCGATTTTCGGGAAAGGGCAGACGTGTCATTTTGCGAAAACAAAATATTGGGTTCGGTTCCTTTTATTCGGAGTTTAAGTATTTGATAAATTATATATATATATATATATATATATATTTCGAGATATATATGTATATATTTAAGGAGGAAAATCTGATTTTTATGATTAAGGAAAATAATAAGATTTTCTATTATTTTTGGGATTTGTTATTTAAGGAAAATAAATCCCCACAACTCTTATAACCTACTAGAAATCAGATTTTTCCACCTCCAAATTCACCTTCTGCGTGTAAGATCAAGGGAAAAGGGCTGAGGGAATTTTCGTCAGTTGCTAAGGCAAATCTTAACGGTTTTCAGATCAGAGTCGAGCACCGGAATCGTTGTGAAGAAGTCTTCGTTTTGAAATCAGAAAGTTGGAGTTTTGTTGAGGTATGTTTAAGCCCTAATTCATGTTCTTCTTCGAGTTTGATGGATTCAAACTCATCAATTCGTAGTTTTTTTTATCGTTTACATGCGTGTGATCGAATCAAATCTAAGTTTGGATTTATCACATGTTTTCCTGCAGAAAAGAATCAGTTTTGCTGTTGTTTCTGCGTTTTTGTTTGGATTAAGCTTGCTAAAAGGTAAGAGGCTCTTCCTACGATTTCAATTATCGTTATTGAGGTTTAGATCAAGATTTAAGATGTTTATATGTAAAAAAGATGTGTTTTTTTTGTTAGTCAATGATCCTAGATGCTATGGTATGATTAGATAAGTGGTTATGTGTTTTTCTAGGTTTTTTTTTTTATGTTAATTAGGTTAGAAACGGTTTAGAAATCACGTTTTGAACATTTTAGCGTTTTGGGAAAAACCCAGGCAAACGGGCGTTTGCACTAGGCAAACAGACGTTTGCGATCATAGCAGCTCAAACGGGCATTTGCACAAGGCAGATGGGCGTTTGAGGTTAGAATTTTGATTCAGGATGTAGCCTTTTTTGACGGACGGGCGTTTGGGGTTAGTGGACGGGCGTTCGATAGGATGTCAAACGGGCGTTTGACCTGTTTTACCTTGTTTTTACTGTTTTAGCGTTTCAGCTTGGTTTTCGGCTTCATAATCGTGTTTTCACTGTTTTAAACCCTTAATCATGATATGTTAACATTAGTTAAACATGAACAAGCTTCGATTGAACTTCTGATTCGTTCAGTTAAAACACCGAATGTACTCTTAAAGGGAGTTGAAGTTCGGATCCGTCGGAAGGGCATGAAAGGGCTTGTGCTTTGATGAACTAGAGTTCATCAATGTCTGTGTAATTGTTAAGATGGGATGTCTAGATGTCTAAGTGAGGGAGTAGAGTGGTTAAGGTGAGTTTTATTCTGAAAACACTTAGGTGGTTAGTTAATTCACATTAATAATTACATACGTGTAGATAAAAGCTAAAACGTCATTTATTCTCGGTTAGGCACTCTTTCATATTGGCGATGTGATACGTTCATAAAAGGTGAACAACGCTACTGGCCTTAAACGGCTGAAGGGTAGTGGAGGAAATTCATCGGACGTATACGCATACCGGGGAGACCCCGGAGCTAATCGATGCTAATCACCGTTAATTAGCAAGTATATCTTCAGGCTGATGAACGCCATGCGCAGTGTCCTTGAATGGTGATGTAACAAAGATAAGTTAAGTAGAAACGTTTAGTCATGACGTGTCGATGGGCATGGAATGAACCCTAAATTGAGTCGGTCTCATTAAGACAAATCTTTTAACGATAAACGCTAATTGAATTGTAGCTTCTACTTCTTACTTTGTACAATGTACTTACCTCAAATGCATGTTTATTTATGTGTTTGGGGGAGAGAAGACGAACAGGTAAATGAAGAGTACGAGGAGGACTTTGATGACGACATTTGAGGACGCCGGACTTGAAGACCTTGTTTATCATTTGTTTATATACATTTATTTCATAGATTTGGATTATTGGAGCTAGTGGTTTACTTTTAGTACTTTGGAGTTCGTACATTTTGGATTCGTTGGTTTCATTTTCCAATGTAATAATATTACATTTCCTTCTTTAGTTCTTGATTTCTATTCTTGGTTGTTTGGAAAAAAATTACCCGAGTCTTTTTAGCTTCCGTTTGCTTTTATTTGATACGACGTAGTAGAGGCTTACGTGTAATATTATTTATTTAATATTACGCGTGCCGAACATTTCGATTTCTGGATAAGGACTCGGTGTCCGGGAACGGGGCGTTACAGAATAGGTGAACAATTCACAGTGAGTTTGGCGCACGACATCGATTTGCTTTGGGTTGATAGCAATTTAATCAGGTACATATAGAAAAATTGTTGTTGCTATTACCTTTTTCGTTGTTGTTGTTGTTGTTGTTTTGACAAAAAAACATCTAATTAGTGGTCTGTTTAAGTATTACATATGGCTTAAAACTTAGATGATACAATGGATGAGACCCATAAGCCACCCAGAACATAGTCATTTACATCGAGAGATTGGATACCGCTACCGTAGCTTCGTTTGCGTATTACAATAAAGTATCTCATGAGTCTCTGTCGTATCTCGAGACATTAGATACTGCTTTTACTTAATCTATTTCAATAACATTGTAAATGTTTGGACTTGAACAGAGGGGTTCATTGATAAAGGGATTGAATTCGAAACATCCATTGACGACGACCAATACGATATTTTCATGTAAAACAAGATTACCTGGGTGGAGGTTTATGGAAAGGATCCCAAAAGTGTTGTTGATGGGATTGTTCCTATTGACTACCCAAACCACAGTTTGTTGAGGAACTTTGTTGTTCCATACACCAACATGACAGTACCCTGAAGTTCCAGGACTAAAGAAACCAATTGCAAAATAGCCACCAGTAGTAGATACTAGTAAATCACCATCTCTCAAGAATTGATCTGGGTTGTAAGATCATTAAATGTGCAAATTTACTAAAGTACCACTCTTTTTTTTGTCCAAAAATTCTTATAATAAATTGATAAAACATTGTAGCATATCATGAATAGATAAAATTGCCTGAATGACGGAAATCAAATTTCCCCTTATTTTGAATTAAAGATTAGTCTTCTGTCTGCTCTGCTCCTCAAATGCCCTGCTCCGCCATCACCCCCCTATAACCAACACCTTCTTAGGATTAGGAATTGAGCAGAGCGGAAGATGTGTGATCATTTGTTGATAAGCACATTCATCTCTTTCTGTTAGTTGAGTTACTCCATCCAGTACAAGCACCTTCCCATAAGTAGCCTATTGAAAAACCATAACATTCTAGTAATCAGATTTCCCCTGAAATAGAATCTTTTCCACGTATAAGGAATGTGCCTCTCCGGGCCACATGGGGCTAATCTCTGAAAACCATCCAGGAATAACTGAGGAGATGCACGTTGGAAGCTACTCTAGATTCTCCTCCTAAGAATTTACACTATTGTGATTTGTTTCGGCCATTTTGAATTGAAGAAAAACTGTTTGTTTCTGCTCCTTGTTCTTCTCGGGCTCTTCTCAAAGGTGTTTAAGTTTCAGAACCAACCCGTGATTGATGATTCTTCTTCTGATACTTCTGATCAGAAAGGGTTTGATTTATATAAAGTTTGAATCTTTTTCTTTTTCTTTTGATGGGCCTGAAATTCGACTGAATTACGGGTGTGCGCTTAAAGTGGCTGCACACATAAATTTCCTCCCTATGCTTTTTCTTTGATGGGTTTGAGGGTTTGTGTCGATGTACTCAGTCTGTGGATCTACGAAACATAGATACTGATCGAGATCGGAATGAAACAAATAAATAATCGGGTCTTTCTTGTTCTAGGATTACACAGAGCTTGGTTATTGTAATAATGGACTGAACTTAATGAATAAGCTGCCTACGTATCCAAGTATATACTTGGAATCAAGTCCAACCGTAGTTCAGGCGGTTACCGGCGATAATGGGGTTAATGGGCGGTTATATAGCCCCCACGCCTCACGTTCAGTCATAACTGCTCTTTATTCCAGATGAGTACGTCTCCGATCTACTTCTTCAGTCGGGGACGCCCGGCACGATCGAATTTTTTTCCTGCAGTCGGGGACCGCCTGATCGACTTGCTTCTTACAGTCGGGGACACGCTCGACGATTGCTTTTTACGGTCGGGGATCTCCCTGGCACGATCGACCTATTTCTTCGGGTCGCAGTGGTACCCAGGTCGGGTACTGACTGCATCACCGTTACGCGGTTCGCTTTGCCCTGCTGGACACGTGGACTGATCCGGGTCACCCCTAATCAAAGCCCCCCAGATCTTAATCGATATGACCTGGCCTTTAAAATGGATTAAGATCTGAAGTTCAAAGTCGCTTCACGTGTACCGTCCAGATGGCCCCTCAACCCTTGTCTCGGTTAACTCAAACGTCACCATAACTGCACACGCTTTGTCTCTTCAATCAATGCGTAGTCCAAACGTCCCATCTCTTGGTTAAAGGCTATTAAATCTATCGGATTCTGCAGGCACCCATCATTATTTGAAGATATAGACATCCAATTTGGTAGATTTGCACCTTCACTTAACAAGTAAGTCCTTCATCTTTGTGCGATAACAATTTGTTCTTTTTTACTCCTTATGAATCCAAATCAATCTGAAATTTCCAATCCCGGTGAAAATCCTCTCTTCTCCATTCTTCCCCCTCATTTGATTGCTTCTATTGTCCCTACTCTTGTCGAATCGCCCCCGACCGAGTATAATATTTCCGGCTTGTCCGCACCGATACGTGTGCTGAGGAGGACCTACGAGACTAAGAAAATGATGGCTTGCCATGCCATCGACTCCAAACTAAAGGATTCGGATATCACTGACATTTGTGATAAGTTTGGGTTAAACAAGAACATTTATGCCCCTATCCGACCCGCTTTGGAAAAAGTCTTTGTTGCTCTCTCCTGTGGGAGTCTGCTTTGTTTATAAAGAACATTTTGAATGCGGTCTCAGATTCCCTCTTCCTCCAGCTTTCCTAGAAATACTCCGATATTATGACTTGGGGCTTGGTCAGATAGTCCCCAATAGCATAAGGGCCATTACAGGCTTTTTGATTTGGTGCAGGTGTTTTGTGACCCCTTTTTCTTTACAACTTTTCAGAACTTTTTATCAATGCAAACAAGTTAAGAAGAATCATGGCTGGTATTGCTTCTGTAGGAGAACCGATAATTTGAGTGGGGTTCGCTTGATTAAGAAAAACGACCAATCTTTCTCTGATTGGAAAAAGCACTTTTTCTTCATTAGGCACAACACCATTAGGGATCTAGGTAAGTGGAATACCTCAACTAAGAACAGTGATGTTTTAGAGAGCAAAGCGGATAAGAATTTGTTGAAGGATATCAGTGCGTCCCCGATATATCTGGGTTTGAGAAATTACAGTTCCAATCTAATCGATGCTGTCCAATTTGAGACTGCTGGCCCAAAACCTTACGTTGAGCTATCTGATGAGAGATATAATTTGTGTAGGACCTCTTATTCTGTACATTTTAGTTTTCCTTTATGGCGTGTCTTTAACTAAATTTTTTGTTGTTGTTGGCATTTGCAGTGGCGAGCTTTACTGATATCATCCAGATCGCTGATGAGACGTCACCTCCCGTGGTGGTGGTGCATCCGACCTGCTTTGTCAACCCAAGCGTGCGGATCAGGTTGCCAATCTGTTGTGATCATCCAATTGAGCCCTCCAATGAGACAGATCAGGCCGATGGGGATTCTGAGGCGACCGAGGATTATCGGATTGTTTCTCACAGCGCTCTGGTAGAGACTACAGCTGAGACTAGGCATGCTTCAAGCGTATCGAGATCTCAAGATCATCTTGGTGGGGATCTTTGGGGCCTCGAACGAGCTCAAGGGAGAGATATGATTGGAAAGAATGGACTAACCAAGATCTGTCCAAATTTGTAAGATTCTTTTCCATAAGTAACAACTTTGTCTTTTTTTTTTTAACTTTGCTCCTTATATTCCCTTCCAGGAGCCAGCTGGGCAAAGAGGTCTTGTCAGACTAAGAAATGCGGACAAGTTGAGGAAGACTGTCCAGTCTCTGTCGAGTGGAAGGCCAAGTATGAAGATTTGTTGAGCACCTATCTTTGCGGAGAAGATGGCATTGTCGGCGAGTTGAAGGCCAAAGCGATGAGTTCAGGCCAACAACTCACTCACGCCACCCAAATCAAAACCAACCTAGAAGAGATGGTAGCTACGCTTGAGAAAGAGAGGACATTTTGAAAAGTAATTTGCTGAGCACATTCTTTGAAGCCCTTGCTAATTATAGGAGGTCTGATGAGCTAGCCGACAGCATCAAGATGTTATTTGCCCCAATCATCTGGTTTGGGTACTCCTCAGCCATTGAGGACATGAAAGCCGCTGGTCTCCATGTTGATGCTACCAAGCTTTCTCATGCGAATTTGGAATAAAGCGATGGATCTCAAATCTATGAGACCAGATTCAAGGAGTTCAGAGATGTAGTGGACCTGGTCTCCAAGTATGGCAAGAGGCCTCCACCTGCTTAGACTGGCTCATCATCTCAGTCTCAAATTCCCCCAAGTTCAAAGTGAAATCATTTAGCCTATCCTCCATTTCAGTCCTGACTTCAAACATTATGTTTTGTTGTTGTTGCCTTTCAATTTTGTTGTCTTTTGGAAACTTCTGAAATTTTGGTGCCCTTGGCATTGCAATTTGTATTTGCAATTTGTATGACATGTTTTAATTTTTGCAACATAAGACATAAGTTTCCCTTTGTGCCTTGTATTTGAAGTTGTTGTGCTTTTTGTTCCCCCCAGTATGACATATGATTTGCTATGCAGCATATGTCATACTGTAATGAATTTCCTCATTTTAGGAACTGCCTACCTGATCTGAGGTCTAGAGGTTAACGACCTGACCTGAGGTCTAAAAATGGTCTGATTTATCAGACTTAACGTGTCACTTTTTTTCTTCTTTTTTTTAAAGATATATTGACCTGACCTGAGGTCTAGAAGTCACGACCTGACCTGAGGTTCAAATTAGTCTGATTTATCAGACTTAATGAATTTTCTCTTTTTAGGAGTTATGTCCTGACCTGAGGTCTAGAAGTTGGCGACCTGACCTGAGGTCTTAAGATGGTCTGATCTATCAGACTTAACGAGTTTTCTCTTGTTAAGAGTTATGACCTGACCTGAGGTTCAAATTGGTCTGATTTATCAGACTTAATGAATTTTCTCTTTTTAAGAGTTATGACCTGACATGAGGTCTAGAAGTTTACGACCTGACCTGAGGTCTTAAGATGGTCTGATCTATCAGACTTAACGAGTTTTCTCTTGTTAAGAGTTATGACCTGACCTGAGGTTCAAATTGATCTGATTTATCAGACTTAATGAATTTTCTCTTTTTAAGAGTTATGACGACACGAGGTCTAGAAGTTTGCGACGACACGAGGTCTTAAGATGGTCGATCTATCGGACTTAATGAGTTTTCTCTTTTAAGAGTTTAACAATAGAAACATAATTCTGACAATTCAACATAATCAAGGACTTAAAATAATTCATAGTGCATAATAGTCTTACAAAATAAGATGATAATCACTTGCCTTAAACATAAAACTTCTTCAAATTAATTGCATTCCAGCTTCTGGGTATGGTTTTCCCTTTACCATCAGCCAATTGGTATGCTCCTTTTCCATGCACTTTGATGATTTGGTATGGACCTTCCCAGTTAGGACTGAGATTCCCACTCGGTTCCTGCCTGCTGACCTCATTTTTACGCAGCACTAGATCTCCAACTTTAAAATAGCATTGTTTTACCTTGGAGTTATAATACTGGGAAACCTGTTGTTTATATTTAGCCATTCTGATCAAAGCAATATCTCTTTTCTCCTCCAGTTCGTCCTTAATGTGCCTTATTTCCTCCTCCTGGATCTGATCGTTATGCAGCGTTGTTCTAGGGGAAGGCAGTCCAATTTCTGCTGGGATAACAACTTCACAGCCATAGGCCAGTGAGAATGGAGTTTCACGTGTTGACGTATTTGGGGTAGTCCTGTAGGCCCAAAGGATATTTGGGAGGTGCTCTACCCAGTGCTTTCCCTCCTGGTATAACCCCTTCTTCAAGCCAAGCTTGATCTGTCTGTTAGTTTGTTCCACCTGACCATTAGCTTGTGGGTGACCAACAGAGGTGAAATGTTGTGCTATGCCCAACTCCGTACACCATTCCTGAACTCCACTATCCTCGAATTGCGTTCCGTTGTCTGAAATTATGGTCTTTGGTATCCCATACCTGCAAATCAGATTCTTTCACAAGAATTTTTGGATCTGTTTGGCCGTGATAGTGGTTAATGGTTCAGCTTCTACCCATTTAGTGAAATAGTCAACGGCCATTACTAAGAACTTGTAATTTCCTGGTGCTGTTGGAAGTGGCCCCACCAGGTCAACACCCCATTGATCAAAGGCGGTGAGATAAGCTGGATTTAAATTTTCGAGGTGGTCGATGAGATAGATTGCCATGGACTTGATGATGACTCTTGCACGCCAAGACTAATTCCTCGCATCCTGCTGCATTTTTAGGCCAATAATAGCCAAACAACCTGCACTTCCTAGCTAATGCCCTTGATCCCATATGGTTCCCACAGATCCCAAGGAGATATGAATGATTTCCTATACAAAATATCATTGAATAAGGCATACCTATCAGATAAGCACTGGATTTTGCGAGCTTGACCTCGGTCCTCTGGTAACTGGCCGTGTTTTAAATATGCTACAATGGAATCCATCCATGTTTCCCTTTGTGTGACCGGTTGCACCTCAGGTATTTCATAGCTACGCTGATTTAACTGCTCGATTAGAAACTTCTTGTCTGATAAGAAATTGGAGGCCAACTTAGACAGGGCATCTGCTCTGGTATTTTGTGATCTGGAGACCTGCTCCACTTGTACTTCTTGAAACTGGCTTATACGTGATTGGGCTAGAGATAAATACTTCTTCATAGGTTCCTCCTTTGCTTCATAATCTCCCCTGATGTGGTTTACTACCAGCTGAGAGTCACTGTAAACTTTGAGTTGCTTAACCCCCAGCTTTAGAGCTAAGTTCAAACCGGTAATTAGTGCTTCGTATTCAGCTTCATTATTGGTTGCCTGGAAGTTAAAGTGTAAAGCATAAGGGAACTCTTCACCCTTTGGACTTATGAGGAGGAGACCGGCTCGACCCGTTCTTCTTTGGATGCTCCGTCAACAAACAATTTCCATTGACTGATTCTTTTGGATTCACTTGTTGATCGATAGAGATTGATTTCTCTTTGGCGGGAAGTGCGCCGGGCTGAGCTTTCCACGGTTGTTTGTGGTTTGTATTCTAGATCGTTACCGCCAATTCTACAACCCATTTGGCTAAACGACCGAGTTTATCGGCGGCTGCTCAATATTTGCTTCAATGGCTGATCGGTCAAGGCGATGGCGGGTGACTCTGGAAATAAGACCTCGGTTTCTGGTCGCGTGTACCAATGCTAGTACTAACTTTTCGCATCCGAGTACCTCGCCCCAGGTCCATGTAAGGCTTTGCTTGTGTAGTAAAGCGGCACGAAATGTGTCTTGTTGCCTAACCAATACAAAGACTAATGGCTTCATCACAAACCGATAGATAAAGGTACATAACCTCTCCTTCACGAGGAGAGGTTAGAGTTAATAACTCTAATGAGATATTTTTCAAATCATTAAAGACTTCTTGACAATCATCCCCCAATGAAACGGTGAAGCTTTCCTTAAAATCTTGAAGAAAGCGGTCTGTATTTGTCTTTGAGCGTGAAAGGAATACATTCTTATTTGCTAGTCTTCCTGTTAATCTTTGAACCTCTCTAATATTGGTAGGAGGTGGCATCATTTTCAAAGCATCCAACTTGTCCGGATTGGCCCGGATTCCATCTTTAGAGATCATATAACCCAAGAACTTTCCAGATCTGACCCCGAATGTGCACTTCTTTGGGTTCAGTTTCATCTTAGTTGCTCGAAGTACCTTGCAAACTTCTCTCACATCTCGTAGATATTGATCTAAAGACCTGCTTTTGATCAGTAAGTCATCAACATAGACCTCATAGATCGGCCTCTCGATCATGGAAAATTCGATTAACTGCCCTCTGGTAGGTGGCTCCTGCATTCTTCAGTCCAAACGGCATGGTCACATAATAATATGTGCCAAATTCTGTGATAAAGGCCGTTTTCTCTGCGTCCTTTGGGTCCATGAAGATCTGGTGGTACCCTTTATATGCGTCCAAGAAACCAAAAATTTCAAAACCAACAGTCGAGTCCACTAGCCTGTCAATTCTGGGTGAAGTATAGTTGTCTTTAGGGCATGCCTTGTTCAAGTCCGTGAAATCTACACACATTCTCCAAGATCCATCTGACTTCTTCACCAAAACCGGATTGGCTAACCACTCTGGGTAAACCACTTCCTTGACAATCCCTGCTTGCTTTAACTTGGTAACTTCCTGCTCGATTACTGAGATCCTTTCTGGTGCAAAATGTCTTTTTTTGTCGAAGCGAAGTGCATTGCGATCCACATTCAAACTATGGACTATAAATTCCAGGGATAAGCCAGGCATATCATCCGTCTTCCATGCGAAAACATCTCGATATTCTCTGAGCAGGTCTGTTAACGTTCTTTTATGGGGGTCTAGAATCCATGAACCTATATTGACCGCTGACTCTGTTCCCAGTTCTCCGATCTGAACAAATTCGGTCTGATCTGCAGTTACCCAAGTCTTCTCTTCTTCTGGCAATAGCTCCTCCAGAGTTACCTGTTGAACCAACTGTTTCTCACCAACCATAGACGTGTAACAGCTCCTGGCTATTTCCACATCTCATTTAATTTCAACTGATCCAGAACCTACAGGAAATTTCATCTTTGTTGTGGTGGGGAGATAACGACTCATGATCGATGATTCTTTGGTCTTCCCATAATGACATTGTACGCTGAGGGCGCTTTAACCACAATGTAATTTACCATGAGGGTCCTGCCCCTAGGTAATTTACCATAAGTTGTAGGTAACGTGACCATGCCCATAGGATGGATAGGCGGGCTGAGAATCCAAACAGTGGTGTGGATACTGGTGTTAAACTGGAATCTTTCAACTTCATGGCCTGGAAAGCCCTGTAATACAAGATTTTAACAGCGCTTCCTGTATCGACACAGATTCTTTTCACCCAATTCTTGTTTATTACGGCCTCAATGACCAGCCCTTCATTGTTGATGACTAGCGGTAGTGGATCCTCTGGTCCATACCTCACTTCTCTTGATACCTTCTGACGTTTACCAGAACTCTGACCCTGATCCGTCTGTCCTGTTGAGCTTACTTCTTTCTCTGAGTGCATCCGCCTGGGACCACCCATGTCGTGTTGATTGTATTTATTGGGCGGTTGTCGATCGACCCGTCACGATGCGGGAGGATGTCTCTGCCTTCTTTGTTCGTTGCTCTTATTCCTCTCGTTCTGGTATGGACCCCTCCTAAACTCTCTGCGCCCTCTGGGCTGTTCGTTACGAGATCTGTCAATGACCTCGTCAAGTTGTCCTTCCATAACCGTTGCGTCTATATCCCTGATTAATTCCCTGCATGACTCTGTATCATGACCAACATCCTGCTGGAACTTACAGAACTTGGTTTGATCTCTCTTTTCTCTGGGTCCTTTCATGGGAAATGGGTTTCTCGCTATGCCTTTACGTTCCATGATAGAGAGAACTTGTTCTCGTGATCTGTTCAACGGAATCAGGTCTCTGTCCTGCAGAGCGCCTTTTTTGCCCAATCATCGGTTATGGGTGCTGCACCTATCCCAAACATTTGCACTTTTATCGGATTTCTCTTTCTGTTTTCCCTTTCGTGATCTCCTTTTTCCAACTCGCGCGCAGCACGATTAAGCTTCTTCACCACGGTTGGTCCCTTGAAAAGGCTTTGATTAAGTTTAGAGGGGGGTGAATAAACTTAACCCTTAAAGCTTTGGAGTTAACAAATTCGCAACCTTTGACTGACTCTTTGGTACTTGATGGTCTCTTTGAGACCTCGATAACCTCACGATAAATGATAGTCTCTTGTGATTCGATTCTTTGAATTTGTGCGGTGGAATAATATCAAAATTAAGCCTTGTTACTTGTTGTTAAATATGTTACTAAGTATTAGATACTCATTAGTGTATGTGTGTGATTTGATTTGCTAGATTCAAGCGAGTTGATATGGATAAAAACTAAATCACGAGAATTTAAATCGATAAGTAAATAGAGAGATTTTATAGTGGTTTCAGGTGATGTAATCTGTCGTCCACTCTTCTCTGTGATGTTGGAGGAAATTCACTAGTAATCTTTGAGTTATACATTACAAAGAATCCTAGGTTGCTTGTCCTTCACCAATAACTATGGCTTCACAAGCTGGCAGGAGCAGGTAGGATTCTTTGCTCTGAGTCTTCACTTTGGTCCTTGAAGGGTAGAATTGCCTCTTCACGGCTCCACCACAAACCAACGAGCAGCTTTCACACTAACGGATGCTTCTTTGTCTTGGCGGAGTTCTTTATAAAATAAAGAATGAATCAAATAAATGATTGAGATCACGGCGACTTGATTAGGATGATATAATCGGCGACTTGCGGTCTTCAAGTGTGTATGCTTGATGTAGCTTGAACACAGAATGCACTTGAAGAAAATAACTAGATCAGCAGCCTTAAGCTCAGTAAGTTCAGCAGGGTGTTCTTCAGCTCAGAATTGTCACTTGAAGTTTATCTCAAAAATTCATCCTGTTTTGTTGAGTTGAAAGTCTTCTATTTATAGGTAGGAATGCATGTGACTTGCATTTGAAATTCAAATGTGACCGTTCCTTGTATTTGTCCCATCTGCACTGCATTCTGTCACTATTCATAGGGTGACCTTTATCGGGATTACTTTTGGCATGATCGATCTGTCCACCCCACTGACTTGTATCAATGGATAAAAATATGGATCATCAGCGTCTTTTAATCTCGACCTTTGATTTGCTTGATAAGTCGGAGGTAGTTGTTTATTCTTATCCATGTAACTTTCCAATAATCTTGAATTAATCGAGGTATATATCGGCGAGTTCATCGATCTGCTTTGTAAAACCAATCGATCTCTTTGAACATCATATTTTTATGCTAAAAAATATAATGCGGTGATTCCTTTTATCAACTTTTGTTTGTGAAGTTAGATTACATCATTTTAATTATAACCAAGTTCCAAACATCATCCAACTTATGGAACTTAGACCTTACACAAGGTATATGTAATCGAGTTTAGGTCATCACAGACTTGCCTAAATTCGATTCCATATCCTTGACTTTAAATACTAAGTTTGATCCTTAGCCTTAGTCTTGATCTTGGTCTTGGCGGAGTTCTGACAAGTCTCTCACGACCTATCTACCCTCTTGACCTAGACCGATCTGTGATAAGCGATCGGTGACCTTTTACGATGCTTGTTTGATCAAACCTATTTATAAATCAAACTCTAATAAACCTATACATTTTATCTAGACTTCTTTTTGCCTTTGCACTATAACGGCTAGTATGGCACTCATCATCAAAACTAAGAAATAAGTCCAACAATTTCCCCCTTTTTGGTGATGATGCCACTACCCTCACCTAATCGACAAAGCAAAAGATAAAAACAACTTGAGAACAAATTGAGTCATTTCTCATTATAAATATTTGTTCACGATATTCTGATCTAGCATCGGCAAAGATAAAAAAATGTAAATATCTTTGATCTCTTGTCTCTTCTCTCTTTCTCTTCTAGCCTTCTCGACTTGCTCTTGATAGGCTCGATCTCTTCTATCATTTGAGTCATCCATTCATTCTCAATTAGTGTAAAATCAATATAAAATTGACTTGTTTCCACAGTTCCATGCTTGAGCGAGGACAAGATTGATCGATTCACCTGAAGCCAAACTTCATATCTGACTCCTTAAATTCATTGGTGAATCCTTTGCTTTTGTAATTGGCAGCACCTTTTCACCTTTGCTACTTCTTCTACCTCTGGTATTTGCTCTTAAAGCTTTAATCCTTGCCTCCCAAAACTTCAAACTCAAGAAAGAGTTAAGGCCTTCATGAAATCCCATGTCACGATAAGGTCTCATACATTATGAAACTCTTTCTTGTCTTGTGATAGGAGATCATCGGTGAGTTGCACTCTGCCAGTGCGAGGTTGCCTAAAAGCATTTGTATCATCGAGTCCATCTCTTATGTGCAAAAAGTCTAGCGACCTCCTTTCTTTGCGGTGATTAGCCCTCTTCCCCTTAGTGACATCATCAACAAAACGTGAGATGAGGCCATGAATAGCTTCCTGTGATACTATCACTCTGTGTAATTGACCTTCCATAGTTCCAGTTCTAGTATCAAGTGAAGTAATCCTTGATTGCAGGGTCTCCTCCAGTCTGTTGATCCTTTCAGTAAACTTGGGATCAGGCAAAGCAGGTTGTTGAGCAGCAACAGGCTCAGCAAGTTTGGGAGCTTCAGCAAGCTTGTCAAGTTTTTGATGAATGAATGTAAGTTGATCTTTCAAAAACTTGTCCTTGGCTTTATTTCCAACTTTGATACCCTTGACATCTAGTATCAAATCATTCATAGCATTTTGAGTAGATGCAAAGTTTGAAGCAACTGTATCAGTAGATTGTCTGTTATCATTTACCATCTTCATCAGTTCTTCAAATCTCTGTTCTTACTGTCAATTGAGTTCTTAAGCTGTTGCATGTCATTTCTTTGAGTTCTTAACTCATTGACAACTTCAATTGGCACTCCTTTGGCCATTCTACTATCGGTAGATCCATCGTGAGCTCCTCGACTCTATATTGTGCACTTGTCTCTGTGATGACCATTGCTCTACTCATATCTCTCCCAGCAGGGGGAGGTCCTTCCTCAACCATTGCACCAAGAACATCTTCAAGGATAGGATCTTGTGCAGGTTCTTCAGCAACTTCTTCTTCTCCAAAAATCTGAAATTCTTCATCATTGTAGTCATAGTCCAGTATTTGCTCATCCTCGATGTGCGTCTGCGACTATCCTTCCTCTGATGGTCTTGGCTCAGGAAGGCTCCACTCTGGCTGACCTCATCAACAACGGGGTTTCCTCATACCCAACTCTGGTTCCAACCTTTGTCAGTACCTCTTGTTTGAGACTGTTTGGACTGACTGTACCTCTGTTCAACCTTTGTCAGTCTTTGTTTGTACCTCGGCAACTGTACCTCCTCTTCAATTTCCTGTGGATTAAATATGGCTTCATTATCCACTTGGAAACCTTCTGCATGACCAATCTTGGTCAGAATCAAGGCAGTTTTGGTGAGAATCCCTTCAAAGTCAAATCCACTTTGATATTCAATGGATTCCTCAGAGCTAGCACTTGGTTCACTGAAGTCAGTGGTCTTTTCCACATCAAATCAACGTGCTGTACATCTTGGGTTGTGCAGCAGGCTCTTCAACAACTAACCTACCAGCACTCAATGTAATTCCCTCAGTGATTAGTGCTTCTAGATCATCCATGGTGAGATCTTGTAGATCCTCATCCATTTCTCGATTCTTGACCCTCGGCGAGATCTACCCGACATCGGTTAATTTGTTATGCGGATGGTACATGTGTTAGTGCGGCCCGCTTGAGTTCTCTGGTCGAGAGGAAAATCTCTCTCTACTATCGATGATGAAGAAGAATCATCAGGACCATCTCTTGGATCTCTAAATTTGATACCCTCCTCATTACATTTGCTCATCAAGCAGATCCATCGATCTGGATTGCGGCGGGGTGGTGTCAACGAGATCCGACAAGTTTTCTACTCCCAACTTATTAAAAGCCCATTCTTCAAAATCGAGTCATTGGTTGGTGGTGGCTTTTGTTTCTTATAGAAACCAAACTTCCATTGAAAATAATCGGCGATTTCTTTGAAGTTTGGGATCCACATACTCTTGATTTTCTTGCTCTTTTTCTCATGCCTTTCAAATGGCATGAAAGATCTCTGGGAGCGACTCGGTAGCTTGTTGACCTCAAAGGTTCCAACAAGCGATTCATAGTTTCTTCTACTGAGATGTTTGAAAGTCGGCGAGTTCTTTGTGATTGTACATTTGTACCTACTACTTCCATCTGTATCACACTTGGTTTCCCACGACTTACATGCTCATCGGCGGGGTTAGCGTGTTTGCTCTTCCCCACGAACTATTGCCAAACTTGCGGGGTCTTCAACCAAGTCTCAATCACCTCTTCAACCACCACAGCGAGTTCGAGTTCGGTGGTTTCTTTGTGGTTCTTGATGGATACTCTGGCGAGGCTCGAGAGTCGATGAAGCTGCTTTGTACATCCTCTCTGATTGCTCAATAACAACTTTGTTCGACATCGGTAGACTTGATAACTTCTTCATTTGATGAATCAGCGATAACAAGCTGGTGGAATGATAGTTAGAGGCTCGGCCTCAATAGCCTCTTCTTCCTCTTCTCTTGGTGCTTCCTCTTGAGCTCTTTGAGCTTCCAAGTTTTCAACTCTTTCCCTTTGCCATATTTCTTCTTTTTGACAACTTCCTTCATTCTTTTGGAGAGGGTTCATCATCATCATCTTTTCTAGTCAATTTTCTTTTTCTACTAGCTTCATACATTTGTTCTCTAAAAATTTCACCCATGATTTTTCTTGAAGCCCACAGCGAGGTCGATAACCTCCACTTGACCCTCGGCGGACTCGGTGATCTGTCTTTGTTTCCTTTCTTGTTTTCTTTGAAGGCTTTAACACTTCAGTTATCTTCCTTGTAGTTCCATCCTTTCTTTTCTCAGTAGCTTTCTTTGGTGCAGCAGGTTTGATAGAAATCTTCTTAGTCTGCTGAACCTGTTCACCACCAGCATCACCATCATCTCCATCATCATTATCATCAACAGCCTCTCCAACAATCTCTTCATCATCATCAAGTCCAGGAATTGCATAATCAATCTCCTTTTTGTATCTGGATTGATTTATGTCAACTGGTTCAAGGTCGGGAACCTCAAGTGATTCGGCGAGTGCGAATCATCAAACCTAAAGGTAAGGCCTTTGATTTCCTTTTCCTAGTTTGTCCTCCGCAACTTTCTTCATATAAAGAATAAAGTACCTAGCTTGATCGAACTTCATGCTCCTGAGATGATAATCATCGGCTCTATCTTGGAGTCTGATAGAGTATCCATCATCTGCCAACTAGCCCAAGTATGTTCTTTGCAATGAGCTTGCTCGTGATTTGTATTCAATACCAATGTTTTTGCGGTTGATGCACAATCTGCGATTTGATAGTTGCATCTGTCTTGATCGATCTACAAAAGCCATCTTGTCAATCCCATAGCTTGAGTTGATTGAACCATCTACCACTTCTTCAAATCCAAATACTTCTCTCGGTAGATTGGAGGAGATTACAAGCTCCTCACCATTCACGATGGTCTTAAATGCTTGATTCCTTCTTACTATAACTATATTCTTCGAGAAATCAATAACATTTGTGTATGAAATTGTGTCTAATCGATGTTGAGTATATTTTCCAAGCACTGCAAACCTCCTTATTCTTCGACCTATATTAATAATGGCGATTCGGTTCTGTTTGCATCAACAACATAGCCTCTTACACTTTGGCTTGATTCGATTTGAACTTCAACTCTTTCCGCCATTGAAATAAGAAAAAGATGAAGAAAAGTTGCTCTCAAATCTGTGTTCACACAAGTAGGATTTGCGAGAGATAAAGTAGAAATTGCAAGTAGAGAATCTGCTAAATGTGATCGATTATATAGGCGGAGGGTAGTTGAAGCTGTCATTGCGTATATTGAGGTAACCACGATTAATCTGAATAAATTACGTCTTGACCGTGGCCCATTACTCCTCCATGCGTTTGTAACCGTTGGATGGTTTAAGCGTGGTAATAATGGATAGAATAAATATCCGCCAATATGCTTTTTGACTTTAATAACTTTGGTGAGTAACGTTCCATTGGGGTATCCCTCGGCGGGGTGGCTTGGCTTGATCTGGCGATAAGTAAACCGGCTGACTCTTTGATAAAGTACTCTCTTGATCTTTGTTTTCTTCTTGTTTTGTTCAATTGATAATACAAGATGAGGTTTAATACCAATGGTGATCATCAAGTGAGCTCACCCAACATGACAAAGACCAATCCCGCCAGCAACCTCATTTGCTCAATTGTCCAAACATAAGTACATGGAATTGTTGATACCAATGACTAATCGCTAAGTGAGCTCACCCTGACATAGCAAAGACTAATCCCTTGGTGAATTCGATTACAACTTCTTTGAATATCAGTCAATCTTTATAATTCCAAGTTCGGTCCTTAATTTAGCAAATCTTTCCTTTGTCAAGTGGTTTAGTGAAAATATCGAGCAAGTTGATCTTGATAGGAATGTATAGAACCACCACATCTTTCTTTTCAACATGATCTCTTATAAAATGATGTCTCACATCAATGTGCTTAGTTCTTGAGTGCAAAAGCAGGATTTTACGTGATTGCAATTGCACTTGTGTTGTCACACATGATTGGAATTTCCCTTTCTTCAATTCCATAATCCCTTAATTGTTGTCTTAGCCATAGTACTTGTGCCTGACAACTTCCGGCGACAATGTATTCGGCTTGGTGGAAGTTGAAATAGAATTCTGTTTCTTGCTAAACCAGGAGACCGAGTCTATTTCCCATTAAGCGGCGGAGTTCTGAGGTGCTTTTTCTATCAATCTTGCATCGGCATAATCGAATCTGAGTAGGATATTACTTTGAAGCTTCCTTCCTTGGAATACCATATTTCTACTCCCGAGTCTCTTTAAGATACTTGAGAATTCTCTTAGCGCACCTAAATGACTTTCTTTAGGTTTGGATTGAAATCTTGCACAAACACTACTGACAAAGGATATATCAGTCTGCTTTGGCGGTGAGATCTGATGATTGCCTATCATCATACGTACAAAAGTCGATCAACATCTTTGCCTTCTTTATCTTCATCAATCGATGTTTGTACTCATAGGAGTTGAATTCTTAGTCTTTATTTTCCATACCAAATTTCTTGACAACTCTTTGGTATACTTGGTTTGATGAATGAAGATTCCATCCTTCATTTGTTTGACTTGCAGTCCCAAAAAGTAATTCATTTCTCCCATCATACTCATTTGGAATTTGCTCTTCATTAGATTTGCAAACTTTTCACAAAGTAAATCATTCTCAGAACCAAAAATTATGTCATCCACATAAATTTGTACCAGTGAGTCTTTGTCCCTTCTTGATTACGAAAAGTGTCTTGTCAATGGTCCTTTAGTAAAACCATTGTCCACCAAGAATTGAGATAGAGTCTCATACCATGCTCTTGGTGCTTGTTTCAATCCATAAAGTGCTTTGTTGAGTTTATACACTTTATCTTCTTGATCTTTAACTTCAAATCCAGGAGGTTCTTTGAACATACACTTCCTCCTCTAGGATACCATTCAAAAATGCACTCTTGACATCCATTTGATATACTTTGAAGTTCTTAAATGCGGCATGTGCCAAGAATAGTCTAATAGCTTCCAATCTTGCAGCAGGTGCATATGTCTCATCAAAATCTATTCATACCTTGAGAATAGCCTTTTGCAACTAGTGCGGCTTTATTTCTCACAATGGTTTGATTCATCAAGTTTATTTACGTATACCCACTTAGTGCCAATAATATTTGCATAACTTGGCCTTTCAACAAGTGTCAAACTTGATTTCTTTCAAATTCATTTAATTCTTCTTGCATAGCAATTATCAATCTGGATACTGAAATTGCTTCTTCAACAACTTTAGGTTCCATTTGAGATAGGAAACAAGTAAACATAGCTTCGGTTGTCTTTAGTTCTTACACCTTCTTTGTACATTGCCAATAACTTGTTCGGTGAGGTGATTCCTTCTTTCATTGTGGATTTTGGTTATTTTGATTCTCGGGAACATCATCTTGATAGGAGTCTGCTGTAGTTTCTTCTACGAAGTCGGTGAGATCCTTGAAGCTGCTTGGTTGTTGCATCAGTAACATTATTCACAGGGTGCTCAGCAGGGGCAGTATCAGAAATTTTCAAGTCATTGAATCTTTCCAAAACTTCAACACAATCTGGATCAGTGACTTGTTGATTCTCAGTGAGTTCACACTCTTTATCTTCCATACCGAGTAAACTTAGGTTCATCAAACACAACATGGATTGTTTCTTCATGTTTTGAGTGTTCTTTTGTTCGATACCACTGAATGCTCTCTTATTGAAGAATATCTAAGAAAATTCCTTCATCGATTTTGGTTGGAATGTTTTCAAATGAACTTTATGATTTAGAATGAAACATTTGCTTCCAAATGGATGAAAATAGGATATGTTAGGTATCCTTCCATTCGAGATCTCATAAGGTGTCTTTGACTTCTTGTTTCTTGATGTTACTGTTTTGTGTATAGCATCTTTGTATTTCTTGCTTGACCCAATATCTTTCGGTAGCAATGCTTCACAAATCATTGTTCTTCTGCTTCCTTTAATGTCTGTTTCTTCTTCCGGCAACCCCATTTCTTTGAGGTGTGTACTGGCGACAAGTTGATGAAGTACACCATTACATTCACAATATTCTCTTATAACTTTGTTGAGAAATTCGGTACCACTGATCGATCTTATCTTTATATTTATTAAACTTTTCTCATTTTGTAATCTCTTCAAAAGATTAGGCATGCTTTGGAGTGTCTCACTTTTCTTGTTCATGAATATCACCCAAGTGTATCTAGAGTAATCATCCACAACCACTAGGGTATACTTCTTTCTGTTACACTTGTTGGAGTTATTGGTCCAAAAGATCCATGTGCATCGGCTCAACACTCTATTAGTTGATTGTTTAGTCTTTGATTTGAAACTTGACTTTATCTGTTTACCTTGTTGACAAGCATCACAAATAGCATCCTTCTTGAATGTGATCTCAGGTAAGCCAACCACCAGTTTCTTCTTTACCAACTGATTAATATCATCAAAGTTTAAGTGATTTAACTTCTTGTGCCATAACCAATTGAGTTGATTTGGTATGCACAATCGAGTGAGTTCTGGAGGCTGCGGTAGACCAATCCACAACATACATGTTCTGTTGCCTTCTACCAGCAAGTACAACTTGATCACCTCTTTCACTAATGACAATACAATTGTTTTTGTCAAAAGAGACCTTGTATCCCATATCACGGAATTGTCGATTGCTCGACAAGTTGTAGTCAGTCCTCCACATATGCCACATTCTTGATTGTAAGTCCATTTACGATAAGTGTGCCATATCCTCTTGTATGTCAGGTGTATTTTTGTTGCCAAAATTCACCCTTGGACCATCTTTTGCCACAAAGTTTGTTAGGCAGTGCTTATTCTTTGTCATGTATGCGGAACATCCTTTGTCAAAGTACCGGACACACCTACAAAACAAAGTTAATGCATTTTAGGTACCCAAACTGTTTGGGTCCATAGTGGTCGATGGCAAGCATGACCTTGGTATGTTTCCATAAGGTCTTCTCTAAATGTGTCATACTTTGGTTCATACTTTGGTTCATACATGTATTCCACACATCCATAAGTTCTAACAATAGGTTGTGTAGGAGCCACATATGTTTTACGGCCTTTTGGTACATAATCTTTGTTTGAAATGATTCTTGTTGTTAGAAACATTTGCATAACCATAGGTGTCTTTGTCTGTTAGGAACACCACTGTAATATGGAGTCTCTTTGAGGTCTTGTGTAAGTCCTCTGCTTGATTCCATTGCCTAGGGTTTTACTCTACAGTAGTATGGTTATCTTTGTTGTTTCTAGCATTAGATCTGGGAATATTCCAATCATTATCGGTGAGGAGCAGTCTACCCTTCCCCACGAGATAAGTATCCTTGAATGATCAACATTTTTGGATTTAGGATTCTTATTCTTGGAATATTTCTGTTTCTTTCCATACGTAGTCAGTGAGACTTGGTAGCAGTGCGCTATCGGTGACTTAGAAGGCCAATGATCTATTTTTGGATTTATTCTTTTTACTAGGAGCTGTTGACTTCTTAGACTTCTGATTTTGCTTCCTTGAGGCATTCTCATTAGGTTTTACTGCTTCAGCAACCTTACTGGGAGTTGGATCTAGTGCAGGTACAAACTTAGGACCAGTGCGGAACTAGGTTCGGTGACCTTCTTTGGATCCACTCTTGTTAGATTCTTGAGTTCCAAATCAAGCCCTGTTCTATCTCCATAAGGCTTTTTCTGATTTGTATGCGATATTGGAACAAGATGGTTCGGTGATTGAGGCTTCTTTGGATGTTGTGAGACTTATCTTGATTACATCCAACATCTTTTTCTTTACCTTTGAAAACCCTTAATTGACTTTCAATCTTCCAACTTCTAACTCAAGAGCCTCTTTTTGGCCTTCACAACCTCATAACCAGATTGTATTATCCTCAGTTGATTAAGGATGGCATCCAAAGTCCCATTGTTGTCAGAATTTCTAGGATTTGAACCACAGGTAGATTCACAATCACTTCCAGCAGGAGTGTTTATAGATACAGTGTTGTATACCTCCTCGAGTTTCATCCATATTAGCCATCAAAGCATAATCCACCATATACGCAGCCGGTGCGGTGTCATTGATTCATTTCCTTTTTGGTTTCAACCATGCTTTGATTCATCTTGACAACCATAGCCTTCTTGCCAAGTCTTCTTTGTTGACTTTTGGTCTTGATGAGTGCGGACAATCAGTCTAAAATGTCAGGCTTCTTGCGGTTGAAGCAAAGATAATCGAGTTCCTTGCCTTGTTTCAACTCGGGACAATCAGTGCGAAGTGTCACGGTTTCTTGCAATGAAAGCATAGATAGTCATTATCTTTCTTTGGTTCTTCTTTCCTTCTTTCGGTAGGCCTCTTTGTGAAATTTCTTGTAGGGGCCTTTCCGGTCTTCATCATTACGATTTTCTTGCTCGGTAGGGCAATTTGCTCTTGCATTTCATCTAGCATATCATCTGTCCTCTGATGTTTCTTCATGATGTGAAGCGACCAATGCGATGGTCTTTGGCTCTTCCTTTTCGATTCGAGGCACCGACTTCTTGCTAAATTCATAGGCCTTAAGATCGAGAAAACAATTTGAAGGTGTCTTCTTCATGCGACTTTCTCATTTCTTCAATTGCGATCACCTTCATTTTCCAAACATCTCTTGCAGGTAAAGCTTCCAAGATTTTGGTGTTTACTTCCTCTTTTGAATAACTTACACTCGTGAGTAAGTTCATCTAGGATTGCATTGAATCGGACTCCATTTGCTCAATGGTTTCATTTGGCGACATTTTGAACTTTTGAAACCTCTTTACGGCTGCTTGATTTTGTTCTTCTTTATTGCATCGGTGCCTTCACGAGATCAAGTGAATCTTGTCCCAAAGTTCCTTTGCGAGTCTTGCAATCTTTGACCTTCATGTACATGTTGCTATCAAGGTTACGTAAATGATATCAATAGCAATGTTGTTGAGGTTTGCTCTTTTACATCTTACGCATTCCATTCTCTTTTTGGTTTAGGAATGTACTCGATTCTGTCACCTTTATTATTTGCCTTTGTAATCTCGGTGGTCCTTGATTAGTACATCCATCATCTCATCATGGGTAGCGACAAGATATGCACGCATTCGGCGTTTATACTCATCAAATCTATCAAGAGAACACATCAACATAGTTCTAGCATCTTTGTGTGTTATCCATGATGCAAGTCTTGAAAATCGGTAACTTGAAAGAAAGTTTTAAAGAATTTTCACAAGCACAACAAGTAGGATTCCTTGAGCGAAGCCTTTGCTCCGATACCAATTGTTGGTCCTTGAAAAGGCTTTGATTAAGTTTAGAGGGGGTGAATAAACTTAACCCTTAAAGCTTTGGAGTTAACAAATTACGCAACCAGTGACTCTTTGGTACTTGATGGTCTGCTTTGAGACCTCGATAACCTCACGATAAGCGATAGTCTCTTGTGATTCGATTCTTTGAATTTGTGCGCGGAATAATATCAAAATTAAGCCTTGTTACTTGTTGTTAAATATGTTACTAAGTATTAGATACTCATTAGTGTATGTGTGTGATTTGGTTGCTAGATTCGGTGAGTTGATATGGATAAAAACTAAATCACGAGAATTTAAATGCGATTAAGTAAATAGAGAGATTTTATAGTGGTTCAGGTGATGTAATCACTGTCGTCCACTCTTCTCTGTGATGTTGGAGGAAATTCACTAGTAATCTTTGAGTTATACATTACAAAGAATCCTAGGTTGCTTGTCCTTCACCAATAACTATGGCTTCACAAGCTGGCGGGAGCAGGTAGGATTCTTTGCTCTGAGTCTTCCTTTGGTCCTTGAAGGGTAGAATTGCCTCTTCACGGCTCCACCACAAACCAACGAGTCTTTCACACTAACGGATGCTTCTTTGTCTTTGTGAGTTCTTTATAAAATAAAGAATGAATCAAATAAATGATTCGGATCTGGCGGCTTGATTAGGATGATATAATCGGCGACTTGCGGTCTTCAAGTGTGTATGCTTGATGTAGCTTGAACCTGAGAATGCACTTGAAGAAAATAACTAGATCGCTGACCTTAAGCTCGGTAAGTTCGGTGAGGTGTTCTTTTTCAGAATTGTCACTTGAAGTTTATCTCAAAAATTCATCTTTTTTGTTGAGTTGAAAGTCTTTATTTATAGGTAGGAATGCATGTGACTTGCATTTGAAATTCAAATGTGACCGTTCCTTGTATTTGTCCCATCGCTTGCATTCTGTCACTATTCATGGGGTGACCTTTGTCGGGATTACTTTTTGTGATCTGATCTGTCCACCCACTGACTTGTATCAATGGATAAAAATATGGATCATCAGCGTCTTTTTAATCTCGGCCTTTGATTTGCTTGATAAGTCGAGAGGTAGTTGGTTTATTCTTATCCATGTAACTTTCCAATAATCTTGAATTAATCGAGGTATATATCAGCGAGTTCATCGATCTGTTTGTAAAACCAATCGATCTCTTTGAACATCATATTTTTATCTGTAAAATATAATGCGGTGATTCCTTTTATCAACTTTTGTTTGTGAAGTTAGATTACATCATTTTAATTATAACCAAGTTCCAAACATCATCCAACTTATGGAACTTAGACCTTACACACAAGGTATATGTAATCGAGTTTAGGTCATCAGACTTGCCTAAATTACGATTCCATATCCTTGACTTTAAATACTAAGTTTGATCCATTAGCCTTGATCTTGATCTTGGCGGAGTTCACGACAAGTCTTGACCTATCTACCCTCTTGACTAGACCGGTCTGGCGATAAGCGATCGTGACCTTTTCTGATGCTTGTTTGATCAAACCTATTTATAAATCAAACTCAATAAACCTATACATTTTATCTAGACATCTTTTTGCCTTTGCACTATACTTGGCTAGTATGGCACTCATCATCAAAACTGAAGAAATAAGTCCTGAAGCCAAACTTCATATCTGACTCCGGCAAAGCGAGTTGTTGGCGAGCAGCAGGCTCAGCAAGTTTGGGAGCTTCAGCAAGCTTGTCAAGTTTTTGATGAATGAATGTAAGTTGATCTTTCAAAAACTTGTCCTTGGCTTTATTTCCAACTTTGATACCCTTGACATCTAGTATCAAATCATTCATAGCATTTTGAGTAGATGCAAAGTTTGAAGCAAGCTGTATCGATAGATTATGCATTATCATTTACCATCTTCATCGATTCTTCAAATCTACTGTTCTTACTGTCAATTGAGTTCTTAAGCTGTTGCATGTCATTTCTTACAGATTCTTAACTCATTGACAACTTCAATTGGCACTCCATTTGGCCATTCTACTATCGGTAGATCTATCGTGAGCTCCTCGACTCTATATTGTGCGGTTGTCTGCTGTGATGACCATTGCTCTACTCATATCTCTCTCCCGGCGAGGGGAGGTCCTTCCTCAACCATTGCACCAAGAACATCTTCAAGGATAGGATCTTGTGCGAGTTCTTGACAACTTCTTCTTCCAAAAATCTGAAATTCTTCATCATTGTAGTCATAGTCCAAGAATTTGCTCATCCTCCTCGATGTGTGATCTGCGACTATCCTTCCCTCTGATGGTCTTGGCTCAGAAGGCTCCCTCACTGACCTCATCAACAACGGGGTTTCCTCCATACCCAACTCTGGTTCCAACCTTTGTCCAGTCTTTGTTTGAGACTCGGTGACTGTACCTCTGTTCAACCTTTGTCCAGTCTTTGTTTGTACCTCACAAGAACTGTACCTCCTCTTCAATTTCCTGTGGATTAAATATGGCTTCATTATCCACTTGGAAACCTTCTGCATGACCAATCTTGGTCAGAATCAAGGCAGTTTTGGTGAGAATCCCTTTAAAGTCAAATCCACTTTGATATTCAATGGATTCCTCAGAGCTAGCACTTGGTTCACTGAAGTCAGTGGTCTTTTCCACATCCAAATCAGCATTCTGTACATCTTCAGGTTGTGCAGCAGGCTCTTCAACAACTAACCTACCAGCACTCAATGTAATTCCCTCAGTGATTAGTGCTTCTAGATCATCCATGGTGAGATCTTGTAGATCCTCATCCATTTCTCGATTCTTGACCTCGGCGGATCTACCAGCATCGGTGGTATGTTATGCGGATGGTACATGTGTTAGTGCAGCCCCACTTGATTCTCCTGGTCGGTCGGAGGAAAATCTCCTCTACTATCGATGATGAAGAAGAATCATCGGGACCATCTCTTGGATCTCTAAATTTGATACCCTCCTCCTACATTTGCTCATCAAGCAGATCCATCGATCTGGATTGCGGCGAGGTGGTGTCAACGAGATCCGACAAGTTTTCTACTCCCAACTTATTAAAAGCCCATTCTTCAAAATCAGTCATTGGTTCAGCAGCTGGCTTTTGTTTCTTATAGAAACCAAACTTCCATTGAAAATAATCAGCAGTTTACACGGTAACTGTTTCATATGAAAGGTAGTAGTCATTGCATTTGACTCTTCTGATGATTATGGGTCACTGTGTGTTTCTAGACGCTATCCCGTGATCGTTAGGCATGAATGACATTTTTCGTAATTTGCACTTTGTGCCTACGGCCAACATATTCGGAAGCCTATCGGGTCACACACATATGAACATCTAGCCGGATTAAAATGTGGTTATAGATGATAGCCAAATAAGGAAAGTTTATCTCGAGACTATAAGGGTTATATCGGCAAATTAATATGGTGGTATTTATTTATTATGAATAAATATAATATAAGATATTAATTATGGTGATTAATTAAATATATGTATTTAGATACATATTTCAAAAATTTGATATATATATATATATATATATATATATATATATATATATATATATATATATATATATATATGTATGTATTTTGCAAATTAATTAATCATAGTATTATATTAATTAAAGAAAATCTCAATTCCCAAATTAGTTGGGATTTGGGGCGCCACTTTATTTTGTATATGATACATTTGGATTTTGTATTTTAATTAATAAGATTATCATAATATTAATATTGGATATTAATTGATTTTGGAAAAAAATAGATTTATGGTAATAAGTTAAAGATATATTCAATATAAGATATTGTCAATATATATCTTGGAATTATATTTAATATAAGATATTGAATATTAATAAGATAAATCAATCAAATATATTTTCCTTATTTTACTAGTAAAAGGTTTTCTTCCTCTCTACTCTACTAGGGGGAGCCCCATCCACTATAAATAGGAGGTGTGTGTCAAGCTCTTTTGTACATCACAACTCTAAGAGCTAATAGTTTTTGTGAAAAATAGAGAGCTTCTTAGAGAGAGTTTTGAGAGAGAGAAAATGCCGGTCTAGCAGCCGGATTTTTCTAGTAGCAATCCAATGGTGGATTCCGGTGGGTTGTTCATGTGGACTAGCGGTAGAGGCCGAACACTTGGGTGGCTCCGTGCACAACTACTCTCCTCAGACGGTCAAAGCATCGATCTTTTAGATCAAGCAAGGTAACCAACGTCTACTAGCTTATTTTTTTATTTCTTAAACGAAGTCGATCTGGTCAAAGGAAATAAAATTTTGAATGGCTGCGTTCCCACGTAGACTTCCTAACGCTAACGTTAGTGCCAGTGACGTGCGTATCGAAAAATAACGTATGTATCACTGACGTTATTTTGCACAAAAATAAACGTGGTGCTCGGAGTAATATTTAGAATGCCAGAAGCAAATGTGGTGCCACCAGTAAAACCGTGGTACCAATAGAAGCCGCCAATAAAATATCAAAATGTCATGTATCCACTGGTATACCGAACATTATTTACAATACCAATTGATTACCTAAATACTACATACTAAATCCATTGCCAATAATTTTCGAGGAGGTAAATAATATTTATAGCTCATAAAAACCGAAATATAAATCGGAAGATCCGATCATCGATTATTAAGATCTTTATGCGCCCGTTTCGGACACGAGTCCTTATCCGGAAAAAGCGTTAAACGCGTATAAAATAAAAATAAATTCACTTTATCGTAAGCCTCTACTACGTCGTATCAAAAATAAGCAAGCGAGCGAAAGACTCGGGTATAAAATTTCCAAACATCCAAGAATAGAAATCAAATCTAAAGATGGAAATGTAACTTATTACATTCAAGGAAATCTGAAATCTAAAAGAGCGTCACGATATTCTCAAAAGAAGCGTACTTGATTACTACAAGTCTCGAAAGACCAAAAGTACAAACCAACGAGTACTAAAAGCAGTCTAATAAATGAATAACATAATGGTAAATGCAAAGTCTTCAATGAAGCGTCGTCAAACGTCATCATCGAACTCCTCCTCGTAACTATGATCCACCTGTTCGTCTTCTCACCCCCAAACACATAGAAAACATGCATTTGAGGTAAGTACAACGTACTTAATAAGAAAGAGAAGCTATGACAACAATTACAATTTATAAAGAAAAGATAATTAAAAGTTTAGTTGTTTATGTATGACCGACTCAATCTAGGGTTCATTTCATGTCCATCAACATGAATTGACTAAACGTTTCTACTTAACTTATCTATGTTACAACCACACTCAAGGGCACCTGATGTATATCCACCAGGAGATATCGATTGCAACATATTAGTGGATCACACCAATATCCACGGAGGCTAGAATAGGTAGGCTCCGATAGTACGCACACCTCAGTGGAGTCCCCCGAACTTGTGGTTCTTTTGACCTACGGGATCTTCCACCTTCAGAGGTAGCACACACATCGCGATATAGACTGGTGCCTATCCAAGAGAGACATGTTGTTTAATCTTTTACTAGTCAAGTATGTATTTTATTATAATGATTAGCTAACCACCTAAGTGTTTTCAATTAATCTCCCTCACCTTGACTACTCTCTTCCTAGACCACTAGACATGGACAAGGCCTAGCAATTACACAGACATTGATGAATACTAATTCATCAAAGCACAAGCCTATCATGCTCTTCCGACGGATCCGAACTTCAACTCCCTTTAAGAGTACATTCGGTGTTTTAACTGAACGAATCAGAAGTTCAATTCAGGCTTGTTTAAGGTTAAACAATGTTAACACATCATGAATAAGGGATTTAAAATAGTGAAAACACGATTTTGAGGCCAAAAACCAATCTGAAATGCTAAAACAGTCAAAACAAAGTAAAACAGACCAAACGCCCGTCCGACCTCCCATGGACGCCCGTCCGTAATCAAACGCTCGTCCACTAAACCCCAAACGCCCGTCCGCCTAAAACAGCTACATCCTGAATAAAAAATCTAACCTCAAACGCCCGTCTGCATTGTGCAAACGCCCGTTTGAGCTACTAGGGTCGCAAACGCCCGTCCGCCTAATGCAGACGCCCGTCCGCCTGGGTTTTTCCCAAAACGCTAAGCCTAATTAACGTCGATTTCAACACAGTAAAACATAGATGATCCTTTGATTAACGAAAAACACATCTTTCTTGCATCTACGCATCATAATACATGATCTAAACTTTACGAATCATAATTGAGATCATAGGAAGAGTTTCTTACCTATTTGCAGCCAAAAAACCATATTAAACAGCCACGAAAATCTGCAACACTTCTCAACAATCTGATCCCCAAGCGTTGCCCTTCTCACGACGATTCCAATTCTCTCGTCTGATCTGAAAACGGTTAAGAAATGCTTCAGATATCGTGAAAACTCTCTTGGCCTCTTTCCTCCTCCAAATTGCGCAGAGAAGGGGGTGGAAAAAACTTATTTCTGATTTTGTGTTTAGGTTATGAGATTATTGTGTGTAAATTTCCTTAAATACCAATTTCCCTTAAATCCCTTTTTCCTTAATTATCCTTTAATTACCAAATAATCAGATTTTCCCTTAATTATATATACATATAACTCGAAAATATATATATACTCAATTAAATACTTAACTCCCATAAAGAAAAGAAATAATAATATTTCGTTTTCGCAAAATGACACGTCTGTCATGTCCCAAAAATCGGAATATTACAGATACAATCAATTTTTTAAAGAAGTCCGATAAGAAAACCATAGTACAGTAATAAATAAATGGGACGGTTGGCCAGAAGGACATGATAAGATTGAAAATAGTTGAATAGGGCGGTTTCAAAAGTACATGGTTGAAAAGAGCAAAAAAATATGTAGATGTACATAAACACCCATATTTAATATAAAACAATTTTTTTTGCATTCCTAACAGCCGGGTGAATCTAAATCAAAAAAAAAAAATCTTCCTAAAATTCGACGGGTCATAAATGGTATGATAAAGAAGTAACTACCTATTTAATACTCTATAAAACTTTTTTTCCATTCCTAAAAGTAAGGTGAATCTATCAGTTTTTTTTCTTCCTAAAATTAATTTGGTCATAAATTGTAACAGACAAGAAGTAACTACACACTGGAAATCCCTCTCCTGATATCTACGTCTCTTGATTGTAACGGACGGTGTTATTGATTCTGATTCTAAACAATTCGAACAAAGAAAAAAAATCTAGGCGACGATTTAGGGTTTTTATTTTTGGGGTCGCGGGTTAGAAGGACAAAATAAGATACAAAATAGGAAAAAGGACAAGAAAAAAATAGTGGTTGAGAATGACAAAAGCGCGCGCTATTACTACATGTTGCTACAACCACATGTAGTAACACATGTAGTAACATCGCGGCGTTTTGTCCTTCTCAACCACTATCTTTTTCTTGTCCTTTTTCCTATTTTAGATTAAAACTTGATCCTCACGACCTTTAACCATTTATTTTTTTACTCCAAAAGGAATGATCTCAACGCTTCTTGATTGTAACGCAATTTGTATTATCGCTACGATTGTAATCAATTCGATCGATCAACAAGTAGTAAGTTAATAAAGGGGTTGACAATTAGTAGTATGTTTTGGGTGTAACTACATGTACTGAACTGAATAGTACTAATCTTTTTCGATGTTATTACATTTTAATTGTAAATAGCTTGCATGCTTTTTATGTGTGTTACTACACTTTTTTTGATACTACACTTAATTCATTAGTTGTTACTACTTAATTTTCTGTGTTACTACATGTATTTGGTTGAGTTGTACTACTTATTTTTCTACGTTAACTACATATTTTCCTACGTTAAATTTCAACCTAAATAAGTTTTCACTCAACAACATGTAGTAACTCATGCACTAACCACATGTATATTAATTTACTACTTGTTACTATATCAATCTTTACTACTTGTTACTATATTAATTTTTTTTAGGTGTAACTTCATGTATTAGACTGACTAGTACTAATCTAATCTAATGTATGTTACTACATGTTTTTTTTGTTGTAACTACATTCTTTATATGTGTGTTACTACACTTTTTTTTGGCTGAAACTACACTCAATTTATTAGTTGTTACTACATATATTTTCCTTGTTACTACTTGTTTAGAGGTATTACTACATTATTCTTGGGTGAAACTACATATATTTGCTTGATCAGTACTACATATTTTTCCCGTTAAATTTCAAACAAAGTATAAGTTTGTGCTCAACAACATGTAGTAACTCATGCACTCACACACAAGTATATTAACCTACTACTTGTTACTTATATCAATCCTTACTACTTGTTACTATATTAATTTTTTTGGGTGTAACTACATGTATTAGATCGACTAGTACTAATCTTTTTTCGTGTAACTAGCATTAACACACACAATCAATTTCACTATGCACCTAATCCACACGGTGCGATTACACCGAGTAACACGTAGTAACATCAACATCATACAATGCAGTTACATTGAGTAACACGAAGTAACATCAACATCATGGAGTAACACCACTATGCACACTCGATAAGATGCAGTAGCGCATAATGTAGTATCAGAGTGAAAGTCCACATATAAAGTAACACATATTTCATATTTGGTTTCGTGAACACCCTCGAGGCAGTAGTAACACCACAATGCAAACACCCTCAAACGTAGTAAGACATAATGTACACAATAAACCCTAAACCCTGAACCACAGAACCTTAAACCCAAAACCACAAGCACTAGACCTAAACCCTAAACTTGAAACCTAACCACAGACCTAAACCCTAAAACCTAAACCTAAACCACAAACCTTAACTCTGAACCTCAAACTATGAACCCTAAGCTCGAATCTTAAACACAAACCTAAGCTTTGACCCTAAACCCCAAACCCCAAACCCTAAACCCAAAGGATTATGGTTTAGGGTTCAGGTTTAGGGTTCAGACTTTAGGTTTAAGGTTCAGGGTTTAGGGTTCAAGGTTTAGGGTTTAGGGTTTAGTTTTAGGGTTTAAGGTTTAGGGTTCAGGGTGTACATTATGTTTTAGGGTGTTTGCATTGTGGTGTTGTTATGTGCGAGAGTGTTCACGGAACCAACGTGAAATCGTGTTACTTCATTTGTGGACTTTCTTTGTGATATTATATTATGCGTAACTACATTCTTTGTATGAAGTGTGCATAGTGGTGTTACTACATTGTGCATGAGTTACTACATGTTCTAGGAGCTCAAAGGCCGTCGGGGTGATCTCACAAGTTGGGTTAGATGCTCTTTATTTTATTTTTCTTTTGTTTGTGACATTTTAAAAAAAAGGTTTTTATTTTAAGAAGCGGGTTTTTGAGTATGTATATTATTTTTGGGAAGCTTTACCATTAATTTTGGGCATTTAATTTGGCAATATTAATTCATATTAAATGTAGGAGGAATAAGAAGCACATTCAAAAAAAAAAAAAAAAAAGTAGGAAAAGTGTTTATAAAAAGGTGATTTAAATAAGGGTATATTGGAATATTCAATTGTCTTTTGTCCTTATAAAACAATATATTTTTCAGTGTCCTTTTCATCCAAATTAGATCGAAACCCGTCTTTCTCGGCCTTTTCCTAAATAAATAGGGACAATTCCATAGTGACGGTCCATACTACTGTAGTATATTTACATGATGATCTCGTATGCCCCAAATCACAATCAACCTACTTAGTCATTCATTGATGGAAGGAAATAATGACTACCGCCAGATGACATCCATTTATTGAGTTTGAAACAAACTCTCCGATATTCTCGATCATGTGTAAAGAGAATTCATGATAAAACCCACCAGGATCTTTGCTTAAGAAAAGATCGCAAATCCACGACCCCAAGTCGTGAAAGAGATATCAAAGTTTACATTCATGTTTTTTTTTTTTTTTTTTTTTTTTTTTTTTTCGGACCTATAATTCATAAGAAGCTTCTATAATTAATATTCAATAACATAATCTTCTTTAGAAATTTTGTGAATTTTCTTGCTTGTACTTTTATGGTCTTATATTTTAAGCAACCGATAAATGATATAAGATACAATATTAAGATAGTCGAATTTGTTTAAAAAAAAACATTACCGATGCTTACAAATTTGGGGGTTTCGATCCCATGACTGATGCATTTGTCAACTGATGGATCATGTACGCCACGACCGAAATGACATTAGAGAGGGTGTGCTCATCAATGAAGAGAAATAAGATAGCAACAAAGAGAAATAGCCCGGATTCAAAACCGGTGAGGGTGCAGAGTTTCATGGCACCTTCGGTGAATCCCATATCAGCAGAGACGTAGCTAAGCGCCGCCTCATTTTCTCCGATGTCAGTGGGTCTAATCTTCCAAGAAGATAGTGTTAACTCTCTAATGATTCTGAGATGCAACGAAATTCCTCATTTATGCACCAATGAATGTAAATATAATTTTCCAGTTGAAACATATATATATGTAGTAGCCAACTAGCCTTCGTTAATAATCTGAGATCAAAAGGCTCAATCGGCAGAGACTCGTGCTGATAATATGTTATAAACTATATGTAATTGAAGCTCTGAAATAGGAAAAGTACTAAAACTTTCTCGTACATACATAATTAAAAGAAAACCAAAGAGAATTAGAATATACTTAGTAACTTCATTGTTTATAAAATGTGGAAGTTACTTGTTTAATCATTACTCAACCTTATATACTCGTCTAATATATATGTCTCTCATATATATACATAGGTAGAAGTCGGCTTAAACATGGTCGATTTAAGACTTGTTTTTATCTATGAGACTATGTCAGCTTAAGATAAGTAGTTTCATCTTCTAAACTTAATGCATAATATTTGTGCATCTTATATTGTCCATCTTAATGCATATAATATTTTGCATCAAGAAATGTAAGTGTTGATGGACATCCACATCTTTAATATATTCACAACACTCCTCCTTGGATGTCCATTGCACACAAAAAATTATGTCTCGTTAAAACCTTCATTAGAGAAAAACCATGTGGGAAAAATTCTAATGTAGGAAAAAAAAAGAGAGTACATATTCAGTTTACTCCCACTGTTTTGAACATTTCCTCAAGTCTTTGAGTCGGTGCATTCCGATCTTCGAGATCAATCTCTCAAATGTAGCGGTAAGAAGTGATCTAGTGAATCATTCTGCTAGATTGTCAATTGATATGATTTCGTGAACATTAATGTCAAATTTCTTATGAAGATCATATGTGGCGTAGAATCTTTATGATTCTTTGTCCAATCGCCTTTGATGTAGCCTCGATTTAACTGAACTATACATGGTGCATTGCCTTCGTATAATATGACTGGCTCCTCTTTCTCAAAAAATAAACATGACTTACACGGATATAATATTGTGTCAATGATAATAATCAAATTCATTCTCTGTAGTCTCCGTGAATAGCTATCTTGGCATGATTTGAAGATGTAATGACCAAATATTGAATATAGTCGAGCACCATGAAATCGATGCATTGCCGATTTGCCGCTGGTAAATAAATAACCAATTTTAGACCTTGCTTTGAGGGGGCCAAACATATCCATCACCCGTGTAACCAACAATTCCACGACTTGCTTTGTTTTGATCTGAGTGGCTTAACGTATATCGATATATGGAATGTACCAAAATCTTGCTTGGACAAAACCCAGTGGGAAAAACCCAATGGGAAAAAACCAGTCAAGGAAAAAAGATTCATTAAATAAGCGCTTTTGTTGTACTGGTTGCCTCGTTAAAAACTTTAATTAAGAAAACCCAGTAGGCCAAAGCTTGGTTGAATGGAAAAAGAGTACAACCTTCGGTCTTCAGGACCAAAAGATATTTATCTTGTGCATGTAATGGAACTTTATAATATAAGTCAAATACTTATACTCAATCATTTTCTTAACTCTTCAGGAGTTTCACAAGAGATCCATATTTTCTCAGATCAAACCATATATCCCGCTTTTCGGGTACTTTATGCAATATATATTATGTATATCATACATTAAGCATGCTTGAGGCATTTAGTGCTTCTAGCATCTTATGTGCTTCAGACACTACATTCTCTTCACACGATTTATATATTAAGAAGCATATCAGCCTCATTTTATGAACCATGTTCATAATCCCAAATGCTATAATCATATTTCATCTATCCGAAAGATGATAAACTAATTCAGTTATCTCAAATCTCTCAGATTTTTATATATGTGGAAACAAATATGTCTTTCACACTTCAGGCGTTTATCATAAATATCCATACAACACCATGAAATATCTGATTCTTTAGGAATCATATCAAAATATTAACACGAATCAATGAACTTCAAGTTCATTTTCTCCCCCTCGTGTATGTAAAATCATTTTATTCATGATTTGCAGATCATATAATGTATATTGATAATTTCATTTTATCAATTCCACACATTCTCATTATCAACTTAGTCCTGTTGAAATTCTATTGCACTAAACTCTTAAGGGTTTTAAGGATTTCATTTTCATTATACCCAATAGAAGTACATCATTTCTCTTATGGAGTTTACCAAATTCTTTTGGACTATATTATCATCTACTCGAGCACATTATAACTCTATTAGAGTTCTCATTATATATTCATAACTTCATTTGAGGATTGACAACTTTTAACCAATTGGTCTATAATGCTTCCGGCATACTTTATGATATCATATTTTGTCCTTCTAGGACATCTATTTCAATAAGATCATTTGCAGCTGCTAACTCACCTAGAGTAATTAAATGCATCTGGTGATTATTCACAATTATTCTTTTATGAACTTCAAGTTCGTGTATTATTTTTACGAGATCTATAAATTTTACATTTACTTCCTCTCTTAAATTTGGAAAAATATTTTCTTCACAATTCATATCTATCAAGTTTGCAATAACCCTTTGTGAGATTCAACATTTCAATGTGAAATCCTCTTAAATGAGTATTGTTCAGGGTCAATTTGTAGTGTTTTTAATGATATATTTTACATCAATTTCCCCCGTATATGGATGTTTTTCATAGAAATCGAGCTTATAATCGATTAATTGAGTAAATAGTGTTTTTAATAGGTTAATTGCAAAATGTAACGATTTATGTGCTTAAATTGTGATTTTATGTTATTTTGGGATTGTGTTACGCTTTGGTATATTTTCCTATGTTATAGATACATATTTTGGCATGCAAGAGGATTAAATGATGAGGTTTTGCATGGAAGAGAAGTGAAATGGAAGGAAGATGGAGATAAAGCTTGGAATGAAGCTTTCAAGCAGCCGAACTTCCGATGCAGTTCTTGATATGATATACACTGATTTGACTCTCGACCTCAAGAGAATATTTGTAGGGCTTGAAGAGAGGATTCTACAGGATTTTGAATCACTTCATTCCGACTTACGAGGCCCGAGATATGAGCGTTACAAGTTTGGATGCTGTTGCTGAAACTAGTGGAAAATCCCGAAAACGACTCGTAATACGACGGGCTAGTCAAAAAGGCGTTTTCTGAAGAAGAGTCCTTAATGAAAGTTGTAGAGTTTTCCGAGAGCTTAATTATGACATTCGGATCATAATTTTTGGAGGTCTACAACTCAAGATATGAATTTTAGAAGTTTGAGTCCAAATTCAGAAAACGAGCGTCCGGAGCTTTTCTCAGCAGAACCGACTTAAACATTGAAAGCGGCCGACTTAAGATTTACAACCATAATTGGATAATTATTAATTCAGCCGCATATTCCTTGCCTCAGCCGACATACTTCTCTATTTAAACAGCACTTTTGCAACCCTAATTTGTACACAATAATTAAATATATTCCTGCGGCAATACACAGCACAGCAGCGGCAATTTGGCAGCTCAAGGCCGGTCACCCGAGCCTTGTGCTCGGGTGATCCGGGGTTAGATTAGATGTAGTTTTTTCCGTTTATTTCGTTGTTGATCCGTGGAGTTCATCCAATGTACCAAAACTATGTGAGTTTAATCTTTTAATTTATTCAGTCCTTTATTTATTTTCATGATGTTTAATTTGTTTTGTATTCTTTCTATGATCTTTGATGCTATTATGTGAATTACATCGGAAGATTGTTTGCTATTGATACGTTTACAACATACGGAAGTTGAGTAAGCTAGATCACCGTAGAAAGATGAGATTTTTAATCGTTAATTAGTGACAGATTAATCGGTTAATTATCTAGGTTGTTAGGTTCTAAAATACGGAAGTTAACCTGAATCTAAACCTTTGTTTTGTATGGAATTCGTTCTCAACATTCGGAAGAGGAGAGATCGATAATTGAATTCACTAAGGAATTAGGAATTCATAGCATGAGAAACGGATTCACTAAGGAATTAGGAATTTGGATCTCGTGTAAAGGTGAAACCACAATTTGAATTGAAATCATGAGATGAACTAGGATTGAAATCACTTGGGTTGTGCACTGTTTGATCCCATGTATCTTTAGTTTAGTTTAGGATGTGTTATTTTATTTCGTAGGTTAGATTTATTTTAATTGCTCTTTCGTTTATTTTATTTGTCCTTTCGTTTATTCGTTTTTCCTAAGTAACAATTGAAAGGAATTAGTGAAATTAGATTCAACATCCCAATTCCCTGTGGATCGACCCTGTACTTACCCTACTATGCTATCAACCACCCGATATTTGGTCGGTTAGGAGTTAGTTTGCATGTTAAGTATAGGTTTATAAATTTTCTTTTGTTTTTATGATGCAAAATCCGCCCAACAAAAGTGGCGCCGTTGCCGGGGAATAGGTGTCATGTTGAATCTAGTCTTGTTAGTTCTCGATTTTGTGACGATTTATTTTATTTCAATAAAAGTAGCGTTTAACAAATCGAGAGTTTTTATTTTTGCCACGTTTCGATGACCGTTGGGTTAAGAATGTGCAAAAAGTTTTTTTTACTCGATTTGTGAAACGTGAAGTGTAACCTAATCTAGTCTAACCCTTTTGTGCTATAATTTGATGTGGCTGCTCTGTGATATATGATGTGTGTGCTTTGTGATATAATTTGATGATCGAAGTATAGGGTTTTCGCTTTGTGTTTTCCTGCGTTTCGTGCAAAAATTCGATGCTTGGACGGGCGCCCAAGTAAGTGAACGCTTCGTCCATTTCTAACTTGCAGGTGAAAGAACGGCCGGGGTGTATGAACGCCGTCCGTTCAAATATTTTCGACTGCATTCGGTTTAAAGGACCGCATTTAGCGTCTATGCTTTCGAACGTCCGCCTGGGCGTTTTCAAGATCAAACGCAGCGTTTGAGAAGATGAACGTCAGTCGATTCGAACGCTAAGTGAACGTTCGTCCGGGGTTCAGTCCAGGTTCTAAATTTCTTGATTTTATTTTCAATGCTTTTATTTGATGTGGATTTTTCATTCGAGCTTCTGTGGCTAATTGATGTTTACATAGAAGTCCTGAACTTATATGTTTTTACCTTTCCATCTATGAATCCATGTTAGATAATTGATCAATTCTTTATATATGATTCATCTATGCAAGTTATAGTGACTGTCGGTTTTCCGTATGCTACGTCCAGGCCTTATGAGTTATATATGTTTAGTATAGCTAACTGTTGGTTTTCCATAATGCTATCACCTTTGACGAGTCTTAAAGCGCGTCTACACTGCATGTAATGAACAGTACTGTCGTTTATCGTAACATGTCATTATTTGGTAGACGTTTATTTTATACATGTCATGCTGCAAATGAGTGGGCTAGTTTTCTTTCTTTTATTTTTGCATATCACTTAGATGCATATCATTTAGTTGCATATCATCTAGTTGCATTGTTTCTCTATTTTCTTTTATTTTTCTTGAGCGTAGTTAACTGTCGGTTTCCGTAATACTACCTCTTTTTTTTTTTCATGATGGTTACTGTTGGTTTTCCATATGCCATCATTATTTTATTATTGCATATCATGTAGACTGCATTGTAGTACATTTTCATGTAGTTGCACCTAGCCTACGAGTTTGTGATAATTCCATGTATATGTGTCCATCTTTATGTGAGCATAATTTGAATATCTCTATAAATTCTTTTCCTTATGTGCTTTATTTGTATAAGTCTAATCTTTTCCCGTAGACTCTTTTTGCACTAATCAAGTCTGCAGGATACTTTCTATAGCGATTGTGCACTTTCAAGATGTATTCGGTTGTCCCTGTGATGCTCCACGATCTCATCGAGCTATGCAAGCAATCCCGGTTCTTGTTGGTTCCTCGAACTGCCGACATCCAATCGCCTAAGTACCTTTACCTTTTCTTTATTTCTGCACAACTTGAGGACAAGTTGCAATCTAAGTGTGGGGAAAGGATAGATGATTTATGTGTCTACTTTCGTTTGCTCATATTTTTAGTATTTCTATGAAAAGTGCTTAATTTTCAAATTTTTGTTATATCCCGAGTAGACAAAGGCATATCTTTGCTTGAGTTTATATCATTTTTGCTATATTCTCGTATATTTAGTAATTTTAGTTGTTTCACCCGAAAATCTTTTTCACATGCCATAGTAAATGATGAGCTAAATGTTGAAAGCCTACCCCATTTTAGTTGGAGATTTTTGATGATTATAGCATGTTTCTTTGCTTATGTACAATTCTTGAAAAGTTTAGTAGTTTGTATTCTAGGATTAAAGTATGACATCTTGTGAATATCTGTAAGTTTGAATGTGATAAGTGAAACGTGATTAAGTCTTTGCAATAGTAATAAATTGTTTACTTGAGGTGTTATGCTCAGTGGTGCATGTGCTACTAGAAAATAATCTTTTCCACCTTGCCAAATGTAAATCTCTAAGTAAACATAATTGTAATTGTGTGTGTCGGAAGTGGTTTATGATTTGGGTGAGGTAGGGTGTACCACGTATGTCCTATTCCACTATGATGACCAAAGCTCACGACGGTCGGTTTATAGTTGCCTTATGATTGGAGTAAGGTAGGGATTATCTTGAAATGTCCTATTCTTCTATGAGGCAAAAGCTTATATTCGATGTGTGTTAGAAAAGTGTGAAAAAGTGAAAATATTGAAATATATTATTATGAATAAGTAAGGACTTAGTTATCGTTAATCTTATACCCGGTATAAAGCGGAAGGATATGTTGTAGGGATTATCCTCTCGAGTCCATCGTAAATGTTTTAGATATTCTCTACTATTTCTTTTTGGGATATGTATGTTTTGTAAAGTGCCTGTTATAATTTTGAATATTTCTAACTTAGATGGGAAACCGGGCTAGTTTTGGTTTGAATAACTTTCAAATTGTGGAACTTAGTGGAAGTTTATTATGGCTATGCTAACACTACACGGGTGAACTTCTAAGTTATTGAATATAATTTATATTTGTATAGATGTTTATTTGTCTCGAGCTTGATCTTTGTTTTGTTTTACTCGAGGACGAGCAAAAGTTTAAGTGTGGGGGTGTTGTTCAGGGTCAATTTGTAGTGTTTTTAATGATATATTTTACATCAATTTCCCCCGTATATGGATGTTTTTCATAGAAATCGAGCTTATAATCGATTAATTGAGTAAATAGTGTTTTTAATAGGTTAATTGCAAAATGTAACGATTTATGTGCTTAAATTGTGATTTTATGTTATTTTGGGATTGTGTTACGCTTTGGTATATTTTCCTATGTTATAGATACATATTTTGGCATGCAAGAGGATTAAATGATGAGGTTTTGCATGGAAGAGAAGTGAAATGGAAGGAAGATGGAGATAAAGCTTGGAATGAAGCTTTCAAGCAGCCGAACTTCCGATGCAGTTCTTGATATGATATACACTGATTTGACTCTCGACCTCAAGAGAATATTTGTAGGGCTTGAAGAGAGGATTCTACAGGATTTTGAATCACTTCATTCCGACTTACGAGGCCCGAGATATGAGCGTTACAAGTTTGGATGCTGTTGCTGAAACTAGTGGAAAATCCCGAAAACGACTCGTTGTAACACCCCGATTTCCAATCCCGTCGGCCGCCGGTATTGGTCACCGTAGTGCCACTCATCACGACACACAGTCGTGGCGGTAACATGCAACATTCCACAACAGAAAGAAAATAAACATTCACCATTCATTATTTTAAAAGAAAGTATTAAAGTGAATACAAGTATCCTGAAAAAAATGAAATTATGCGGAACGTCAAAATCTTTAAAATTTAAAAATTCCAAATAATGTAGAAAACATGTGACTGCGACTACGTGGCTCTCAAACCCCGCGACATCCCAGCAACAAGCAAACGTCCATAGAAGTACCTGCTAAGAATCTGCTCCCCATAAATGGATCATAGCAGGGTCAAACAAAAGTACAAACCGTCAACTACAAAGTTGAGTAAGAATAAATCTAGTGTACAAAAGTAAATCCAACTCAAGAGAGGTACTACTACACTTATGAAGGACCCAACCAATCTATAAAGGTTACGACCGCCCATAATGAGATACCAAACATCACAACTAGCCACCTAAAGGTCCCGAATGTGCACATCCTCAAAAAGGTAAAGCCCAGAGAGGAGGGTCCTAAAGGTCATCCAATGGTACCATACTAGATGGACCATCACGTCTTTGGGGTGCAAGGAAACCTTCCGGGTTCCCGGCTTTGGGTACTACCCTATCCGGCCCGACCACATCACTGCATGCGCAACTCCCCAAACACGTAGGGTCACCAAGTCGTAAGGAAACCTTCCCGGGTTTACGGCTTTGGGAGCTACCCTATCCGGCCCAACCCCAAGGGTCTACGAACCTCAATGCCCAACACCAAGTCCCACAATGATATCAAAGCCTCTGACTCATCAAAACCCAACTTACCATACATATTCATAAGACTTATCAACAACCCACAAAGGAAGGAAAACAACATAGACTGGACGCCCGTCTGGAAGACCGAACGCCCGTCCAAGGACTCCACCTGGGCGCCCGTCCAAGCGATGACGCGCCCGCCCAAAACATCGAGTTAGATCACGAATGTAAAACAACCCCTCAGGCGCCCGTCCGAGGCAATCCAGACGCCCGTCCAAAAACAAACTCAAAGCGAGGCGCCCGCCCGAGAAAATACACGCCCGCCCACTTTAGCGAGTTAGATCTCGAATGTAAAACAACCCTCAGGCGCCCGTCCGAGTGCAATCCAGCGCGCCGTCTAGGATGAAATCAAAGCGCAGACGCCCGTCCGGGAGGCTTGGGCGCCCGTCCAACCGGGTTTCATCTCGAACCCTAACAATTTTCTACGTGATTCGATCCGTTTTCAACGAGCAAAGCCAATGAAAGCAACCCTTTAAGCCCAGAAAACCTCATACAAAGGTATCATATCGACTGTAGATTTTAACTAACACAAAAACACACTACTAGGAACGTTTAACACACCAAAACCGTGGCACACAAGCATAGAAGTCTTAAATTAAACTTTTACAAAGATCAAGTTAAACTTTTGTGAGATAGAATTATCCTTACCGGAATTGCTGCGTTTTGAAAGCCCTTGCTAAGCTAGAAACGATCCTCAACGAAGCTCGAATCTATAAAAGAAAACAACGACATCGACGATTTAATTCCTAAACACCAAGGAGAGATTTTTCTCCTTCCTCCTCACAAGCAAGTGGCGGCAAGGGAGGGTTTTGAGGCTGAAAATTTTTGCTTGGAAAAAAAAAATAAGGGAGGAAAAAGGAGTGAAAACCCTTTTAATTCATTAAGTGATTAAAACTCCTTTTTAATTACTAATAAATCCCTTCATAAAAATTATTAAATCCCATAATTTCCCGAATAATTAGATCCTTTATTAATTAATTAGTAAGTCAAAATTTCGGGATATTACATCCTCCCCCCCCCCCTTATGAAATGCGCCGCTTTGGTCAGTCTATCCACAACGACCCAAATCATATTATTCCCCTTAGGGCTCCTCGGTAATCCGCATACAAAATCCATGGAGATGGAATCCCACTTCCAAACCGGCACATCCAACGGTGCGAAGATACCACGTGGCCGTCGATGTTCAATCTTGACCTTCCGACAAGTCAAGCACTTTGACACAAATTCGCTACCTCACGTTTCATATTGGGCCACCAAAAGGTTTTCTTGAGGTCTTTATACAATTTGTCTCCTCCCGGATGAACCGAATAAGGCGTACTATGAGCTTCACTCAAGATCCGCCTCTTGAGTTCTTCGTCGGCTGGTACACACCACCGACCCTTAAACCGGATACTACCATCCTCGTGTAACGTAAAATCGGCCGCTCCATCAGTATCAATCTTGGCCTTCTTTGCCTCAATTACCCTGTCACCCACTTGTTTCGCCGGATCTCGGCAGTATAATTCGGGTTGCAAGGCGAAGTCGCTTTTATCTCCGCTTTCGGATGACACAAATATTCATGCGGTCCAACTCTTCTCTTAATCGATCCGAGCTACTTCCTCGCACAAGGAATGAATCGATTTCCGACTCAAAGCGTCCGCCACTACATTGGCCTTCCTTCGTGGTATTGGATTTCCATGTCATAATCTTTAATTAGTTCCAACCAACGCCTCGACGCATGTTGAGCTCCTTCGTGTAAATATGTACTTGGACTCTTGTGATCGAAAACACCTTGAAAGTTATTCCATACAAATAGTGTCGCCATATCTTCAATGCGAAAACCATGTTTGCCAACTCTAAGTCGTGAGTCGGGTAGTTACTCTCATATGGTTTCAATTTGCCTCGATGCATACGCGATAACTCGTCTCCGTTGCATCAAGACGCAACCTGAGACCATTCTTCAATGCATCGGTATAAACCTCAATATCCTCATTACCCTCTGGTAGTGCTAAAATAGGAGAGTGTAGTCAACCGTTCCTTAAGCGGTTGGAACTCCTCACATTTTTCATCCCACTTAAACCGGTTCTCTTTCTTCATTAATGCGATCCATCGGCCTCATAATCTTGGAAAAGTCTTTTACAAATCTTCGGTAATATCCAGCCAAACCCAAGAAGCTTGAATTTCGCAACATTCTTAGGTGTTGGCCATCACAAATCACCGCCTCTATCTTGCTCGGGTCAACGGATACACCGTCTTTCGAGACAACATGCCCCAAAAATGCCACTGCGTTCCAACCAAAATTCACATTTCGACGACAATTTCGCATACGCTTGTTTCTCCCGTAAAATGCAATACGAGCCTCGGTGCTCGGCATGTTCTTCCTTAGTCTTAGAGTAGACCAGGATGTCGTCAATAAAGACTACTACAAGCTGGTCCCATGTAGGGTCCGAATACCGGTTCATCAAATCCATGAAAAGCTGGCAGTGCGTTGGTCAATCCGAAAGGCATGACCGTGAATTCGTAATGTCCCGTGCACAGTACGAAATGCGGTCTTTGGAATATCCGCATCCGCTACCCGGAGTGGTGATACCACGATCGCAAATCAATCTTCGAGAAAATACGCTTCGTAGTTGATCAAACAAATCATCGATCCTAGGTAACGGATACTTGTTCTTCACGCGTGACGCGTTGTTCAGTTCCCGGTAATCAATACACAGCCGCATACTACCATCCTTCTTCTTCACAAACAACACCGGTGCTCCCCATGGTGATACACTCGGTCGGATATACCCCTTATCGAGCGCTCTTCCAATTGTACCTTTAGTTACGCTAAATTCCTTAGGTGCCATACGATAGGGTGCTTTCGATATCGGTCTGGTCCCGGGCACCAACTCCACTGCAAACTCTACCTCCCTCTGGGGTGGCATGCCTGGTATCTCATCAGGGAATACATCCCCAAAATCACGGACTACATCAATGTCCGCTAGTTTAGGATCCCCCGTGCTTACATCATGTACGTGACACATAAACAACGGGTGCCCTTTCTCGATGAGAGATCTCAAAGTCATCACCGGAATAATCTTCACATTAGGTTTATCCACAAATCCCTTGTAAGATACCCGCACCCCTTTAGGACCTCTCAAAGTCACCTTCTTCTGCTCACAGTCAATTTTGGCTTTATGCCGGTTCAACCAATCCATACCCAAAATAACGTCGAAGTTCTCGAGAGGGAACTCGATCAAGTCAACCGACAAGTTGACTCCCAAAATCACTATTGGTACATCTCTATACAACTTAGAACATGGTACTAACTCTCCTGATGGTTGCATAAATTTGCTGTCAATTACCTCAAATGTAGCTATACCTAACCTCAAAACATGCGAACTTGCTACAAAGGAACATGATGCACCCGAATCAAAAAGTACATAGGATAAGAATGAGTTAACTAGAAAATTACCCGTCACGACGTGGTTGCTCTGCTCGGCCTCCTCTCTGCCCAGTGCGAATAATCTCCCAGTCTGATTTTTCTCAGCCCCGAAACTGTCGCTGGCCGACCCTGATGGTCGGTTTCTGTTTCCACCAGTGGCGCAGTGCACCCCTGTCGGCTCGTGCGAGAGTACCACTCTGCTGCTGGTTACCCCTACCCATGTTCCCGTGTTGCTCCTGGAGTCCCACCCATGTTGCTTCCCGTAACCGATGCCGACCCGGCAGGTGTGGGAGCCGTAAAGCACTCATATCGTCTATGTCCAAACTTCCCACAATTGTGACACTGAACCTGCGCACCTGAACAATCGGTACCCGGATGATTTCTCCGGCACCGCTTTGCAATGATAGCTTCGTGGCCGACTAAACCCCTGGAGTTACCTCTCACCGGTGACCACCTTGCCGCCTGGTAAGGTGGGAATTTTCCGAAAAAGGACGGTCGATCTTGGTGGGTTTCGGAATTGCTCCGCTTTTCTTTCGCCTCGATTGTCCTCAGAGACGCTCTTCCTCTTGTTAGTAGTATATGCCGCTTTGACCTCTCTCCGAATCCTCTCAATGTTGCATGCTACTTCACACATCTCTTTTAAACTCGTGAAGCCCCTGCTTGCACCCATACGATCCCGGATCGCTAAATCTAAGTGTTGCTCAAACTTCACCATCTTGGCCTCTTCAGTCGGCACTAGCTCAGATGCATAAACTGCCAAGTCGACAAACTTCTCGTAGTATTCTTGGACAGTCATATCCCCCTGTCGGAGATTATCGAACTCCACCCGCGCACTCTTTCCTCTTGGATTCGGGAAAGAATTCACGCCTCAGCTCCTGCTTAAACTCAGTCCAGTTCAGTGGGACCAATACCGTTTCCCCTTGCTCATTTACAGTCTGAGCCAACCGATCTTTGTTAGCACCCCACCATAAATCAGCCCTGTCAACCAAGTAGAAAGCAGCTTGGTCGACCTTCAGTTCCTCTGGACAGCCTAAAGTGGCGAAAATTTTCTCAAACTCCCTAATCCACCGCTCGAGTCCCTTAGGATCTCCCTTACCATCGTACTGACTAGGCCTCTGCTGACTCACGGCCCTAGTCATGCCGGTGGTTGACCCCTGAGAACGATCCTCTGTCAGCTTGTTGACCGCCTGAATCAGGTCTTGATTCATCTTAACCGGTGATCAATCGGTGGTCCTCTCATTTCCATTCCTAGGAGGCATAGCTAAACTACAAAAGTAAACAATCATACATTCAATTATCACCTATATCATGCCACAGAATATTTCACATATACTAACACTTACTGTCCAAAATTAATTGCAACACACAGCCACATTGCCACAAGCATCAGAACTTACCGTACTTTCCCTACATAGAACTCAATACCTACCCCACACATCCTCACTGTGCTTATTTTAGTGAATTTATTCTTAAGGTTCATTTTAGGTGGTGGTCCTGGAGTCGAACGTCTCTGATACCACTTTGTAACACCCCGATTTCCAATCCCGTCGGCCGCCGGTATTGGTCACCGTAGTGCCACTCATCACGACACACAGTCGTGGCGGTAACATGCAACATTCCACAACAGAAAGAAAATAAACATTCACCATTCATTATTTTAAAAGAAAGTATTAAAGTGAATACAAGTATCCTGAAGAAAATGAAATTATGCGGAACGTCAAAATCTTTAAAATTTAAAAATTCCAAATAATGTAGAAAACATGTGACTGCGACTACGTGGCTCTCAAACCCCGCGACATCCCAGCAACAAGCAAACATCCATAGAAGTACCTGCTAAGAATCTGCTCCCCATAAATGGATCATAGCAGGGTCAAACAAAAGTACAAACCGTCAACTACAAAGTTGAGTAAGAATAAATCTAGTGTACAAAAGTAAAACCAACTCAAGAGAGGTACTACTACACTTATGAAGGACCCAACCAATCTATAAAGGTTACGACCTGCCCATAACAGATACCAAACATCACAACTAGCCACCTAAAGGTCCCGAATGTGCACATCCCTCAAAAGGGTAAAGCCCTAGAGAGGAGGGTCCTAAAGGTCATCCAATGGTACCATACTAGATGGACCATCACGTGCTGGGGTGCAAGGAAACCTTCCCGGGTTCCCGGCTTTGGGTACTACCCTATCCGGCCCGACCACATCACTGTCTGCAACTCCCCAAACACGTAGGGTCACTGAAGTCGTAAGGAAACCTTCCCGGGTTTACGGCTTTGGGAGCTACCCTATCCGGCCCAACCCCTAAGGGTCTACGAACCTCAATGCCCAACACCAAGTCCCACAATGATATCAAAGCCTCTGACTCATCAAAACCCAACTTACCATACATATTCATAAGACTTATCAACAACCCACAAAGGAAGGAAAACAACATAGACTGGACGCCCGTCTGGAAGACCGAACGCCCGTCCAAGGACTCCACTGGACGCCCGTCCAAACAGTCAGACGCCCGTCCAAAACATCAGAGTTAGATCCTGAATGTAAAACAACCCCTCAGACGCCCGTCCAGGCAATCCAGACGCCCGTCCAAAAACAAACTCAAAGCAGACGCCCGTCCAGAAAGTACAGACGCCCGTCCACTTTAGCAGAGTTAGATCCTGAATGTAAAACAACCCCTCAGACGCCCGTCCAGGCAATCCAGACGCCCGTCTAGGATGAAATCAAGGCAGACGCCCGTCCAGGAGGCTTGGACGCCCGTCCACCTGGGTTTCATCTCGAACCCTAACAATTTTCTACGTGATTCTGAGCCGTTTTTCAACAGAACAGCAGCGAAAGCAACCCCTTTAAGCCCAGAAAACCTCATACAAAGGTATCATATCGACTGTAGATTTTAACTAACACAAAAACACACTACTAGGAACGTTTAACACACCAAAACCGTGGCACACAAGCATAGAAGTCTTAAATTAAACTTTTACAAAGATCAAGTTAAACTTTTTGACAAAGATAGAATTATCCTTACCGGAATTGCTGCGTTTTGAAAGCCCTTGCTAAGCTAGAAACGATCCTCAACGAAGCTCGAATCTATAAAAGAAAACAACGATTACTGACGACGAATTCCTAAACACCAAGGAGAGATTTTTCTCTCCTTCCTCCTCACAAGCAAGTCGGCGGCAAGGGAGGGTTTTGAGGCTGAAAATTTTTGCTTGGAAAAAAAAAATAAGGGAGGAAAAAGGAGTGAAAACCCTTTTAATTCATTAAGTGATTAAAACTCCTTTTTAATTACTAATAAATCCCTTCATAAAAATTATTAAATCCCATAATTTCCCGAATAATTAGATCCTTTATTAATTAATTAGTAAGTCAAAATTTCGGGATATTACACTCGTAATACGACGGGCTAGTCAAAAAGGCGTTTTCTGAAGAAGAGTCCTTAATGAAAGTTGTAGAGTTTTCCGAGAGCTTAATTATGACATTCGGATCATAATTTTTGGAGGTCTACAACTCAAGATATGAATTTTAGAAGTTTGAAAACAAATTCAGAAAACGAGCGTCCGGAGCTTTTCTCAGCAGAACCGACTTAAACATTGAAAGCGGCCGACTTAAGATTTACAACCATAATTGGATAATTATTAATTCAGCCGCATATTCCTTGCCTCGGCCGACATACTTCTCTATTTAAACAGCACTTTTGCAACCCTAATTTGTACACAATAATTAAATATATTCTGCGGCAATACACAAAGACAAATGGCCGGCAATTTGGTAAGCTCAAGGCGGTCACCCGAGCTTTGTGCTCGGGTGATCCGGGGTTAGATTAGATGTAGTTTTTTCCGTTTATTTCGTTGTTGATCCGTGGAGTTCATCCAATGTACCAAAACTATGTGAGTTTAATCTTTTAATTTATTCATCCTTTATTTATTTTCATGATGTTTAATTTGTTTTGTATTCTTTCTATGATCTTTGATGCTATTATGTGAATTACATCGGAAGATTGTTTGCTATTGATACGTTTACAACATACGGAAGTTGAGTAAGCTAGATCACCGTAGAAAGATGAGATTTTTAATCGTTAATTAGTGATGATTAATCGGTTAATTATCTAGGTTGTTAGGTTCTAAAATACGAAGTTAACTGAATCTAAACCTTTGTTTTGTATGGAATTCGTTCTCAACATTCGGAAGAGGAGAGATCGATAATTGAATTCACTAAGGAATTAGGAATTCATAGCTTGAGAAACGGATTCACTAAGGAATTAGGAATTTGGATCTCGTGTAAGGTGAAACCACAATTTGAATTGAAATCATGAGATGAACTAGGATTGAAATCACTTGGGTTGTGCAATCGTTTGATCCCATGTATCTTTAGTTTAGTTTAGGTTGTGTTATTTTATTTCGTGAGGTTAGATTTATTTTAATTGCTCTTTCGTTTATTTTATTTGTCCTTTCGTTTATTCGTTTTTCCTAAGTAACAATTGAAAGGAATTAGTGAAATTAGATTCAACATCCCAATTCCCTGTGGATCGACCCTGTACTTACCCTACTATGCTATCAACCACCCGATATTTGGTCGGTTAGGAGTTAGTTTGCATGTTAAGTATAGGTTTATAAATTTTCTTTTGTTTTTATGATGCAAAATCCGCCCAACAAGTATCAACAAACATTACGAGATATTTACTCAATTAGGGAGAAATATATTATCTCTTCTGCAGATTAATGTCTTTTCGATTAATTGTCTCCTTTTGTTATCACTTCAGGGGATATCCTTAAAACACAATTAACTTGTTTGAGACATGCAAAATAATATATGATGCACAAAGCTCATTATTTCCGCATCATCTTCTGGATGACTGTGACATCACGATTTATTTCATGATTGATGTCTTTTGTGAAGCCTTATCAAGTTTCACCAGGTATTTTATCATACCACCGGCACATAACAAGTGTCTTTTCATGTCATGTCAATAAATATTTCATATGGTACTTAGCTTCACTATTGTCTCACTTTTGATGGACAATTTTTTTCTCTATATTCAAAATGAGTCTTTGTCATCTCCGTCGGGGATATATCATCTTATGAATTTGGATTACGGCCTTTTCTCAACTTTCAATTCCCGGATTTTTGGTCCGTATTTTATCTTTGTGAATTTTATATTCACTTATTCAAGATTTCAAAAGCTTTAGATGAGTTTCAAGTCATCTATGCATATCACAAGATAAATGATAATCTTCATATGTCCAAATCTTTTATTCAATGAACAAAATAATTTTACAATATACCGGGATGTACCAATGTTTTTTTAATTCCCGTGTCATAAACCCACTTCCGGTGGGATTTATTATGATGACTTTAATATCACAATGTCAACCACAGTAATTGATATAATTAGATTCAGTCACGTTCACTTCTAGGAACTGACTTGTATAATATTATATATCTCCAATATTTCATTTGGCCGCGTCTCATCAATTATCGGTCACGTTCTCTTCTGGAAACGGACTTGTATTATCATTTTCACTGATATTCATATATTTCAATCATATATAATAATACAATAGATAAGTAGAAATTCAAGAACCACTTATGGACGATAGTCAGTTGATGGAAGTAGAGCAGCCACCACATACAGATGAGGTGCAGACACATGCTCTAGAAACACAGACACCTCGAAGATCCACTAGGGAACATCGTGAACCCGAAAGGTACACTGACCTATATCTCATAGAAGATAAGGACCCTAAAAATGATGAGGAGGTGTTGATGAGGCATGACAAAGAAAAATGGCTAGAAGCCATGAATTCTGACATGAAATCCATGAAAGACAACCAAGTTTGGAACATAGTTGATCCCCCTGAAGGAATAGTTCTTATAGTGTGTAAATGGGTCTTTAAGAGAAAGATAGACATGGATGGTAATGTGACTACCTACAAGGCAAGGTTGGTGGAAAAAGGTTATAAGCAAAGCCAAGGAGTTGCCTATGATGAAACATTTTCACCAGTAGCTATGCTAAAGTCCATTAGAATTCTGCTTGTTATTGCAGCATACCATGATTATGAAATCTGACAGATGGATGTGAAAACAGCTTTCCTTAACGGGAATCTGTCTAAGGAAGTGTACATGAAACAACCTGAGGGTTTCACAAACGATGATGATAGGATGGTGTGCAAGTTGCAAAGATCCATTTATGGATTGAAGCATGCTTCTCAGAGTTGGAATCTTCGCTTTGATGAGACAATCAAACAGTTTGATTTCATCAAAAATGAAGTTGAGCCATGTGTTTATAAGAAGGTTAAGCTGGAATTCGCCGTAGTTTTCTTAGTGCTTTATGTAGATGACATATTACTCATAGGGAATGATATTCTATGTTCTGATCGGTTAAAGTTTGGTTATCCGGGAACTTCTCTATGAAGGACTTGGGAGAGGTAGCCTATATTCTGGGAATCAAGATCTATAGAGATAGATATAGGAGGTTGCTTGGTGTGTCACAATCCACCTATATAGACAAGATGCTGAAGAGATTCAGCATGGAACAATCCAAGAGAGGATTGTTGCCCATGTCACATGGGGTCTACTTGTCGAAGGAAATGTGTCCTAAGACAGAGGAGGAAAGGGCACATATGAGTAGGATCCCTTATGCTTTGGCTATCGGGTCCATCATGTATGCCATGTTGCGCACTAGACCAGATGTCTCGTACCCTCTGAGTATGACTAGTAGGTACCAGGAAAATCCAGGTGATGGTCACTGGATTGCAGTCAAGAATATTCTCAAGTACATGAGACGTACTAGGGATATGTTCCTAGTTTTTTGGAACAATGATTTGGTATTACGAGGTTACACAGATGCCAATTTTCACAGTCTAGATTTGTTTTCACGGTTAATGACGGAGTAGTTAGCTGGAAGAGTTCCAAGCAGGAGACTATTGCAGACTCTACAACGGAAGCCGAGTATATAGCAGCCTCAGAGGCGGCAAAGGAAACGGTTTGGATGAAGAAGTTCATTACTGAACATGGTGTGGTTCCCTCCATTGAAAGTCTAGTGCTACTGTACTGTGATAATAATGGGGCAATTGCTCAATCAAAGAAATCAAGGTCTCATCATAAGTCCAAAGATGTGCTACGGCGCTATCATTTGATTAGAGAGATAGTAGATAGAAAAGATGTAAAGATAGAGAAAGTCCACACGGATGATAACATAGCTGATCCATTAACCAAGGCATTGTCGATGGCGCTATCACTTGATTAGAGAGATAGTAGATAGAGGAGATGTAAAGATAGAGAAAGTCCACACGGATGATAACATAGCTGATCCGTTAATCAAGGCATTGTCGCAGGCAAAGCATGAGAAACATGTTCACATGCATGGGCTTAGGAATATGGGTGATTGGTTTTAGGCCAAGTGGGAGTGTTGAAATCGTGTCCTAAACCCAATCGGGTTGGACCAGATCCAACCGGGTCAGGTCATTTACATTCTATTTAGTTCATGTAATAACTTTATTATGATTAATAAAATCACTTTTGTTATTATATATTTTTGTTTATCTTTATGAACCAATTATGTTATTGAATATATAGTAACGTCCCTAGTGTGAAACTGTGAAAAGAGAAATCATAATAGTGATTATGGTTGATGAGATCTCGAGTCACTTTAATAAGTTTTATATTTAAATGTCTCTAGTCGTATGTACTGTCAAACGGGACATTGATGGTATGATTAGACTAGCACGTATTGGATGTCTTCTGCCTTATTGAATATAGGGATAAATCTCGTCTATCTAAGTGTAAAGACATTTGGGTATGACGTGGACGTGTATTAGAGAATGTGTACGTTAGACTGGCCCACTTACATTAAGTGCAGCAGTATGTGGCAGTTGTGTAATTATCATGAGACCAGAGTCTTCAAGGCATCACGGTGTGGATTGTCATGATTTGACATTATTGAGGTTTCACCAAGCCATGAGGCAATCATGCGGTAGTGCTTGGGTGTGATATTGAAACATGCATAGGATACATGTTTTTTCGTCCAGAAATCGTGTATCCTATTAGTAGGGGTGAATATCTGAAATGCCCTTCTTATAAGGAATGTCTAGCTCTCGTGAATCTTTGCAAAGTGGGAGTAAATGAGTTATTCTGAGAGAGAATGATATCCAGATTATAAGATACGATCGTTGATGTACTGACACTCGAGATACAATTGTATGGATATTGTAACAGCGATAGGATTCTATTTACATGGTAACTGTTTCACATGAAAGGTAGTAGTCATCGGTTTTGACTCTTCCGATGATTGGGGGTCACGGTGTGTTGCTAGACGCTGTTCCGTGATCGTTAGGTATGAAAGGCATTTTCGTAATTTTCACTTTATGTCTACGGCCAACATATTCGGAAGCCCGTCGGGTCACACACATAAAGAACATCTAGCCGGATTAAAATGCGGTTATAGTGATTACCAAATAAGGAAAGTTTATCTCGAATAGAAAGTGTTAGTGATTAAATTAATATGGTGGTATTTATTTATTATGAATAAATTAAGTACAAGATATTAATTATATTGATTAATTAAATAATATTCTGGATGCCAATTTATTGGCATATGGGGCGCCATTTTCTGGTGTATAGGATAAACTTGGATTGTGCAATTTAATTAATGGTGTTATCATATATTAATATCGGATATTAATAGATTTATGGTAATAAGATAAAGATAGTCAATATCAGATATTGACAATATCTTGGATTTATTTGATATAAGATATTAAATTAAATGAGATAAATCTAGAATATTTATTTTTCTTATTTTACTATTAAAATGTTTTTCTCTCATTAATGTACTAGGAAGGTTCTCCCAATCATTTTGGGAGTCATATAAGTGCCCCACCCTTTATATAAGAGAAGGGTTGGCTAATTTCTTTTGTACATCACAATTAAAAGAATTCTAATTTACGAAATAAACCGAGAGCTTCTTAGAGAGAGAGAAAAGGCCGGTCTAGCAACCGATTTTTCTAGTAGCTATCCAAGGAGGATTCCGGCGAGGTGCTCATGTGGATATTGATACAGACGGACGTGTGGACGCGTCTTGCGCGCACTACTACTCTCCTTAGACGGTCAAAGCGTTGATCTTTTAGATCAAACAAGGTAATCACCGTCTACTAGCTCAACGTGTTTATTTTATTAAGCGAATTCGATCTTGGGATCGAAAATAATTTTTAAATTCCGCTGCGTAAACTAATTGATTTCTTAACACCCACGACCCGTCGTTTTCATTTTTGGCTCTTGAAAGACCGTATTAATCGGTTGACAAATGTCTCGTATCTTTATTATCAACCTTTGTCTCTCCCACACGTTTGCCATCTTCAGTTTTTCTTCTAAAGCATGAAAAAATGGCACACAGTCTAAAGCCGATTCTTTTGGAGGTGGCCCTTTGATATCTTGGGTCTTCCAATGAACATCGATTGATGATAAAGGGATGCATCCGGGCTTCTTCTTAAACCGTGACATCTAATGTCTATACAAAAATCTATGGGTCTTTCAAATAGTACGTCTACATTCCTTATTCGACGCATTGCTATCATCGGTTTTTTTCAACTCATTATACAACAAGTCCAATGCATATAAAGTTACATGATGTTTAAGCTCTTTAAACAGCGGCTCATCCTTGAATTTTTCAAGCTCCATGAAAAAAGACTGCTCAAAGGATTTTTTGATGTTTCTTATCTCTTGATCTATCAAGAAAACGCTGGCTTCCCACTCCGCAACCAAGTCCCCAAGCCTGGGTTTTAGCCAATTTTTAAACACTGAATGCATTCCCTCGGCTCTCGAGGTTGATGTGTTTACTAGATGAAACACAGATTTCATCCATGTCGAAATGAATGTCTCTTTGTGTGCATTCAACCATGTAGATGAAATGTAAGTCATGGTGTCTTCACTAAAAGCCTTCTTACACTCATCCAACCGGTCATTCATCTCTTCTTCTGTGTTTGATTTAACAACCACTGTCCATGATGTCATTAAATCCTTCCACCCTTCACTCGTAGTCTTCGTCTTAAAGTTTGACACAAGACCTTTCTCGATATGCCACCGGCATAATAGGTTCGTTGCTTTGGAAATACCACCCGTACTGCTTTCATTAAATCTTCCTCCAGATCTATCACGATTTAACATATTCACTTGCTTTGGTCCTCAATTGCTTTGCAAAGAACATTCAAAGCCCATGTGTAGTTGTCTTCCCTCTCCAAACATAGTAGTGCAAATCCAACCAAAAATAACATGTCCGTAGACGTAACGCCAAAAATCTAAAGGGCGTCTTGTAATTGTTTGTCTTGTAGGTACAATCCATAAGCATTACAGAAGGAAATCACCTGGCAAGGGACAAGCTATCGTTATAGGCCCAAAAACATCCTTCACTATGTGCCCTCATCATGCCTACAATAAACGAATGATGTGGTCTTATCTGGCAAATTGTATACCTCTTGCATCACTGTCCGACCCCCTCGTGCGTTCTTCTTTATCATAGCATGAACGTTATAGATCGCCTTTAGTTACGTACAATTTTTCTTATCTTTCGTTCTCAACTCCCATAGTATATGTCTTGGCAAAATACCATTTATGGTCATTCTTTCAACAACATCAACTTGTTCTTTCTCAATCCGACCAAGGTATGAATGGCCCTCATCATACTTGAATGTTTTGTGATTATGAACACCATTCAAGACTTGTCTGGTCCACGCCTCCTTCATTGTATCCTTCATGGTTTTCAATAAAAATGGACATCCACATTTCCTTGTGGACGATTCCCTTGGCTTATTCTTTCCGGTAGTGCCAAATTTTTTCTCATACTTTCCTCTTTTGCAATGATCCATTGGCTCTCCACCCCTCTCAAATTTAATGTACGGTGCCGCTTTCCGGTCATGTCAATTCGATCTTTCTAAATCTTTGAGGTGTTTGGTGACGGCTTCATGCGTATCAAATACCTGTGACCAATAATGAATACAAAAGCAAGTTTAAAATACACAAACATTGAAATAGTATAAGTTTTAAGCACAAACATTGAAATAGTATAGGATTGATAACTCTTCACGTGTCTCATCCCTCAAGGCAACTGTGGTATCTCGAAGATTCTTAAGATATTCTTGATCTTCATCAATCATTTAATCATCCAAATGCTACAAAAAAAAACATACATTTGTATTAGCTACAATCAGATTCTATTGGGCTAAGTATAACAGAATAACATTTTCACTTAATTGTTTCTTACATTAAAATACTCATCGTCGTCGTCTTCTACTACCCTTGTGATCAAACTTTTCTAGGTGTCCAATATTACCGGCAAGTATACCGGGTCAATTGTAGTCTAGTAAGTGATCAATGTCGAATCCTACAAGGATTGTGAGGTTAAGTACCGAAAAGCTAAATTATTTTGGTCTAAGTTCACAAAAGACTAGAATGCAAATGGTTCTAAGATCAAGCTACTAAGCTGAATCAACTACAACAAAAACGGGTGATAAAATGATAAAAATCCTAGCCAAGACAATTCAATGATCAATTATATCTTTACTAGTATCATGGGAATGAACAACCTACCAACCTTCCAATAGTGTTCAAGTGTGTGTTATCGGTGCACCCCTAAGCTAGCAATTCCCCCTCATACAAGTGTTCGGGATTACTCTATTTCTCCTCATTGGCCCAAGAACCCTAGACTTAATGATTCAACATGATGAATTTCTTGGATGCAATGAATGAACGGTAAACCCCGGAGAAGAAACCGAGTTCCATTCAAGGTCGGTTTTACCTTCCGGTTCTCCTACCTCTTTTCTCACACCTAGAATCTCCTTTCAGACTCAACTAAGTGTGTGTGCATGTGTATGTGTGTGTGTGTGTGTGTCTGTGTGTGTGTCTGTATGTGTGTGTGTGTGTGTGCAAGTGTTTGGTCATGAATCTAACACAAACACGCAATTCAATGCAAATAGGAAAAGATAGCAACACATGAATCTGAGAAATATGAACTAACATTCTCAATCAACTAATAGAGATTAAAAAAATATCACAAAAACATTACCTTGGCTAGTAGAAGACTATCCACTCATGGATATGAATTCCAACATGTCAAGGTTAAGATTTATATCTATGAAAACAAATAAATCACAAGTAAAAGCTAAGAATTTACCAACTCAAAGCTATGAACTTAAAGAATGAAACTATCATTCAAATTCAATGGAGTTTTACACAAAAAGTGAGAAACTTGCAACCAATAAGTTTCTTGAAATTAAACTAAGAATTCTTAATGTTTACAAGTGGAATTAAATGCTACATTATGGGGGATTTTGGCTAGAGAAGCCTTGAAAGTTGGGTGCCTTCAAGCTTAAAAGAGAGAGAGAGAGAGAGAGAGAGAGAGAGAGAGAGAGAGAGAGAGAGAGAGAGAGAGAGAGAGAGAGAGAGAGAGAGAGAGAGAGAGAGAGAGAGAGAAACTATGGTGTGTTGGTGAAAGAGTAAATGGCCTAATTAAATGATGCATCTGCATACATATGGCATCCGCCAAGAAAAAATTGGCTGCCACCAAAGGCTTGAACTGCACCTGGCGGACGCCAAAGGTATACCGGTGGCCGCCAAACTCTGTCAGGTGGTTGAGGTCAGATGTTAGACATTTAATGCCAGTAGTAGATCTGATCTTCAAATTTGGGCGGGATATCTGAAATATTAGCGGACACCAACCATATGGAAATCCACTTAATGAGCTCTGACTGCCCTGGCGGACGCCAAAGGCTAATGGAGACCGCTAGGAATCTTCAAAACTTGACTTCCCACTCTTTAATGCGTCGAATCGAGCTGCGATCAAATCTATACTTTGACACTTCAACTTCTAAGCTCTTGAGCCTTGGTATCTGTGCTGCAAAACAAAAACACAAACATACCACGCGTAAATCCAATAACAAAATTGGCCAATAAGCCTAGTTAATCGACAAAAGAATTGGTTGTTATAATATTTACTATGTACACAAAATAGTCCAAATTATCATAATAGTTTCTCAAATTGATACGAAAACACCAATAAACGCATGAGAGTTGGGGGTAAAATATCGTAAAATATATCATCTAGTTTACTTACATCAACCACTCCGCACTTAGATTTTGATCGTCCTCGAGCAAATAAAGTGACAAAACAACTTAAGTCAAGAGATAGAGTCATACAACATCCAAAAATAAGTAATCAACTAGATGATGCAACCAATTGGTCCTATAACCACACATTAACCGCAATCTAAGGAAATAGTGGAGTGTGTGTGTGTGTGTGAATATTCCTCAAACTTGATACCAAGAAACCAATTATAAAATCATGCATGCAAGACTTATTAGGTGCAATCCATATGCTTAAGAATGATACCAATCTACATTAATAGAGGCATTCAAGAAGATAGGTCGGGTATGACTTAATAGCTTGTAACATTAGGCCCGGGTAGTTGGCTAATCGTAGGGGTAAAAGGATAAATCAAAGAAAATAAAGTAAGATGGCAAGAATCTACACCTTCTACTTATCGATCAAGTACCACTCCAATTAAGTTCTCTCCCAAACTTACATTACTTGGACTTGTTGAACTTGTCCTTCAAAATTGCTTCAAGTCTCACCATTTATTGAATTTATTCACACTTTATTGCATTTTGGACTTTTTGAATTGATTTGATTTGATTTTTTTAAAGAAGGATACCAAAAATCTTCAAACTTCATAAAATGCCATCTCAACTTGTGCCAATCAAGACTATCTAAATCTCAACACAACTTCTAATGTTATCAATCCGTGTGTAAGTCACTCTACTCATGAAATACTAGCAAGAAAACTAGGTCAATCGCAGATATATAGCAGGGCGAGTCAAGGGACGATCCCACAAAGACGATGCAACACATATAATAGACTCACAAAGCTAATTAAGAATACATATAATGGTCCTTAGACCAACATAAAGACATAAAAGTAATTGGCTTCTCTTTCTTTACCGATCTCCTAACTTGGTATGAATAATCATTATGTCTATTTCACCCGTAATTCTCGATTGAACGTAACGCATGTTTTAATTTAGTTTTAGCTACGAGTGCAATCTCCTAATATTACGCTACTTCCATAGGATGGACAGTAGGTGCCTATGTGCAGTTAACCTCCTTCGCTAGTTGTATTAACCCCAAACGCAATATGTACTAGAAAGTGCCGGCTCAAGACTGAGAACCTCCCTAATCAGCTATCGTGGATTGACTAGCACGTTCCTAGGGATTGATCCAGACTATGTCCTAACTAACACTTCACCTTGTAAGTCCTCCGTGTTAATTTACGAATACGCAAAGCAGATTGGCCAGATCTAATTAAACGTGGATTAAACCTATCGATCAACGTAGATGACGCCGAATCTCGAGATTTAGGGTTACCTAAGGTGCTTCGCAATTGAGAAAGAGACTGTTGCAACTGCGGGGGTGGCGGTTCTTAATTCTGGAATATCATCGTTCTGTTCAGATTAATTCTGGTTAATTACGGTTCGTTTAGACATGCAGATTAATTACATCGCGTAAATCTGAGCTAATCTACCATGATAAAAACATAAAGGAACGTTCAAAGCCTCATACCTTTATCAATGGCGGATCTAGCTTGATCAACTCAAGCTAGATGATGACTTGGAGATGAAAAACCAATGGAAAACCAAAGTAACTCTTTTATTTCATAAACTAAATAATAGTTAAGGCATTTTATATTGCATACATAATGAAACTGGTACATGCTATTTATAGATCTTGTAAACCGACCTAATAATCAAACCCTAACCGACTTAATACGAATCATGGCAGCTTTGATTTTGTGCTTCCAAAGTTCTGCAGTTGCGGCTGAGGATTCCGTAATTACGGGCCTAATTAATTGCCGTCTCTTTAGGCCCAGCATACTCTTCCATGGACTTCAGCATCTTGGCCTAATGACTTGTAATAACTCGGATCCATCTTTAATGCTCCTGAATACGGTACACCTGAAAAGCACGGAAAATGAGACAAAACATCACCATATTCACGGGATAAATGTATAGATGCAGAATTAACGACCAAGGAACCGACACTAAGAAAAAATCATGTATTTCATACACTAATTGAACCGTCACTTATCAATTGAGGATAATTCAGGGTAAATAATGGTGTAAATTATGGTACTAAATATGATGTGATTAGTTATCGCCACAACAATACATAGAAATTTACTAAACTTGCGGGATGCCAAGGGTATGTAGACCGAAATTGGGCTAAGGGTCGAATTATAATGAGGATAATCACGAATGGCTAGTTTCGAGTGGGGTCTCGTAACTACAAAGGCTGAGATTAGGACATGCGGAAATTACGTTTGGGAAGACCATTTGGCTATGGTTGGGTCAAAGAAGCGCCAGAACCATCATCCCTAACTTCAACTCCAAACACCTTTCTATTTCGCCTCAAAAGGATATCAAGCCTAAGTTCTAGTTGCTATGGAAGTAATCTTGCATGGTTGTATAAAAGTTTGCATGTTAACAAAAGATCGGAATATACGTACTCAGGAAATTCACACTACAATCAAAAGGTTCGCGGTTAAAATGCACTTACATGCCACTTAGGCTACACATTACGTTAAGTGCTTACTCTATCAATTGTAAAACAATATATTTTCACAAAAGGTGCTCAAACATTATCAAGGCTAAGTGTTTCTCAAGAATTTAATGAGATTTACCCGTTGTGAGACTAACTACGCTCCCACCCCTACTTACGAACTTGCATTGTCCTCAATGTATAGTGAGTGGTAAGAAACTAGTTAGGGAAACAAAAGGGAATCAAAATGAGCAAAAACGGTGACTTTTGGTGCAAAAGTGAGGTTGGCGACCGCCAAAAGAGTGTCGGTGGACGCCAAGTGATGCTGGACCAAAAAGCAGAAAAGTGCACAAGTGAGGTGGCGGCCGCCAAGTGATGCAGGACCAAAGAGCAGAAAGGTGTAAAAGTGGTTGACGAACGCCGAAGTGAAACTGGCAAGCTCCAACGTGGTACAAAAGGAAGCAAAAGCTACTGCTGGTGCATTGGCGAACGCCGGAAGTGAAACTGGTGGACGCCAATACTCATCAGAAGTGAAAAAGCAAGGGGGGATTTCATGCTAAGGGGAAAGCCGGCAACGAATCATCGCTAAAGAAGGAGCTAAGTACATATGCAACAATCAAGATAAAATAATCGCGGTACCAAAGCATTAGGATGGGGGAGTAACTACTGCCCAGTGACGTTCATATGGCTCTAGTAACGCCACCACCACTGACGTTAGGATGCCACTAGGCAGTAGTTACTCCCCCATCCTAACGTCATCCAGGCAAGCTTTAGAAACACCAAAGAAACGTCAGCTACGCCAGCGTTCCCCGAACGTCATCAACACAGACATTGTTATGTGTTCTAAACGTTAGGGTCACCAACGTTCAAACATTACGTGTATGTTACGTATTACTCGTTTAACGTCAGCCTAGGTGACGTTCATATGCCAAACGAGCATCAGTGTTGTTGACGTTCCGTGCGTCGGACATGGATGCTCGAGAACGTAACAGAACGCCGGTACAGCCCTAGGGAGGATCAAAAAACGCAAAAAAAACCCATAATTTCTTCCATAAATCAATTTCTAACATGGTAATATGCATGTTAGAAGTTTACCCATTCACTTAGGTCACACATTGAACATCAAAATAAGACTTTAGATTAGGAAATTACCAAATTTGAGGTTTTCATCATCTTCTCCAGTTGGCTAGAAAAGGGTATTTCTTCAAGTGAGATATCTACATCTTCTTCGCAATGCAAGGCTTGATTGATTTGAGTAAATTCAAGATCATGAGCTTTAAAAGTTGTATTGGATGATGAGGAAGGTTTCATTTTTTTTTTTTTTTTTTTTTTTTTTTTTTTTTTTTTTTTTTTTTTTGAGATGATGAAGGTGATGAAGTGGTGGAAGAAGATGGTTTTTTTTTGTTTTGTTTATGAATGAAGATATTTTGATGTTTAGGGATTTTATTTTGTATGAAAGTTAAGTTTGTAGGAGAAATGGATTAATGTCTTTTTTTGTTTTGATTAGGTGAGTGGATAAGATTAATAGAAGGATGAAAATGTTTAATTAATTTTTAAGAGGGCTAGTTTTCATTTACTAAAAGTTGTGGCATAAGAAGTAGATTTCTTATTATTTTTGTGGTGTGTGAAGTAAAAAAAAAAATAATAATAGAAACATTCTTGTGGTTATGAAAGTAATATTTTATGGTGCCGGTACAAAAAGGGTGTCACTAGTAATAAGTGAGGTGCCTTTAGAATCCATATATATAACATAATAATAATTAATTTAAATGCCATAACTAATTAAATGCCATCATACACCATGTATGGGCATTAAACTTAAGGCCATCACATAAGTAACTAATTTTGCATTTTGTAAATTGTACATGCAAGACATAGACACAGTATTGCCATATGATTTAAGCTTTAGAAGCTTCACGGCTTTGTTAGCGACAAATATAGCTTATAATGTCACATATAATGGCACATGTTGAAAATTAATCAAACCAGTATTCAATTGGGACTCATTATACAACAAAGTATCTAAACAACCATGTTTGTCATGATATAATGACCACGTCCAACCTGTGGGAAAATATCTAAAAGAACCATATATAATGATTCCGTCCGACCTACGGGAATAATATATAAGTAGCCATGTTTGGAACAATAAAGTGATGTCATCCGACCCGACTCTGGGAGAGGGGAATATATGAAGACTTATGTCTTATTACATAAAATAAGTGTATGCCCCAAGTATGCTTGAAATTTACTCTGGCGAAATTTCAAGGATACATAGTTGTAGTTCCCGTGTTGTGGTTTTACTTGGATAAGTTGTACCCGACATGCGAGCCCCGACCTACATGTCTTATCCGTTTCATAAACTCGTAATGTCTTAGACTTTATTCAATTTGTTGATAAGAACTTTATTTATGTGGCATGTTCGGGTTGCGCAGAGGGACCGAGTCATGCTCTGCTCATCTGGTAGAAAAGGACTAAGTTTTTTTACTTAGTTTATAATAAACGAAAAAAGATTCAGTCATGCTCAGCTCGTCCGTAGAAAGAGACAGAGATATATTCAGCTCATCCATGGTAAAATAAGAAATCCATAAAAAAATTGATGCCCAATGACAGAAATCCGAATAGCCTACTCAGTTGGTCCATAGTAAAAATACAGAAAGAGATTAAGGTTTACTTAGCCCATCCATAATAACGAAAAGAGACTGAGATATGTTCAGCTCGTCCAACATAAATAAGAAAGAGACTGAGGACCCACCCAACTCATCCACATTAATGAAGAAATAAACCATAATTGTTTTAAATTTGATGATAATAAAACTTCAAATGCTTCATTGATTATATACATAAGGTGTAAAGACTTGCTCAGCTCAACGAACGAAAAGTCCATAAATATGGAAAGCGAAAACTTCGGGTTGATGGTTGATATTTACTCTTGATTGTTCTTCTTGATAATGGCAGTATAACAACTCCTGATTGCTTCCATGTCACCCCTGACCTCAACAGATCCGCCTGAGATAGGAAATTTCATGCTTACATGGGTAGATTATATGATTGCCCTTAGAGCACTCATATCAGATACTCTTAACGAATTCTTTATTATACAGTTTTAAATACACGTTCTTCTAGTTTACAGAATCTATATTCAAGATGAAATGAATCAGACTCTCTATTTTACATATTGAGGTAGATATAAAGGCAAATTTACAGAATCTGGATGAATGCGGTAGATGTAAAAAAAAATTAGAGAACATGCAGTTTACAGTAAAGAAAAAATAGATTATCTTGTACAGTGTTATTTTCCCTGTTGAAATCTATAAGAGTTTTAAGAAGATTTACAGTATCTCTACTGCAAGTGCTCTTAGCTCGATAATTTTTTGTCTGCCCATGATGTTATAGGTTGATGTACCTTTTGATCACCACATAATTTACAAGAATAGTCTTGCTTTTAGGCCCATTTCTAAAGGTAGTATCAAGATGTATCATGCCGAGGGATATCGGTGGCCTCATGAAGCCAAATAATGGAGTTTTCACTAACATAAGACTCTTCTCTTTCAATTTCAAAACTGGAAGACGTTATGGTAAAGTATATACTTAGCGCTTTCGGTGTCAACACGATGCGTTTGACCAAGTGGTTATACACGATTGCTTCGATGGCAAGCCCTTCATTGCTCGTCATTAGAGGAATTGGATCCTCCGACCCATAAGATTTTTTCAGATAACTTTACTTTCTTCTCAGCTCTGCTAGTGTTTGGAGGAGTATGGCTCGAACTTCCAAGTTGAGCAGGTGGTAGGCCGGGCCCTTCATCTATAGTTAGGACAACACCTGTCAGCTGAGTGTTGTTGTTGGTCTCATCATGTCAGGAGACTGTCCGACAACAGTTATATATGTTCCGCCCATCTCGATCGTTGTTTTCCTGTCGTTGATAGTCTCTACAACTCTATTGCTGACCGTGCTCAGCTTGGCCGACGAGCTGGCCAAGTTTCCCAACTTCGATCAAGCCATCAAATTCACTCTTCAGTTGGCAACAATCCTCAATGTCAGGAACAACATCTTGATGATACTTACAAAATAGGCGCTCATCATGTTTTTCCCGAGGTAGCCTCTTTAAGGCTGAGGTCTGGCAAAGCCGTTTCTTTCAATATCAGCCAAGATGTAGGCTGATTCAAGGGAATTAAGTCATTGTCTAGCAAGGCTCCCATTAACCCAAGTCGGTCAGTAATGAGCAAGTCGAGCCGATCTCACACAATTTTCTCTTCTAGACCAGCAGATCAGTCCTTATTTTTGTTTGCTTTATCACCTCTTTCGGTCTCTCTTTAGCCGATTCACTTTCTCTCCCCGGCAGTGTTTATAAACGACTTACATGCATTTTGCTAAGAGTGGAGGAGTTTATTGTTAACTTTGAATATAGTCTCCCTTCTCCAAGACCTCCCATGAATAACGTCACCAATACATGTTCTTCAACATCCAGAGCCTGCATGGACTCATCCATAAACCTCATGTATTTTATCGTTGACTCTTTCTCCTTCCGTTTGATAGTGATGAGGTGAGTGGTGCTACTGTGGATCGGTCGAGCTTATATGAAGTCCTCAACAAAACGCCTTGCCTGCTCAACAGAACTGTCGATAACCTCTTGAACCATTCTCGGGCTTTTATCGTTAGATGACCTAGGCAAGCCTTACACCTCATCTCATCTGGTGCGCAGAATAAAATCATGCATTGCATGCATGTATTGGTGCAGTTAATATCAATGACCGACGATATGAGCATGAACCATGTCGGCTATAAGAAACCGTAGACGGCCTACGTCATCCGGCTATTATAGACAGATGACGATTTGCATCATATCGGACAGAGGACGACATGCGTCATGTTGATCGACTGACTATCTAGATAACCTACGGCTATATCAAGATGAGCCTTGCGCTGAGGTCTTCTAACGTAAAGCCAATATTGAGCTAAACCCATGTCACCCCATAAGCTGATGTGAACTTTAATACTCTTATAGATGTCCGATGAACGATCATACCAATGTTAAACACTCACTTTATTCAACTAAGCATCTTACACGGTTGCAACTTCTTAACCAAAGTTTCTTCCTGAATATACAGAGGATAGAGAACAAAATTCAACAACAACAAAAAAAAACAATACAGAACAAATGATTCATGCTGTTTAAACTTTTACAACAGAGCGCCAGCAAAGGAATAAACTCCTTTGGTACATGAAAATCCATGCACCTATATAGATTGATTTTCGCTGTGGGTTAGCTTTTATTTCTTTCAATAAAAACACACGTAACGGTACACAATGCATTTGCTGTCTATATAAAATCAACAAAATTTTTATCCCTCGCTCGTGTTTAGAATGATCGGCTTCATCTTGGGATGGAAAAACAAATTGGATTGGACTTAATTTGCTCTGTTTCTTTTTTTTCCCGGGGGGTGAGAAAACGATGACATATTAGGATGAATAATAAACGAATAATAGTTTTCAAGGATGTAAATAACTCTGTGACCATAATTTAGGACTGATGTGCCATTATCCCTATCGCAAAATTCACAAAAAATTTGTGTTATGTACACCCCTTGATCCTAGCCAGGATCCAGACGCTCAACTTATCAGAAAACAGGGTGAATTACTAGAATCCATTGGGTCTCTCACTGCTTCTGGCTGATCGTTTCTGCACATCTGAATCATAGTGTGTGAAGGCTGCATCCAGAGCCTGCAGAGCACAGGGCCATCGCTAGTTAGTTGCAGTTGTTACTCAAACAAATCCACCATAATTGGGAAAAATAATTTAGTTGGTGAGAACCCCGGGGAGTGATAGGTACACTCCATGGTGTACACCTACGTCCCCCCCCCCCCCCCCCCCCACCCACCACCACAAACGCACACAAACACTCCAAACTCTTAAACCATTTATCAACCAGTAGAAAACTAGGTTTGAGTGTTTCCTTGGTGGGGTGTGTGTGTGTGTGTGTGTGAGGTGAGGGGAGGGGGGGAGAGGGGTATAAATCCTTTGCAAGAAAGCGAAAGGTTGACCTGAACCATTGGTTGTACAAGAAGCGAAACTTGATGCCTGATATCCGATTGCACAGATTCTTTCAACTCCTAAACTTTGACAAAGACGACATAACATTAAGCGCCACACGCTTGTCAGTTGTACTTATGTGCATTTGCACCTTTCAACAGAAGACACCAATAAAACAAGGCATCCCCTGACCTTTTCCATCATTATCTTTATCCGTATGACATTTTCAGAAATAAAATAAATTTATCGCTGCTTATTTTACCCCAGTTTTCTAGAGAAATTCTGGTCCTTCATAATCAAAACAAATACCATTTTCTCATGTGTATTAGTCTCCTTACATATTGGTTCACACTATCACATTGAATATGAAAGGGTATAGCAAGGGGGGGCAAGCGGCTTACCTGTAGCTCTTTATCAATCTCCGCCATTGCATCCTTCAATCTGGTAACCTGCACATGAAAAATAACCTATGATGTATGTGAATTCCTTTGTGCTCTTAAACTCAAAGTATGCATTATTCCCATTTGCAGAACATTTGAGATATTTGTTAAAAGTGCCAACTCACCTAAAGCTACAAGGGAGAAATGTATTTTACACATTTATATCTTAGCCCCACTCCCCCCAAATGCATGACATTGCCAACAAGTGGACAAATGAAGAAACAAGGTAGCAGAGTTAACATGTCGAAGTAGCAGTAGTGGTAGTATTTGTGGTAGCAGACTTGGCATGCCCCACAATAGTAATAGTTTTTCTTTTTTCACAAACAGGATCACTGAGGTCTGAACTCAGGATTAGTTCAAGTCATTGGCTTATGAGAACAGCCACAAATGACTACTCACTGACCTTAGTAAAGAGGTATTTTGTCGTGATTGGATACGACGACCAGAAATGTTTCAGCAATTCTTGGATGGACGCCCATTGCTGCATGGGATTAAAAAATAAAAACAAAAAACATCCTACCGGATGAGCTACAGAGATAACATGCAAAGCATCCAAATATATATATATATATATATATATATATATATATATATAACTAACTACTAAGTACTCACCAGCAACAATTCCTCTTTGGTAATACTAGGTAACCTGTCTAAAACGCTCTCGTGTGGGTTCCTACCAAGATTATATTTGGTGCTTGAAATGTTCTGCGTCAATCCACTGAAGACCTATTATGATATCAACGATTGCATTAGGCATCGCAAGTAAATATATTTAAAACAGCTGTGAACTTTATGTCACCTTAAAAGCAACTTCGGACTTAATAACAGGATCAGGCAAATTCCTGGCTTTGACCTGAGTTTTTAACTCAGAAACAAACTCCTTTAATGAACCGTATGCTTCATGCGAGCTCACACTGTATTTTAATTGTTTTCCACCTGAGCCCGTATCACCCAGTGCCTTCAAAGCATTGACTTGCTGAGAATCAAAATAGTCACGAGGATCCTGGTTCATGAATGGAGAAACAAGAGGTATAAGTCATATAACTCAGGAACCTGTAGTTTATGGAGTGATAAACGAACCTCAAAACTTTTTTTTTGAGGGTCAACGAACCTTAATACTAAGTGGTGCAACTGGAGGATCCTGGGGCGCCTGAAGATCCTCAATCTCAGCCATTCGTGAAGTCCTCTCTGACCGTTCTTTGTCCGTATTGGCATCAGGTACCTCTTTAGCTAATTCAGCTAAAAGAGAAGATAGCCGACTGTTAATTTTACAGTAGATAAGTGGATAGAATGAAGATGGAAATGAAGTGCTTCTAACCCTGATTCGTCCTTGCAAGTGCTTCAGCAACAGATCTAGTGTCCCCCAGCCCAACGTCTACAACCAATGATCCACCAAAAAAGGAAAGAAATCAAAGACTGTAGAACAGAGAGAAAACTCCAATCCAAAAAAAAAAAAAAAAATACCAATGACCTGATGTCAACAAAATAATTAACATGCTCTTACGCTCTTTGATGTATGTGGACACACCAACCTAACAATAGATTGAGGCATCCTGTGATTCCTCCCGTGGAATATAAAGTACAATGTAAGCTTACTTTCTTAAAGTAAACTTATATTGTGATACTTCACAGGAAGAACCACAGGAGGCAACTCAAAGGAGGGTATCTGCTTTCCACTAACAAGGTATAGAACATGTCCTTTAAAAACGAACTGACTGGTGCCTCTATCATGAATACACCTAGGACTAATCTGAAATCAAAGAGAAGCATTTTTGTACTTGTAAATGGCGAGGCTTTCCTGTTTTTTAGTGAACAGCCTGGATGGGCGGCTTGGGTGGGGGTGAGAGGGGGGGGGACAGAAAATTAGCTTTTCTACAAGATACATCCTCACCTTTCAAAAAAATAAAAAAAATACAAGATACATCCTCCAACAAAACTTATAGGGAATGCAAATCAACCATTTTCTTTTTCCATTAAATCCATCAGCCATATTTCGTAAATCAGAAAGTTCCTACATGACAAGGAATCTAGATGGAGCGATAAAAGTTGTTGCCGCTGTGACTGTGACTAGAGGTCAACGCGAAAACATCCAGTTATAAAAATATAAAGTAAGTATGTTTACGATAGGTCAAAATGGCCCAGGCCTTCCTCACTCCTCAGACTTAGCATAGGCAATACCCTTTTAAAAAGCTCCGATGCTATGCAATGGCTATGCTATAATAGAGAATATTCTCTATGAGAGCACTTAGAAAGCCAGACTAAATCTTCAGGAATAAGATATACTGAGATAGGTCTAAATTACTACTTATAACAAGGCCAAATACTTTCATTGAGAGATGTTGGAAAAGTTCAATATGATTTTTGTGAGTGTCACATGCTGTGTATGTTTTTTGGAGACGTGTCCTAAGACACAAAGGTTCTTACCTATAACTCTTCCCTGAAGAACCACTGCTCCATGTTGGTTCAGGTTTTGCGAGAAAGATCTTCTGTATGGTTCATATTGTGGTTCCAAGGAAGACAGAGGCTTGCCATCATCACGAGCTAGCCCATGGTCCTGCATTAAGAAAATAATATCTATAAAAAAACGTGTGCACCTAATGGTATCAGCAGAAAGCAAGCTACATCCATCAAATTTAAAAATAGTCCACACTAAAAAACACAATATCAAGTGCACACCCTACCACTTCTCTTCTGAGAATGATTCTCTTCTGAGAATGAGGACAAAGGGAAAATTTAGTTGCTCAATGTTAATTAAGAAACCATAAGCTTCTACGGGAAGAAACAAACAAAATCACACAACTCAGGAAGTTGATCCATATTGTTGTAATTTTAACGAATATATATTACCGAAACTAGGGAGACCAGAGAGTATTCTTTTACATAAGACAAGATAAACAGAAGTAAAACAAATAACTAATAGCCGTTGTGACTGAGCCAGACACCAACTCGATATAGACACACACATTGACTTCACGACACTCACCATAAGATGTGTGTAATCATCTCCTTCATCAGCTTCCATGTCCAATGTTGGGTCCACCCGACGGATCTGAATGACATTGACAAGAAAACTAGTATCAAATGTGAACACATGCACATAGAACCTCTCATCATTAAACATTTCAGGTAAAGAATAGACCTTCCTCCTTGCTTCATTCACTAACATTTCATCTTGCTTCAAAAACACAGCAAGTTCCTCATCTTCTGCAGCCTCTGCTGCAGCAAGAACAACATTTTTTGTGCTATGGAGATACTCAGCTCTAGAATACTTGGTCCAGAACTCTTTTTCTGTCATCTAAAATGCAGAAAAACCACCGAACACAGCATGATTACTTTGAAAGCAAGGAACAGATTAAGAGGATTGCTAAAAAAGAACTTAAGGTGGCAATACAAACTAAGAAACCATGCTATTAAGTGGGAATATAACAAGTTCAATTTACCTTATTTGGCACAAACTTCAAATATGCTTTTCGAACAGCTGGTTTTTCAGCAAAAATCTGAAATATCAATAAACTTATGAGAAGTAATGACACCTTCTAGTTTAAATTCCAAAAAGGAGTTCTAATAGCTTGGAAAAGTCCATAAGGCAGAACAGAATGCAGTTTGCATTCTGAATACACCAACATGTCATTCATTCTAATGTAAAATTGTACATCAGGTGGAAAAATAAAATTCTCTTCGATATAATATAAAGACTAAAGTACTTATTTCACTTCCTCTGGACTTTTCGAACCCTCTAATTTTTTGGAGAGATCATTTAATGTTTTGCATGGTCATAAATCATTGCAAATCTCCACTATACCCTTTTGTAGATTGTTTAGTTATTCAATCTAAATGCATTTACTGGCTTAAATAATTAAAAGGGCTATATTAGAAGCAAAGTTAATTTTGATGAATATTTTGTAAGAAAATATGTTTTGCGACATCCATAAAAGGAACAAGTCCCAAGCAGAATGAGCTTGAAAATGAATTCAAAAGGTGTTTCCTTCAAAACAATATTGTGTGAAATACCTAATGCAAGGCATCCTGTACCTGATGGATGATCTCCGGCGTCAAGTTAAACGTCACTTTATTTGACTGAAAGCACACAGAAAAAGGAAAAACAAGGCATTGAATTAGTCTGCTAAAATGTAAATTTCCATGATTTTAGTTTCAATGTACAGGAAGATTGGATCTACCTTAACCCTAAACAGGGTGCGCAAACCCCGTTAAAAAATAAAATAAGTTAAGTTTTACATAGAATTTTTTTTTTTTGGTTCCTGCTAAAATACAAATTTACACTTAAATTAATTTTGGACCCCCCTGAAAAAAAAATTCTGGATCTGCCACGTGGACGACTCCAACCTACTGAGATGCAAATGTACGTAAAAGTGTACACAGACCGTCGTATATACCTGACCATCAGATAAGGGTTTACTACTCCACATGTCATTTTTCAAAGCCACTCGTTGTTTTGGTCGCCTGCTATCGTTGTGCTCCAATAATTTCTACAGTTGATGCATACGATAGGAGATGTTAAACAAGTGAAACAGACACATTTCATGAGAGTAAAACCAGAACATGAAGTTCTCACAAGCAATTCCCACCAATTCCAAGACTATCTGAATCAGTAACTTGTTTTCAAAAGTAAAGTCGACTATTTTGTTCCACGTGCACAAATTTATCTCGACTACACTTTTGACCACATTAATATCAATAAAGGGTCTCAAAGGTACGCTATTCAAGATCCTGTACACCTAGCTTTCTCCACGTCCAAAACAAGGCATTAAAGGTGAAATTTCCAATCAACACAGGGAAAAATTAAATTAGCTAAAAGCTTATGCTTTACTTGCTTCAGAGACTAAGCAGGTGATTACAGCAACATGGAACTCATCTCAAACAGAGCACCAAGAATCATACGGAAATACAGAGTATGATTCTGCATAAAGCAAGAAAACAGGTTGGGAATATCCACCGAAAACCCCTCAAGTCTTTCCAAATACTAACCTTCCTTGGCGCCCAAAACTCAGCTTCAGACAAAATCTCTCCAATGACAAGTTGCTTGTGAAGTTTCTGTAAATTGCTGCCAATTACAAATTTTAGCAGGAATATCTAATGCCAGGGACAGACATACCAGAAATTAACACCCAGCTCAGCAGAATGAAAAAAACATCTCAATGGCTATAGTATACTAATGGTAGGATTTCAGCAACTGCAAGTACCCAGGAATATTGTTTTCCCCATGCAAAAGCAATAACATATGAACCTACTGACCCAAGATTCAGATATGCATCCAACATCTAACCAAATTTGATCCTTGTGTTCTACCTGGCTGAATAATGGAAATTGACTTTGAACCAAGAAGAAACATTGACATCAACAACTCACACTAAAAATATAGCTCCAGTAATTTCTTCTTTTTATGTGTGTTTCGGTGGAAGGGGAGCCCTGGCGCAGCAGTAAAAGCTGTCAAGAATGGCCAGAAGCCATGGGTCCAAGTTGTGGAAACAACCTCTTTATAGAAATATAAGTTAACACAATAATAACAAACCTAAATAGCTCAAATATTCCCCAGACCCCACATAGGCAGGACCTTTCCATGCACCGGGCCTATTTGTTTTGTGTGCATGTGTGTGCTTCGTAGTTGATAAAGCGCTAGGTGAAGCCTAGGTAAGCTTGGGTTGCCTGATCGCCTTGGTCGCCAGGGCTTGCCTAGCCATGCTAAGCGATCACGGAAAAGGTTGACAAATAGAAGCCAATTGATGAGAAAATCAGTAAAAGTGCACAAAAGGGCCAATTCCTATGAAACAAGTATTCAAATGTGCCTTGTGAGCACAGTAAGCTCTGGCCACATTAAACATTCTCAGGAGCCATCATATGTAGTATATCCTAACCACCCAGTGATATCAATTAAACTAGCCATACATGCACCAACTCAGACAAGAATACTAAGTAGTCAAAAGCTTCATCATTAGCACACACGCAACCCCCTATTCGTACAACATCTTGCCGAGGCGGCGCTCACCTACCTTTTAGGCGCTAAGTCCTCGATTCTCACCTAGGCGTCGCCTAGGCCAGCGCCTTGACAACTATGGAGTGCTTGTGTTGTCAATAAGGCTTGAGTTGTTTTCTTTAATTGGAGGGAGGGGGTGTATAAAAAACAGGGCTCATAATGGGATTCATAGTACAATATTTCCTAGGACACCCTTTAAATGATATTAGGACAAAAACTTTTAAATGCTAGACGGAAAATCACTTCTGATTTCTTAAACCAATTGAAGCTGCAAGGGGTAAGCATTTTTACCTATCATCCTGAAGAAGCTTAATACGGCGTTCCATTTCTGCAGGACTAAGCTGTTCAACTTGAAGTGGGACAGTCGATTTTTCACTAATTGCTTTCCCAACCTCTCCAGACATCGCAATGGCTGTTGCTGCTCACATAAAAGATTGCACTATATTCAGGCAAACAAGTCTTAAAGATCAATCCTAATACTATAAAAAAGCACGCTACATGAAATCAAATAAATGAAACTTCCTAAGTATCTATTGTTCCAGCAAGATTTTTGTCCAACACTCGCATCATACACTATGAAATTTCATTCGTGATAAAAAAAAAATAGTACAGTACACAAATAGGCCAATAATTCTTTAAGAATAATGAAAAGCGCCAACTGGCTAACATCAAAATCAAATATGAAGATCTGGAACTCAAAAAGAATGAAAAATTCACCCAAACTAATATGGGATTCATGAACCAAAGAAGCCAGGGTATCATGCAGATTACCTTAGCCGATACCCACAGTAAGTAATTATAAGAACATAACATGACATCACATTGTTTTAGGGGCCATTTCTGAAGCAAATGATAGCCTGTCAGGTATAAAGGGAGCGTGATTGCTCAAAGATCTCCCTGTCTCCCTTAATCTATGGACTAGAAAGACCTCAAAGATAGAGAGGATATACAGATATACTGAAGCAAAGAAAATTCAAAATGAAAATGTAGAACAATTACTCGGCGTGTATCATTACCTACAAAATCCCTGCAAACATCTCGATCGGAAAATTATCAAACTCAAAGATATAATTCACACCCTGTAAATTGCAGTGCATAGCTGGTTAGTAACGCTCTAAACTTGAAAAGGCTACACTCAGACCTTTAGTTAGAAATAACATTCAAATAATTTTCATTGACACCAACCTGATCCTGCGAGAGATTAAGAAGGGCTTGCTTGGAACCATCCTTGGTGAACTTGTGCCCTGGCAATAATTCACATAGGAGGCAAAAGAAGCAAACATCTACTTCAGTGCAACACAGATATTATAGAGGAAAAGTACATAACCATTTGATATCTAATTTTCTTTCCTAGGACTTCTTCTTTCCCACTACCAAGTCCCAGCTAAAAAATTGGAAAAGAAAAATCCAAAAACAAAGATAGTAGGCATAAAGAAAATTCATTTGATGTCCTTTCATGGAACCCTCCAAAATTGCATTGGTTTATCCTAAAGATCTCATTTTCAATTGGAATATGGTCATTTTCCAAGCACAGGATCTTTACCAAGCATCTATACATGAATGGTTTAAGCCCGCAACTCATAATTAATTTGTCAGTTTTTCCAATCCTCCCAAGGGTGGTCAAAAGGAACACGAGAACAAAACAAAATAAGATGAAGTATCACCTTTAATAAATCTAAACTCAACGTTGATTCTGGTAGATGAACTTGGATCATTAGGCATAAAAATGCACCTCTCTTTAGTCTGCAAAAAGATGACCGTAACACAAGATTAAAGCAAGCAATTTCATCCCTAAACGTTGATAAAACCTAGAATCCCCATTTATAAGCGGTAATGTTCGTCCAATTAATTTCACGCAACAATGTCATGGTATGCAACAGCACAAACTATAAAACCCTGGTGGAGAATAAAATACCAATTTCAGAACACCGGGGACGCCGGAATCCTTGACGGATAACTTGTATTTTGCACGCTTAACCACCTGCTTATCCGTCATGCTCAATGATCGATGTATATATTTTAAATATCAATCTAAATGGAGTTCAACTGGAATCAAATTGTACCGGTATGACAACTTGAAGTTCAGTATAAAACGAAAAACAAGAAATCATTGATCAAATTTGCAGTAGTAAACTAATGATGATCTCAAATAGTGTAACAAATCAACCAAACGTCCTCAAAATCTTGCTGCAGACGAGAGTGAAGCTACGCTCCTATCTTGCTAGGGCTGGAGCGAAGATTTAAGATATATGAAGGGAGGAAGGGAGCGATATATTTTAGTTTATAAAATTAAAAATAAAGTGACGTAAGCATATTATTCTTTTTTTTTATTCCTTCAGATCCACTAATTTTAGGGTGGACAACCAAATCAGCCGTTTAAATCCATTGGTGGAAAGATTTTACATGTAGGAGTCCAATTTAAAAAGTTGAATTCCTAAAGTTCGCTAACTAGGTTTTACATTTGGACTAACATAAAATTTGTAATTCAGATTTATAAAGCAGCTGTCGCATATAGCGAAATTTAAAACAAAAAAAATTAGGAAAAATTATGTTAAATATTATTTAATAATTTATTTTGGATTGTATATTAATTGATTTTGATTGATCATTTGTAATATTACGATTCTATTTATTTGTTGTATTCATGTGGCTAGAATGTCTTATAAATCCTCTTATCACTAATTGAAATAATCTGTAAAGCGATTTTTCATTCTTAGTATTTTGTATTTCATACAGATTCTTATACTATTATTACATTAGTTTTATAAGAAGTAATTTTCCATTCTTCCGTACTTTGTATTTTTAGCATTCTTATACTATTATTATCTTAGTTTTATAAGTCGAGATTTTTGTATTTCTTCTAACATTCTTGGCTTTATTATCCTCTTAGTATTATAAGGCGTTATCAACACATTGCCCAAGGAATCATTGATGATCTAAGTTGAGGTAAAATTTTGATCATTTTATTTATACTTTATATGTGATGCCAATTGTGTCATACAATTATAATATTATATACCATATGTTATATGAGTATAATATCGATGGTAATTGATATCAATCACTCATATGAAGCCTTGAAAGCTATATTCCTATAGACAAAAGAGTTTGTCTTTTATGCAAATCGGAAAAGAAGATATGATCACATGGAGTTGATCAATGTTTGAAACGAGTATAAAATGGACCAGAAATCCATATGAAAATAAAAGCCTCGTAAAAGTGAAATATAAAATTCACATAAGCAAGCATGTCATAAACCGACGAAAGTGAATATATTAACATAGATGAATTTCAGACGTGTCAAAAATTCGTGAAAGTGAATTTGAAATTCATAGAGAATAAAAGTACGGACATGTCATTCATATAAATATATTAGGTGTAACATCCCGACTTCTCAGAAAGAGTAAAGTGGTAATTGGGTATGACCTAATTATTATTTATCATATTTAATTAATTAGAAAAGGATTTAATTAATAAGGATTTAATTATTAATAACTATATATAAAAAGGAATTAATCTCCTAAATCATCATTATTAAATCAGGTTAGTCTTCTGGAAAAAAAAAGGAGCAACGACACAGAGGAGGTGACAGACGCAGAGAAGTTTTGAAAAAGGGTGAACGTAATCGTCAACCGTGCGGCTAATCTGTCAGGATTTTGAGCAGGCTGCAGTAGAAGAAATCGATCACTGGATGAAGATAGTCGTTTCCATACTCTTCGTTTTCTAAACAGTAAGTTTTCAGTTTAGCCTTAGTTTTTTTTTGTAACCGTTGAGTTTGATCTTCAAAAATTCATATCTTTCAATCCGTAGCTCTGTTTCGCAGCCATAAGTAGTCAAAACGATCGTCTTGGAGCGTAGATTGTTCTAAAAATAGTTTCACACCAAGTAATCCAGGTAATCATCAGTTTCACACAATTTTTCATTTTGGGTTTTGCAAGAAAAATAGGATTTTAGGGCTTACTTGTTGATCGAATAGGTTTTGGGTTTGAGAATCAAGAGTTGTAGCAGTTGCTTGGCGTCTATGTAGTTGCTTTCGGTTTTGCTTTCGGATGAAGGAATGATTTCTAACCACCAAACATGATTTCTACCACCATTGAATTAACTTTTATTTACCCCGAATTATGCTCTAGAGAATGTAGATAAGGCCATTATTGTGAAAGAATATATGTTAAACACTAAGTGCATGTTCCTAAGTTCGTAATTCTACATCTGTGTGATTATCCCGAAGATTTGGTACTGTTTTGCCTTGTTTTATGTATTTTCAGGATGTATCAAATTCGGAGCATTTAAGGATGGAGCCAGGCCAGAGGAAGAAGTATTGGGCCAAGTGAAACGAGTCTAGGAAGAGATCTGTTGGAGAAAAAGAAGAAAAGTTAGCCCGGTTTACCGTGGGCTTGATAAACCGAGGGTCTTGGGGAGCAAGAAATCGATTCTGCCACATCTACTAGGTCGGTTAGGGATTCTGAGAGTCATAAGTCGGCCAATGTATCAATATAAGGCCGCATAAACTGATTATTACATAGGTCTTATAAGGTTATAAAGTTTTGACATAGGTCTTCAATTATAATACAAATTATATTATGCAATAAAGTTTTTTAAAAGCTTTTGGAGTTTATTTTCTGGTTTCCTTCCCTTCCTTTCCATCTCTAGCTTGAGTGGATCAAGCTAGATCCCCACTGTTGAAGATATGAAGCTTTGAACGTTCCTTTATATCTTTAATATGGTAGTTATGTTTGTATTTACGTGTTTTAGTTAATCTGCATGTTTAACGACCCCATAATTTACTTAGATTAATCTGAATTGAGCAATGTAGATCCAGAAATAAGAAAAGCCGCCCCGGTAAACCGGCGGTCTATACCGGTTTACCGAGGCAAAATTTAGAAAACCTAAATCTGGGATTCGCGTCAGCTACGTTGATCGACAGAAATAATTAAAACGAGTAATAGGTCTGGTCAATCTAATATTCGTAATTCGTAAATTAACATGAAGTACTAATATTGAAGTGTTAATTAGGACATTGTCTTGATGGACCCTAGGAACGTGCTAATCAGTGTCGATAGCTGCCTAGGTGGGTTAGCGGTATGAGTTAGCGCTCAATACAGGCAATTCTAGTTCTTTATGCGAATGGGCTATTACGGACCAATTACGGAGGGTAGCTGGCGTATAGATTATCTACTACCATGGTCGGAGTAGATAGAGTTAGGGATTGTACCCGTAGCTTAAAACTGAGTTAAAAGCTCGCTCGATTAGTTTAAGGAAATTATGTGGGAAAGTAAACATAAGGATTAACTAAACCAAGTTAGTAGATAGGTGGGATGAGGGGGAGGAATACCACGTTTCTTTTATGTTCATTGTTGGTCAAATACCATATATGCGTCTTCTTAATTAGATTAGGATTGTTTATACTTGAGTTGCATTGTCTCTGTGGTATCGACCTTGATTTGCCCTTGCTATACTGTGATTGACCTAGTACTCTTGCTAGTAATATCGACGTTAGTGACTTACGCACGATCAAGTTTTTGGCGCCGTTGCCGGGGACAATGGCCAATTTTAAGAATAGAAGTTTTAATTCAAATTAAGAAGTCGTTTTCTTTTAAATTTATTTTCTTTTTGAGTCTTGAGTCGTCCTGGATTAAACCCTGCACTGTTTCAATGCCAGAATGAAAAATTCTAGGCCCGGTTTACCGTGGGTTACCCCCAATTTACCGAGGTCCAGAAAATCAAATTCTGAAATCCCTTGTTATTCTGAGTATATCCCAGTTGATTTTAGTTAGTAGGTCCGCAACAGTTGGGTTCATCCCCCAATAAAGCGGGAGTTGCTAACATTTTCTTTGTTTTATTTCATCTCTTTTGCAGGAAGATCGGGACACTTCAGAAATTCAGTCAAGAAGGAGTTGAAAAGGCAAACAAGTCAACCAACATGCCTCGAATAGTGTTGAATATCAAGCCTATTTCCATGTACCCTGGATCAGCAGTCAGAGAGCAATACGAAGCGGGCAAGAAGGGGTGGAAAAGGAAAAAAAGCATAGCGAGGAGCACGAAGAGAGCTTAGCAGTGCGCCACGTATCGTCCAGGTGAGTTTCCCTTAGAGTTAATTGAAATATCTTCGTCTGATTACGATTCCGATGATCCCAAAGAGGATCTGGATACTATGTTTTCTGAGCTTGAGGATTACACAGACTCAGATGCCATAGTGAAGTTGGGAGACCCTGGGACGTTCCGACTCCCAATCTCTATAAATGGTGTATCAGTAGGTTTAGGTCTCTGCGACTCCGGCTCAAGTTGCAACATCCTTCCTTTTTCCCTCAGCCAAAATATTAAGATTCCGGTTATCATGAATCAAACTCGAACTATGACCTTTGTTAATAGAACTAGAGATATGCATGCCGGTCTGCTGAGGAATTGCAAGATTAAGGCAGGGGGATTCACCTTTCCAATAGATTTCACGGTTATAGACGTGCCGGAGGATCAAGTGCCCAGGTTACATTAGGTAGACCTTTCTTAGCGACGATCGGCGATCATGGACTTTGATAATGGGAATAACTACAGGACTAACAACGATCTGATATCTATCAAGATCTAGAGCCCCATATATAATAGGCGGAATATTGCAAGTGTTGGAAGTAGCGCCCGAAATACAATTTATGTAATTGTTTTATAATTAATAAAATAATGATTTATTCTTATCTTATTACTTGCCGTGCTTGTAAGTAATACACTCTTGAAAACCCCAAGTCGTATCATATGTAGCCATATAACTTAGTGTGTGTCACACATGAGGATTAAGTTTATGGTGATACACTTGAAATATTAGTCCGTGGTGAAGTTAATCAAAGTATGGGGTTTATCGATTAAACCACCATTAATGCGCCCAGAACACATTAAGGTGTGACCGTCTTATCCGGACCGTCGACATTGGTTGTCTAAGTGGGGCATTTATATATGATAAGAGTCATATTGGACTGGACCGATTTAATTTGAGTTTCTCATATATATAATTCCGTGATTGAGAAATCTTATTAAATCACAAGATGATCATAAATATATGGATTAATCTTAATACGGAAGTGATTACAAACTCCTACTTGTTTCAGGATAGGGTTTGATGTGTTCGTTAAGGATCGCTAAGAGGCGCGGTCCGAATCACTTTCACGTTGGCACTATTCTGGAATGAGTGAGAAGTGTGTACTTCACAGATATGGAATTCATTCCTTCCTGCGGGAAGTAGAAAGACAATCCCCTTATTTGTTGATCCTAGAAACTGATCGATCCTGGGAGTTCGTATTGGTTATGAACTAATTGATCACTAGTGGGTTAATGGTAAATAATGATGTTAGGAACATTTTATTATATTTTGATGATGGTCATGCCAGCTGTTATAGCAAGCCTGAAATAAGTTAGAATTCTCTGTATAAGTCTTTACTTAGAGTCTGACATGTTGTATAAGTTGAGTCAGACAAGTATTGTACTAGTTGGTAGGGCGGCAAAGTAAAAGCAGTTTTCGGCGAGAATGAAGCCCGATCAAGTACCGGAGAAGCAATGAAGACATTATGGTCGACTTATAACCAAGGAAGTCTGTGATGACCTTGGATAAGTCTAAGTTATGTTTTAAGTGATGAAACTTAATGTTTAAATATGGTGTACACTGATCTCACCCAAATAAAGGATCAGTGAAGTACAAGGATTCTCCTTAAACTGAAAGAATGAAGGAAACAGTGAATCGGAAAAGTAAATTGACTTTCGGCTAAGTGAAGACAAAGCAGTGAAGGAAGATCTAAGCGGCAAAGTCAGATGGATCACTTGACAGTTCAAAGAATGGCTGAGTAAACCTTACTTAGTCAGATTATTGAAATATGAAGAAGATCTGAGAAGATCAAGCATTAAATGCACAATCAATAGAGGATCAATCAGGGCGGATTTTACGATAAATGTTTGAAGAAAAATCCGATCTTTGAAAATCAAAGAGAATATAATTAAAGGGGAATCAAGAATAAAATCAAAGATTATTCCCTCATTAATATAGCCAATGAATGAGATATTCAAATCAAGGATAATCAAGGCTATAAATAGAAGGCATTGACAAAAATAAAAGAAGAAGAAGAGCAAAACGAAAAATCGAGCAAAAACTACATCAAAGTGAAAAGCCTTCTATCGTGCTAAAAGAAATATCTAATAATCAACTCAAAGCGAGAGTTACAATTCAAACTTCAAGCATTGAGATTGATCAACAAGTTTGTGAATCCAATTCACATCAATCAAGCGGTGAATCGAGCCATCGAGAAGGAGTTGAGTTTGTGATAGCTTTGAAGGATTTGATCCCGATGAGCGGTGAAAGGTGAGTCCTTTGAAAATTTATTGTAGTCAAGAGTGATAGTCTTGTAGATTGTGAAGCTTGTGTAGTCAAGGATAATCAGGCTATTGTATACTGTGAAAACAATAGTGAATTCCTCAATCATCACGGGAGAAGAGTGGATTAAGGGATTACACCACCACTGAACCACTATAAGCCTTGTGTCAACTTACTTTCTTCAATTTACCTTCTTTGCATTCATTTAATTGCTTATATTATATCTTTATCTGTGATTACCTAAACTACTTTGAAACAACAAAGTAAGAAGGGACTTATCTCTATTTGCCCAAAAGCTTTTGAATACGAGGAAAAGTTTTGAAACTCCTTATAGTCATTCACCCCCGTCGACAATTGGTATCGATTTGTGTTCTAGTATCGAGAACAGTTTGGATCTAATTTACAGTAACAAGGAGATCACATATTTTCAAAGTAGTTTTCAAATCTGTGCTTTCTATATATTCACATATATTTCTTATTTGCACTAATGGACTCCTCAAACTTTATGTCAAAAGTACATGTTTTCAATGTTAATAATTTTGATGAATATAAAATAAGAATGTTGTCCCATCTTGCAGCAACTCATGAGGAGATGCTGGATGTAATTAATGATGGCCCAATCATGATCATGCATGTGGTAGCCACATGAGCAGATCAAGGAAAATAAGTGGACAAACCCAAGAAGGATTGGACCAAGGATGACAGGAGAAGAGCAAATCTAGACTTTGTTGCAAAAGATATGATTTTGAAGACCTTGGATAGCAACATGTTCATGAGAATCAAAGATTGCAAAGCGACCAAAGGAGATGTAAGACAAAGTGGCGATAAATGAAGGATCAGGCGGTTAAAGAAAATAAATTATCTGTTGCAAAACAAAAATTTGAGAACTTCAAAATGAAAAATTTGGTGAATCCATTGATCAAATGGACAACAAATTCTCAAGCATCATCGGTGAATTGCAAAAGCTTGGACACACGTACCCTCGAGAAGAAGTGTGCTTGAAGATCTTGAGAGGCTTACGAAAGATGGAAGATCATCACATCGGTGATCGAGAGGACAAAAAATCTTGCAAACAACGACACCACGACCACGATGTCCCGACTAAAGGCTCATGAATTTGAGTTGAGCAGCGAAGACATTGCACCGGTGAGAACATAAGGCGGTGCATTGGTTGCACCAAGCCAAAGTCAAGCGGTGATGCAAACATCAAAGAGACCACGGGGTGAAGGAACATGTAGCTTTATTAGTAAAGCGTTTTGTGAGTTTAGCAAAAGAAGATATTCAAGGAGGATCATCATCTTACAAGAAGTCAAGCACAAATAAAGACACCAAAGGAAAATATGATGAATCACGGATGCTTCAATTGTAATAAGAAAGGCCATTTCAAGGTGATTGCCACTGAAGACAAAGACAAAGTTGAGGATAAGAAGAAGTACAAGACAGCGGAAAGAGGAAAAGCAAGAAGGCACTCAAAAGCTGAATCTAGCGGTGAAAAGAATGAAGATCATCGAAAATGATTACGATGATGAGGATAATGACCTGAGACAATGAAAAAGCCTATCTATGTCTTATGGCTAAAAAGTCAAAAAAAGCGAGGTAATGTCTAGTTCATGCTCATCATCTAATGCATCCACATCAACACTTTGCACAATCTTATTCTCCCTTAGAACACTTTGCAAACATAATCCAAAATCTCATGAGTAAATTTGATGAAATTGAATTGAATCATGAAAGTGCAGAAACAGTGTGAGAATCTAAGAAAGGAGAATAAAAGATTAAAGAAAAAGCTGGATAAAGCAAAAAGTGAACTAACTAGTAAGAGACTTACTCAAATGATCAACAAGCGGTGAGATGATCACACATCGGTGTTGACAATCGATTGAAAATCCTACCGATTAAGACCACAATTGCACCGCCTTAAATGCACGACTTACAAATCCTCAAAAGGTTTGGATCGGATCTGGTCTTGGCTACAATAGTCGAGGATGAGAATAGAAACAATGGACAACACAATTACGAATCTAGGACCAATAATGGACCAAAGTTCGAGAAAAGGAATGAACCATAATTTCAACCACTCATCTGTGCGGTGAAGTCAAAACCTAGTGCAATGAAACAACGAGACTAAATCATCATTCCAGTCAACCAAAAACAAAGACCTTCTGAAAGGTAAAGGAATACTTTATCCTTCATAGGATGATTGGAATGTTGCACCTCCAAAATACAAGAAGAAACCATTCCATGACATGCATCATGTGTTTAAGAAAAATCAATCTAGGTATGTTCTAGACACATGTGAAGCAACATAGGTTTCCCACTTGCATATTGGAAAGTGAAGAATGATGCAAATGCACCAAAAAGTAGAGAAAAGTATCAGGATACCTTCAGTAGAAATATTAGAAGCTATTCTGCCATGCCTTATACATATGAATTTGATGTTTTTAATTATCCAAAAAGAAGATCATTTGGATATACACTTGGAGTAGGAGGCATGGCTTCTAACATGTATGGACCCAAGCAGTGTTGGGTTCCTAAACATAATTAATTTGTTTTGTAGGATGTGCAGTACATAGGCGGTGGATGTTCGGACACATGCGAGAAACAAGAGATGACTCATTTGATTTCAAAGCTTTTGATGCACCCAAAGTCACATTTGGAGGCAAATAAAACCCTGGCAAGATTAAGGGGGAAGGCACAATGCTCAAGAACAATTTGAAGATTCAAAATGTGGCATATGTTAAGGGACTAAATTTCAATCTGCTAAGCATCAGTCAATTTTGTGACAAAGGCTACAATGTACTCTTCAACAAGGAAGGATGCAAAGTGATTCACAACCAAACCAACACAGTGGTTCTTGCAGAAAGAAGAGAAGACAACATGTATGTGGTGAATTGGAGAATAGCTAAAGCAGAAACATGTTTACTTGTCAAAAATAAACAATCAACCAGCTGGATTTGGCATAGAAGATTAAATCACTTAAATTTCAAGACCATCAACACATTATCAAAGAACAAGTTAGTTGAAGGCACTGTGAGAGATCACATTCAAGAAGGAAAGTCTACTGTGATGCATGCCAGAAAGGAAAGCAAATCAAAAGCACCTTTAAATAAAAGCCCTATCAATCAACAATAAGAATTCTACATCTTCTACATATGGACTTGTTTGGACCAGTCACACCAGTAAGTGTAAGTGGTAAAAAATACACTCTAGTAGTGGTTGATGATTTCTCCAAGTACACCTAGACCATATTCATGAACAAGAAGAAAGAGACACTCAAGGAGAATTTGCAGATTCTTTGAGAAGAATTCAAAATGAGAAAGAACTAAAGATTATCAAGATCTGATTAGATAGAGGCACAAAATTTCTAAATGAAGTGATCAGAACTTATTATGAAGAAAATGGAGTATTACATCAATTATCTGCAGCAGGAACTCCACAAAAAAATGGTGTAGCAGAAAGAAAAAGCAGAACACTCAAAGCGCGTCGAACAATGATTGCGAAGCATGCCTACCAAAGAGATTTTGGAAATTTGAAGCGACAAACACGACATGCTATACACGAGAATAGATCAATCATCAACAAACATCATGGAACAACTCCATATGAGATATGGAATGGAAGAAAACCTAGCATTTCACATTTACACGTGTTTGGATCTATGTTTTGTTTTGAACATGAATCGATTACACACGCTTTGATGAAAAAAGGCGATGAAGCAATCTTTATGTGATACTCGGACACCCGACAAAGCATTGAGTACTCAACAAAGAACATTGGTGATTGAAGAATCAATACATGTAGTCTTTGATGAACCAAACACAAATGGTGAAAGTCTTCAAGAACAAGAAGAAGAAGCATCACAAAGGCAAGTATATATGAATACAACCGTACCAGCTACTATTCTGAATCACAATTTTGGAAATCAAGATGAGCAACAAGTCATTAAAACAGAAAAAGCACCAGAACTTAAAGCTCATGCAGAACGTGAAATTGTAGAAGCACCAAGTGAAGAACAACTTCAACCTGACCTCAATTGGCTAAGAGATCATCCTGAAGATCAAGTCATTGGAGACATTCACACAGGAGTTAGAACCAGAAGACAACTGGAGCATATGTTAACATGTTTTCTATCACAAGAGGAACCAAGACAATAGATGATGCAACTCGAGGCCTTGGTGGATTACGACCATGCAAGAAGAACTAAATGAATTTGAAAGAAATGAAATGCAGGAACTTGTTGTGAGACGAGACCACGATCAACATCATTGGAACAAAATGGGTATTTAGAAACAAGGCAGAGATGAGCAAGGCAGTTAGCCGAGAAACAAAGCAAGGCTAGTTGCAAAGGCTACTCTCAGCGAAGGAATAGATTATGATGAGACATTTGCACGATTGCAAGAGCTGGAGGCAATCGAGACCCTTTACAGCTTTTCTTTGCACACAAAGACTTCAATGTCTATCAAATGGATATCAAAGTGCATTTTGAATGGACTTTTGGAAGAAAAGTATATGTGGAACAACCTCACGGTTTTCAACTCAAAGAAAAAGAAGATAAAGTATACAAGCTCAAAAGGCCCTTTATGGACTCAAGCAGGCACCCGAGCTTGGTATGAAACACTATCACAATTTACGATCAAGAATGGATTCAACAAGGGAACTATAGATAAGACTCTATTCAAATTAGAGGAAGGAACAAGTACATTACTAGTACAAATCTATGTTGATGACAATATCTTTGGATCAGAGAATGAAAAGCTGTGTGAGAAATTTGCAAACCTAATGAAGAGCAAATTTAGGATGAGCATGATGGGAGAATTAAATTACTTTCTTGGCCTTCAAGTGAAACAAATGAAGGATGGTATTTTCATTAGTCAAGCCAAGTATACAAAAGATTAATACACAAGTATGGTATGGACACAAGTGGCACAGCAGATACACCAATGTGTGCAAGAGTTATTCTTGTAAAAGATGAAGCTAGAAAAGATGTTGATCAGAAGATGTATAGAGGAATCATTGGATCCCTACTTTATCTAACTGCAAGCAGACTAGACATAGCATTTTTAGTACGAGTATGTGCAAGATTTCAAGCTCAACCAAAAGAATCACATCTTTAGCGACCAAAGAATAATCAAATACCTGAAGAACACCATCAATGTTGGAATTTGGTATCCAAAAGATGGAGGATTCAAGTTGATATCATATTCAGACTCTGACTATGCTGGATGCAAGATAGATAGAAAAAGCACTTTTGGAACATGCCAAATGCTAGGCACCAGGCTAGTTTCTTGGTTCAGTAAAAAGCAAAACCCCATATCAACATCAACAGCTGAAGCATAATATATAGCAGCAGGCAGTTGCGTTGTGCACAAGTACTATGGATTAGACAACAGCTAAGGGATTATGGAATGGAGGTGAAGACTATTCCAATCATGTGTGACAACACAAGTGCCATATCTATTACTGAAAATCCAGTGTTCCACTCAAGACAAAGCATATTGATGTGAGACATCATTTCATCAGAGATCATGTTGAAAAGGGAGATGTTATTTTAAGATACATACCCACTGAAGATCAATTAGCTGACATCTTCACTAAACCACTCAGTCATGAAAGATTTAGCATGTTGAGAATTGAGTTGGGAATGATTGAAATTGACTAAGTACCCAGCGACTAAGCGGAGTGTCGGCTAAGTGACTTCACCGGTATTAAACCGCTTTACCATTACAAGAGATGTAGCGGGTAAAACCTTTGGTACTCAACGAAGTTAACTTAATTGATTGTTAGGAACAGTTGAATAAAGCAGCTCAGTGAAAAATTCACTACACCGGCTAAGTGACCAGCCAAGGCACTCCACCGAAATGAAGATTGGAGTCAAGGGAAAATTAAAGTGTGAACCAAATCAACTTTTATACACGTGGAGAATAAGGAAGTTATGGAGGATTATACTGTGGAAGATTACACACGTGGATATCAATTTACAATCATGGAGGTAACCATATTATTTTTCGAATCACAAACGCCTCGATTCACGGGATCTATCATTACTTACCTCAATCCACTCCCCCACTACACTCGAATATCGGGACTTATATACATAAAATCATGCCATTATGTCATAAAATACTTCCATATTCAACCACGTTCACACTACTATTCCATCTATATAAACAACACTTAGAGTTCTCGAGAATTCTTTCGCTCTCTTAAAATCTAAAAACCCTTTTTCCCATTTGCAAAATCAAAGCTTTCTCTCAAAATTCAAAAATGGTTTCATCCTCTTTAAACCGCTCAAAGCTGGAGCACAATATGAAAAATCAATTGCCACGGATCATTCTTTCAAGAAGAACCCCTACCTAAAGCGTGCGGAAATGATGAGGAAGCAAAAGGCGGCGGATGGTTGCAAAAATCTGAAATTGCTAACCTTTCTAAATCCTCCAATCAGCGATGTTTGCTATGAAAGTTTAATCTCTTTACGGAAGGAACAATTTTGCGGTATGTCTGCGGGCTACTTGCGAGAAGAAGGTGGCAGTGGGAGGAGGACAAGATCGTTACATCACATCAGCGACACGGATGTGGTCATTCTGAAAGGTAATTCGAAAATACCTCAAACTTTCAAATAATGGTCAAGCCAAAGTGTCCTTGGTACATAAAACTTGGATGATTTCTGGGTAACCATTACCAAAACGGCAAACCCAGGGTCTAAGAAGGTCAATTGTCTAAGATCCGCTTTAAAGAAACCATTCTATGAATTCAGTGCCCTAATTGGAAAGAGCATTAAAGGAAAGTTAGGAGCCAATAATGCCATGACAGAGGCTTGAATGCGGCTGATAGGAATCATCTACAACCGTCTAAAGTTCAACTGGGCAAAATACTTCTCCCTGAGAATCAAAGAGCAAATCCAAGGTGAAACAAATAGCGGCCAAAAGGGGGATAGCAGAAGGAAAGAAGAAGAAAGGCCAACTTGGGTGAAAAAGTCATATGGGATTCAGTTACACTATTTGATGCAATGTCTCCAAGTCCCTGTTGTACAACTCCACAAACTGCATGAATCCAAAGTCATGTTTACTATGTTAAACATCGGAAAAGCAGGAGAAGGAAGAAAAAACCCACAAAACACACAACCCGGCCAAAGAAAGAAGCAAAAGGTTCAACGAAATTTGGACAAGACAGACTTTGGAAAGTTAATTGATGAAGAAGAAGAAGAGGATTCTGACGTTGAGCCAGAACAACCAGAGGAAAATGAAAGTGAGGATATACAACCTCAAAATGAGGAGGTTGAGGCAGACACTGGAGATGATGAAGAAAATCAGGAATAACCGGCACAGCTATCTGCAAACGATATTGATGATCGAATTGCAGCATATCTTGAATGGAAGGAGGGTGATTACGGAATCGACTTCAAGATTCGAGCATGCTTTACGAAGAGGCGACTCTTTAATTTTAGGAATCACAACCCTGGTTGGTGTACTTGATGAATCTCCACTCTGGGACATGGTTGATGCAGCAAAGGCAAAACTGCCACAGATCCCTGACCAAAACAGTGATGACTCGGAAGATGGTGAAGATGATCATAATAATACTAATCAGGATGATGGTGATGATCATGATGACAATGATGGTGATGATCCCCACGCTGATGATAGTGATAAACACGGAGAAGAGGATACTCCTACACCAGATGCAATTGGTGATAACAGTCTCCTAAGTTCATTTCTACAACCACAAGGCCCAGCAAAGTCAATACCCGGTGAGGCAACCTCACCAACATTACAAACAATGCCCGACTAACAACCACAGGCCCATTCCACAAACTTACGTAGATACTACAATTCGACCCGGCGGTAGTATTAGACAGCGGCTCATTTCTTTGCCACTCGATCGAAAACCCCCATCACAAAGCAAGGGGGAATAGCAGCCTAAGCTACACCAGCATACACATCCACCCGACAATTTGGAAGTCGATGCAGATGTTACTCAACATCAAGGCGGATGGCGACAAAGCGAGAACGAGAACCGGTGACATCCGACACAAACTCTCGGTGCCACTTGGCATCTCAATGAGACTTTTGAAAAAAAGCAATGAATCTATTTGGTGAAGAAGCTGGGCGACAAGCCATGAACCTCGGATCATGACTTGACATTCAATGATAAAGTTACTCTATTGGCGATAATTCCAGGCCATTCTTGAGTATATTGATGCCTGAGAATATTGTTGTGCAGCGACAAGGAGATCTGATGAGACAACTCAATATCAATATCACTAACAACCTTACAGGTCTCAGACAACACATTTCTTAAGAAAATGATTCGATGGTATGGCATTCGGCACCAGATTCCGCAATGTCACTGAGAAACTAACTGATCATGACAACAGATTCACATCTATTGAGTCAAAATTAGACACTCACGATTTGCATGGCAAAAGCTACAAATAGCATCCTACTCCAACACAGAGATGATCTTTGCCAAAGGAAACAAGTAACAAGCAGCATGAACCTGTAGGATCAACAGTAAGACCCCCAAATTTTATAGAAGATCAGTTAAGAGCAAGGGACAGAGAAATAAGAATCAGACATGAGGTGAAGAAGCGACAAAGAAAGGCCAGGAGAAGAAGAGAAAATGCCTCGAATGAACCTGCATAGGATTTCCCCATCCTATTCAAAGAAGGGATGATGATAGAGATAGATCGGTGGATAACAAGAAGCTGGATCAAATCAACAAAGAAGGTCCATAAAGATATGAAATTGCCTTAGCGAGAGAGAAAAAAGTTTCCCGACTCACGAAACATGCAAGAATATGAGGTGAAATCTAGATCATGTGAGAGAATTTTGAGTTCGGGGAAGGACTATATCCAAATCAAACACAAGATGAAGCTTAGGCGGGTGGCTAAGCTACCGGGATGAAACAGAGAGGAGAGTTGACATGGCCAAAATATACAATGACATTAAAGACAACATGTCTCTCTCAGCCAAAGTGGTGGAACAATGAGACCAAGTTCATCCATACCACTTTACTGCAAAAGGACCGGAAGACTTGCCAGGCTGAGCAACAAGAAGACTTCAACTATATGGCAAAATTCTTGACCATATGGGAGAATGAATAAACAAGACCAATGGGTTATGTACAAAAATCTCAAGTTTCTTTGACTCACATAAGCGAAGCTAGGGATAGACTTGAGAAGTATTTTGGGAGCCAGGGCAAATAAAACTATGTCGACTTTATGGACTCTTTGCCAAGAAAGTATTCAAGGAGTATCTGAATACATTGCTATGGCATCTTTGGAAGTGGAAGTTTTACGAGATTGATTGGAAAGATGTGGAAGAAGTCAAACCACAAAGTTCAAATGGTACAAGGTTGAATTAAGCAAAATGTAGTTGTAACACTTGAATAATTTTGAACTTGCTGCCCTTACATGGATGAATAAATTTTTTGAGTTTTATTATGTTAATTATTATGAAAATTTTTGGCATACTTATGTTTAGGCTTATGAGGGTTTTGGCATCATCAAAAAGGGGGAAATTGTTAGGAACATTTTATTATGTTTTGATGATGGCCATGTCAACTGTTATAGCAAGCCTAAAATAAGATAGAATTCTCTGTATAAGTCTTTACTTAGAGTCTGACATGTTGTATAAGTGTTGGTCCTCGGAAAGGCTAACACAAGTTTAGAGGGGGTGAATAAACTTGTCACTAAAAGCGGATATTTAAATCAAATTAAGGTTCGATTAAAACTTGTGTGGAGTTAAAGTGGGTGAAGTGAGTTTAAGTCAAGCGACTTAAGCAAAAGCGAGCCAACGGCGTGGATATAATTCTAGCCTTTTCTTGATCTTGTTGTTCTATGTGAAAGCTGAGTGTGTCAAACTGAATTCTGGTGAATGTCAGTGTGTGAGCTATGAGTTGTATAACAATCAATTCTCAGAATGCTGTAGATAAATGCTAAGTAAATAAATAAATGAATGCGTAAAGTAAATGAGGCAAATATTATAGAGGTTCTAGGTGGTGTAATCCTGTCAGTCCTCTCTTCCCCATGTGGTGTAGGAGGAAAATTCCACTAGAACTTCTTGAGGTGAAAATTTGTTACAAAAGTCTAAACAATAGTCCTTAGCTAATCCACAGCTTCACTATCTAAGCTTGATTGTAGAGCAGGTAGAGTTCTTTGCTCTTCAATTGCTTGAACTTTGGTCCTTGAAGGGTTCGTATGCCTCTCACGCGACTACCACCACAAACACAGTCTACACATTTGCTTGTAACAAGCTTGTCCTTCACAAAACCTTCCCGGTTTGTATGATCTAAACCTTTGATGTAGAATCAAAGTTTGGTGAGAATCAATAAATTGATTCTTGTTTGTGGTTCTTCAAAGTGTCTGAATCTGGATAAATTCGGTGTAGCTTGAACACTTGAAGAAATTCTTGATATGATCTTGTTATAGTGCAGAGATGATAGCAATTCGAATAAATAAGACTAGTGCACAAAAATGCTTGTTGATCTTAATAATTCTTCTTTTGTTCTTGGTGCAAAGTCTTCTATTTATAGTGTGAGGTCCAACGTTCATCTCGCATGAATTCGAATTGTATCAACGTCTATCTTGTAATAACTATATTTTTTGACCGTTCTGATGTGTCAGTATTTCATCCAATAATATTGCTTCCTTTAAAACATTCCGATTGTACTATCAGTTTGCTGGATGGTTGACATATAAAACTGAGTTTACTGATCAGTTTTATACTGTGTTTATCAATTGTCAGTTTCTTGACTGACTTGGAGCAATAACTGAGATTTTAATCTTCTTCAAATATCAGTACTCCAGTTTACATATGATTATAATTGACTTAATCAGAGTACACCATAAACAATTATCTTCTGAGAATTCATTGTCCTTATGATTCTTAGATCTTCATACAAGATCCATAAAGTCAGTTCAGGTCACCACAAACTTGCCTGAATTCTAACTTTATAGTCTCGACTTGTAATCTTCATAACTGAGTTTGAACCCTCAGTTCTTCAATCTTCAATAAGCGATCTGTGTCCTCGGTTCTCTTATCTTCGAGATAAGCCAACCAAGTTTGTGTCCTCGGTGAACTTATCTTCTTGATTTCATATTGGTGTATTACGAGTGAGTTTTGTTTATCTTAACGATTCTGATTTTCTAAATGACTTCAGTTTTTGGTTTCACGACACACTAACTATTACGATTGCTTATGCGATGTAACCTATACAAATATCGGACTCTAGTAAAACCTATGCATTCAATTTAGACATCTTTTAGCTTTTCTTTATCTGATTAGCTTGACACTTCATCAATGAGAGTTAAGACAATATTACGAGTAAATATGATGAATTATAATCAAAACATAAATTTTATTTCCAACAATTTCCCCCTTTTTGATGATGCCAAAACTCTCCCTAAAAGAAAAGCTTAAAGATCAAAACAATGTAAAACACTATAAAACTAGAAAACTGGATTTCATTAGAATACATAAAAACTTGAATGGTTACACTTTGTTCAAATAAATTTGACTCAAGACTAAGCTTCTTTACTGTGCTTTTGTTTAATTGTGATATACTTCATCTCTTTGTCATGTGAAGCGATAATCATGTTCTTGTTTTGAGTCTTCCTTAGAAAAGGTCTTGTTATAGTCTACTTGACTACCTTAACTTTCCATTTTCTCCATAAAATTAACTTTGGCAAGGTGATTCATTCAAGTAGTATTTTTCAAATTCTGCTGCATCGACTTTCATTTATTCGACTTTGTCTTTAATCTTGATTTGTCTTCAATCTTCTTGATCTTCTTATATTCGCCATTTTACGATTGTAGAGTTCATTGGATAAGAAGTAGTTCAAGGATCTTGATAGTCTTATCCTTGTACTTGGCTTTGATAGGATTATGATCTTTGACAAACTTTAATCACAGATCCTTTGTAAGAGTAGCTCTCCGATCTTGAGTTGACTATATTTCTCAATAATTTGCTCGTCGATTAACTCTTTCTTTAAGAACTTTGGATCGATTTATATCTTTCCAATTCGTCTTCAAGTTGCTTCTTTTCTTTGAGTAATTTGAGCTTTTCTTCTTGACTTCCCCCCTTTTTGGCATCATACAATTGATCTACCAAAGCATGGGTTGCCGTTTGATCGGTGAGATCGTTCTTTGAGAAGCAAGTCCTTCTTTGGTGATTCTACAACCCGTAGATGTCTTTGATTCATATTCTCTAACCCATAGATGTGCTGATTCATATGCCAGTTGAGTCTTCAAGTTTCTGTTTAAGTGACAAAATTTCTGAGGCAGAACTTGAACTTGACTTATGGATCATTTCTAGTCTTGCATGAACTGAGATGTCTATTTTAGTTCTATAATCTAGATATCCAGAGATATTTGATAGAAGGCCATTGTATGCATCCTTTTGACTGAGCACAATCTTCAAGCTCTCATGAACTTTGGCCAATTCCTCATTTGTCAGGATATCTGAAGGATCATATGTTGCTTCTGTTTGAGCTTTAGATTGAGTGATATCTTCAATGATCATAAGTTGTTGATTATTAATTCCATCAGCTGCTTGCTGATTGTCAGTTGTCTGATTTCCAACTGTAAAACCTTCTTGCTAAGTTACAGTTTACGTAGCTAGAGGTTGAGGTTGAGTGTCTGTCTGCAAAGCTGTAGTCATATAAGCTTCTTTCCATGAATTATCATCTTCATCGTCATCCTTCTTCTTTGAAATATCTTTGGGAATAGATGATGTGCTGATTCTCTTCGTTGAGCTAGTTCAGTGAATCTATTGAAACAATTTGCAAGAAACTCTGACATAGGAAACATAGTGTATAGGTCTCTAATTTCCAATTCAGCCGAGTAACTTTTCTTGATTGTAAGATAGAATCACGAGAATCTTACAGTTTGAGTTTCATCTTCATTAGCTTGATAATTTTGTCGACTTCAAAAGCGAGGCGATTCTTGTCGATTGGTTTTATGGCGAGAAGTATAATCAGTGATGATATTTTCATTTGTAACATCGGTTGTTAGTTGTTGTTGTTTGCCCTCGGTTGGTGCTTTCCTACATGAAGTTCACAGGTACAAACATTTTACAAGTGATCTTTCTTTGTTGAGTCGACTTTCCGGCTTGATTCCTTTGTGTTCGACTTCCCTCTTGAGAGCGAGTTTTATGCGGCCAGAGTTAGGAAGTTGTTCTTCTTCTCTTGCGATTTCCTCTGTAAGCTGCGGTTTGTCTTGATTTCTTTCTGCCTTGAGTTTCTCCAAATAAAATTGAATGATTCAGCTTTGAGTGTTTTCTTGATCGGAATCACGCCAATAATTGCTTGTCCTTGACTTGAGCTCTTTGTACACTTTCTAATTCGACTAAGTGTTTCTTCTTTATCGATTGGCGACATAACCCCCAAATGAATTCTATTTTGTCCCAATTATGTTCATCAAATAAACATTGTCATCGGACAATGTCTTGATTCCTTTGGATTTTCAAATAACATGTTTCTTTGAGCCATCTGCTTTGAGATATCAAACTACGGCGAGGTTTATCAACATGAATACCAACCTGCTGGTTCTTTAGATGAAGTAATTTGCTTAGGAAGGCGTCACTTTTCAATGGTAGGAAGTCAAATCTATTGATGTCATAGGTGAATTTGTGAAACCAAATAGTGACTTCATGACTCGTTCATTGATAATATCGATCTCCACATTTGTAGTGATTAGGAGTCTCTTACCAAGCGCATATTCTCGAGAAGCGCAAAAGTAACCTCATAATGTTTCTTAATCTGGTTGTTTTGGATCTTATCGCGAGATATAACATAGCAGTGTTGTTGCACATAGTTTCATAAATTTCAAAAGTATACACATCTAACTCTGTGATCAATCTTTCTTTTTGTGATTTCTTTGAGGTGGTCATTTTTGGGAAAAAAATTGAATTTTGAGATGAAAGGATCATGAAAAATCTGATTTTTGTTTTCAAGAAAAAGATTGAGTTTTAAAAGAATTTTGAAACGTCTGATTAAGGAGGGTGTGAACAAGGGTTGGATATATAGGGATGATGTCCTGACGGTTGATTAGTACAACTTTTCAAATTCCATGATGGTTTGTATAACCAAGACATGTACTGTTCTGACAGTAATGGGGTGTACACGCAATATATTCTGACAAAAGAACTGTGTTAATTAAATGCGATATAACCGTTGTCGGTTTTATCTTATCAGCCTTTGACTTAAGTTGACTGGAATAAAAACTATTTCTAGGTTCAATTTTTCAGTTCCGTTAAATCTTTCAGTTTTAGTTGATCGGTTTGAGATTGTTGATGTCAATGACTAATCTGTTAAGTGAGCGCACCCAACATAACAAAGATTAATCCCCTTGATGAATCTCTGGCTTAATTGACTTAACTAACTTTAATTATCCCTAATTCAGTTCTTAGTTTGGCAAATCTTTCTTTGTCCAATGGCTGTGTAAAGATGTCAGACAAGCGATCTTGATGAGTACATAAGAAGCGTAATATCCTTTTTCTCGCATGATCTCTTATAAAGTGATGATGCACATCAATGTGTTTTGTCTTGAGTGCAAAAGCTGGATTGTCGATTATTGCAATTGCACTTGTGTTATCACACATAATGGGAATCGTTCTTCTTACATCCATAATCTCTAATTCTTTGTCTAATCCATAAAACTTGAGCACAACAACTTTGTTGGTCCCTTGAAAAGGCTTTGGTTAAGTTTAGTGGGGGGTGAATAAACTTAACACTTAAAACTTTTTGGAGTTAACAAACTAAGCAACCGGTGATCTGTTGATATTTGATGGTCTGCTTTGATACCTCGATAACTCTTGATACATGATAGTCTTGATGGTTGAGATTTCTTGAATTTGTGCAGCGGATATATATCAAAAATAAAGCCTTAAAACTTGTTGTTAAATATGATACTAAGTATTAGATACTCAGTAGTGTATATGTGTGAGTTCAGTTGCTAGATTCAGTAGGTTGATGTGTATAATAAACTAAATGCAAAATATAAGTCTGAGAAAGTAAGTGGCGAGATTTTATAGTGGTTCAGTCGTGTAATCTGTCGAGTCCACTCTTCTCACTATGATGTTGGAGGTAATTCACTAGAGATCTTTGATGTATACATTACAAAGATTCCTAAGATTGTTTGTCCTTCACCAATGACAATGGCTTCTAAGCGAAAACTAAGAGCAGGTAGGATTCTTTGCTCCAAAGTCTTCCAGTCCTTGAAGGGTAGGATTGCCTCTTCACCAGCTCCACCACAAACAACAGTCTTTCACACCCAACAGATGCTTAATTGTCTTCAGCAGATTCTTTTTAAAAAGATAAAGATTGAATCAAGTAAATGAATCAGTTGCAGCAGTTTGACTAGGATGAAATAATCAGCAGCTTGCAGTCTTCAAGTATGTAAACTTGATGTAGCTTGAATACAGAATACACTTGAAGATTTTCTCTGGATTAGTAAGGTTAAGCTCAGTAGGTTCGTGAGGTGCTTTTATTTCGAGAAATATCTCTTATATTTTTCTCTTAAGGTTCATCAATCATCATCTTTTTCTGAGTTGAAAGTCCTCTATTTATAGGTAGTCTTAGGATCAAGCGCTTACCGTTGTACTAAAACCAATTGGTGGTAGTAAAGGCGCAACTTTATTTCCTTAAATCACACCATTACAGCGCCATGGGTTGAACTAACATGGGAGGCGATGATTTGTACACCCAACAATCCCCAGCACACTGCTACCCACTCCAACCGTGACACCCGTAGTATGCCATGGCGGGAATGGATTACCACAGAAATCTTGTTGCGGGATTGAACCCATGACCTTCTACGATACCAATTCTTAGGATCAAGCGCTTACCGTTGTACTAAAACCAATTGGTGGTAGTAAAAGCGCAACTTTATTTCCTTAAATCACACCATTCTGGCGCCATGGGTTGAACTAACATGGGAGGCGAGTCTTTGTACACCCAACAAATAAACCTATACATTTGATCTAGACATCTTTTTGCCTTTGCACTATATATGACTAGTCTTGCACTCATCATCAAAACATAGAAATAAGTCAATAATTTTCCCCTTTTTGGTGATGATGCCACTACCCTCTCACTAATGACAAAGCAAAAGATTAAAACAAAAGCAGAACAAATTTTGAGGTCAATTCTCATTATAAACATTTGTTCCACGATTATTCTGATCTAGATCGACAAAGATAGAATATAATAAGTATGCTGATCTACTGTCTTCTTTCTCTTTCATGTCTAGCCTTCTCCACTTGTTCTTGGTAGGCTCTGATTTCTTCTATCATATCCCTCATCCATTCATTTTCAATCGAGAGGGTAAAATCAATGTGAGGATTTACTTCTCCACCACTTCCGTGCTTGAGCGGGAGGAGATTGATTTGATTCACTCTGAATCCAAACTTCAAGTACAGTTCCTTGAATTCATCAAGTGGGTCCTTTGCTTTTGTGATAGGCAAACTCCTATCACCTCTGCCACTTCTTCCACCTCTGCCACCTCTGTAAGATGCCCTTAAGGCTTTAACCATTGCTTCCCAAAACTTCAATCCCAAGAAGAGTTTAAACCTTCATGAAATCCACTTGTCATGATAAGGTTTCTTTACATTATAGTATTCCTTCTTGTATTATGAGAGGAGATCATCGGTAAGTTGAACTCTGCCGGTGCTGAGTTGCTGTAAGCATTAGTCTCATTCTCCCATCTTTTCTATGCAAAGTCGGCGGCCTCTTTTGCTCTCTTCTTTGTTGGCCCTCTTCCCATTAGTGACATCATCAACAAAAGCGGGACAAAAGACCATGAACACTCTCGTGTGATAATCAGTTACTCGAGTTGTCCTTCCATAATCTCGGTTCTTGTATCAGCTGCGGTAATCCTTGATTGAAAATCTGCTCGAGTAGATTGATCCTCTCGGTGAGCTTAGGATCAATCGGCGAGGTTGAGATGTTCAAGCGACCTCGGTGAGGCTTGGGTGTTTTAGCAAGTTTGTCAAGTTTCTGATGGATGGATATGAATTGGTCTTTCAAAAACTTGTCTTTCAGAGAATTCCCTTGCTTGATTCCTTTTACTTCCATTGCAAGATCAGCAAGAGCATACTGATTTGAGGTAATATTGGAGGCAACTGTTTCTGTAGTCCTTCCTCTATTTTCCACCAAATTGATCAAATCATCAAACCTTTGCTCTTGCCTGTCCAGCTGAGTTCTTAGATTTGCAATATCATTTCTGACAGTCCTCAACTCTTCCAAGACATGTCTTTGGTACTCCACTAGCCATTTCTCAGTGACTCCGTCGGTGAGGCTCCTCAACATTATATTGTTGCCTACGATTGCTCACAACCATTGCCCAACTCTATCTAGTCAGCGAGGTTAGGTCCTTGATATTCTTCAAGATAGGATCAAGAAGTGGTTCTTCAAAAATAGGTACAAATATTTGTGGGGATCAATATCAACATCTTCTTCTTCAAGCATTTGGAACTCCTCATCACTAAAGTCATAGTCCATCAATTTGCTCATTCTCATTAACTTGATCTGTGACCATCTTTCCTATAGTGGTCTTGAATCCAGTAGGCTCGACTACATCGGCCTCTTCAACAACGAGGGGTTCCTCCGAACCCAAAGTTTGTTCCAACCTTTGTCAGTCTTTGTTTGAGACTCGGTGACTGTACCTCTGTTCAACCTTTGTGCGAGTCTTTGTTTGTAGCCCGACAACTTTGTACCTCCTCTTCAATTTGTTGGATCTGGTGCAATGAATGCCACAACAACTTGATCGGGGAATATGTCCATGTTTTCTGTTGAAATTCTCCAATATCCCCGATCCTTCTTAGTAGATTTGCGGTGTTGGTGGGGTGCCATCGGTGTAAACCCAGTTTTGATATTGAATGGAGTCTTAGAGAGCGACACTTGGCTCATCATGATCGGTGACTCTTTCTTCACTCAAATCTTGACTTCTTTGATCCTCGGAGTTGATCGGTAGGTTCAACCACAAATAAATCATCAATCTCCCCAACCATTACTGTTTGCACCACCATCTATTTCCTCGTTGATTTGTGCCTCGATATCATCATGGTGAGATTGTCCTCATCCTCATTCATCTGTCGGTTTGCTCTCTCTCGTTGGGTATCCGGCGCTGATGTTGCTCTACTCTTGGTTCGATAAACATGGCACTTCCTTGCGACTTCTCTGGACGGAGGGTGATTATCATCGAGAATCGGATGATGAAGAATCACTATCATCACCTCTTGGATTCTGAACTTGATACCCTCCTCTTTACATTTGATCATCAAGCAGATCCATCGGTATGATTGTAACAAGAGGTATCAATCGAGATCAGTGAGACTCTCACTCTAATTTCTCAAAAACCCTTTCTTCAAAAAGTGCATCATAGGTTACTGCGGCGAGTTTTGCTTCTTATAGAATCAAACTTCCCTTTGGAAGTAATCGGCCACCAGCGGGAGTTTGGATCAACATACCCCTCTTTCCTCTTCTTCTCATGTTTTCATAGAGCGAGGAATGATCATCAGGGCACATTGCAGTACCTTCTTTTGAGCTCAAAGGTCTCAACAAGTAGATTCAATGTTTCTTCCACAGATGCTTCAAGGCTAGTAGGTTGCTCAGGTTGGATATTACTTCCTACTACCTCCATCCGTACCACACTTGGTTCCCCCTGACTTATATGCTCATCAGCAGGGTTAGCAGCAGACTACTCTTCCCCCTAAACTATTGCAGGAATTGCAGGGTCTTAAACCAATGTTTCACTCACCACAGCAGGTGTAGATTCAGTGGTTTGATGTGGTTCTTCAACAGATTCCTCGGAGTCTACAGAGGCGTGCTGGCTTTGTGTTCCTTCAACAGATTGCTTAGCAACAACCTGTTCACTTTCAGTAGGCTCAGAAGCCTTAGTAGGTGGGGATTCAACAACATCAACATCAGGTACAATCTCAGTAGTCTGCTGTGACTCTTCAGTAGGTTGCTCAATAACAACCTCTGCTTCCTCATTAGGCTTTATAATAGTCAAGGTCTCAGCCTCAATAGCCTCTTCTTCTTCTACCTCACCTTCTTCTTCTTGTACCCTTTGAGCCTCTAAGATTTTCAATTGTTTCCCTTTTCCATGTTTCTTTTTGTGGATAATCTCCTTCATCCTCTTGGAAAGTGGCTCATCTTCAATTTCAATCTGATGAACTTCCTCTTTCTCTTGTCTTCTTTTCTATTGTTCCCTCAAAATTTCAACATGAGTTTTTCTAGCGACTCTGGCCCGAGTCGGTAGTCTCATCTTAATTTGGACCCTCGGCGTGAGACTTAGCGATCTGTCTTTGTTTATCTGTGTTCTTTTAGGCTTTAAGATTTACTGTTGTTTTTCTAGTGTCGTGACCTTTCTTTTCTCGGTGGTCTTCTTTGGTGCAGCAGACTTATGATTTCTTAATCCGCTCACCATCGACATCACCATCATCTCCATGGTAGCCTCTACAACACCTTCTTCATCATCATCAGGACCGGGGATAGCATAATCAATCTCTTTCTTGTATACGGGTGATTGATCTTCTCAGTGCAACATCACAGGATCTCAAATGATTCGGCGAGTGCGAACCATTAATCTAAGGTAAGGCCTTGGATTTCCTTTTCCATTCTCTTTCCTCATTGGCTACTTTCTTCGTGTAGTGGATAAAGTAACCCGGCCCAATCAAATTTCATACTCCTGAGATAATCATCATCGACTCTATCTTGGGTCACGATAGAGTATCCATACTCAACCGGCCCTAAAATATTCTTTGCAATGAGTTTGCTCGGTGAGTTGTACTCATTCCCAATATATCTACAATTGATGGAATTGATTTGGTGTCTTTATTCGTCTTGATTTTATCAACAAACTCCATCTTGGACAATCCCGTTTGCCTCGGAGATTTGTTGGACCATCTACTATTTCTTCAAAACCAAAGACTTCCCTCCAGCAGACTTGAGGAAACTTCTATTTCTTGTGCATTCACATTTGTTTTGAATGCTTGATACCTTCCACTTATCGAATATTCTTCCAAAAGCGACAGCGTTTGTATATGAGATTGTTTCAGGTCTTATGTTGAGTACATTCTCAATCCTTCATATCTTCGTATTCTTCGACCAATGTTGATAGCTAATTACATTTTATTAGCATCAACAACAAAGCCCTCTCACACTTTGGCTTGATTCGATTTGAACATCAATCTTTTCGCCATTGTTATAAGAAAAATGAAGAAGAAAGCTTTGTAAATCTGTGTTCACTGCGGGTGTAAAAGCAGTGTATAAGTGCGAGATTTTGTAAGTAGAGTGAATCTGCTTTGTGATAGGCTGTATAAATAGGCGGTGAGTGGTTGTAACTATCGATTTGCGTACATCCATATTGACCATGATTAATACGAGTGAATGTCGACGACCGTGGCCCATTACTTTCCAAAGCATATTGTAACCGTTAGATCGTGTAACCGTGGTCATAAAGGATAAAATAAATATCCGCCAATTGCTCTTTGACTTTAATAAAGTTTGGTGTGAAGCGTTCCATTCGGCGGGGTTGTTCTCAGCGAGGTTGGCTCGGCGATCTCTTTGATAAATATGCCAATGACTGTGACAAGGTGAATTTGATCCTTGAATTCTTCTAGTTTTGTTCAATTGATAATATAAGATGAAGTTTAATGCCAATGGCGATCATCAAGTGAGCTCACCCAACATGACAAAGACCAATCCCCGCCAGCAGCCTCATTTGCTCAATTGTCCAAACATAAGTAGATGGAATTGTTGATACCAATGACTAATGCTGCTAAGTGAGCTCACCCAACATAGCAAAGACTAATCCCCTTGGTGAATTCCAGTACTTTACTGATTATCAGTCAACTCTAATAATTCCAAGTTCAGTCCTTAATTTGGCAAATCTTTCACTATCAAGTGGTTTAGTGAAAATGTCAGCAAGTTGATCTTCAGAAGGGATGTATAGAACCACCACATCTTTCTTTTCAACATGATCTCTTATAAAGTGATGTCTTAAATCAATGTGCTTGGTTCTTGAGTGCAAAACAGGATTTTCAGTTATTGCAATTGCACTTGTGTTGTCACACATGATTGGAATTTCCTTTTCTTCAATTCCATAATCCCTTAACTATTGTCTTAACCACAATACTTGTGCCTGACAACTTCAGTGACAATATACTGCCTTGGCGGTGGAAGTTGATATAGAGTTACATTTCTTCTTTGAACCGAGGAAACCGATCTATTTCCATTAAGCAGCGGAGTTCTGAGGTGCTTTTTCTTTCAATCTTGCATCGGCATAATCGAATCTGAGTAGGATATAACTTTGAAGCTTCCATCCTTGGAGTACCATATCCTACTCCCGAGTCTCTTTTAGGTACTTGAGAACTCTCTTAGCGCACCTAAGTGACTTTCTTTAGGTTTAGATTGAAATCTTGCACAAACACTACATCAAAGGATATATCGGTCTGCTTTGGCGATAGGTACAATGATTTGCCTATCATCCTTCTATATAAGAGTCGATCAACATCTTTGCCTTCTTTATCTTCATCCAATCGATGTTTGTACTCATAGGAGTTGATATCTTGGTCTTTGTTTTCCATACCAAACTTCTTCAGCAACTCCTTAGTGTACTTGGTTTGATGAATGAAGATTCCATCTTTCAATTGTTTGACTTGCAGTCCCAAGAAGTAGTTCATTTCTCCCATCATACTCATTTGGAACTTGCTCTTCATTAGATTTGCAAACTTTTCACATAGCAATTCATTTTCAGAACCAAAGATTATGTCATCAACATAAATCTGCATGCGGCAGTGCTATCCTTCTTGATTCTAAAAGAGTCTTATCAATGGTGCCTTTTGTAAAACCATTGTCCACCAAAAGTGAGATAGAGTCTCATACCATACTCTTGGTGCTTGTTTGATCCATAAAGTGCTTTGTTGAGTCTATAAACTTTATCTTCTTGATCTTTAACTTCAAATCAGGAGGTTCTTTGAACATACACTTCCTCCTACAGAATGCCATTCAAAAATGCACTTTTGACATCCATTTGATATACGCTTGAAGTTCTTATATGCGGCATGTGCTAGGAATAATCGATAGCTTCCAATCTTTAGCAGGTGCATAAGTTTCATCAAAATCTATTCCTTGACTTGAGAATAGCCTTTTGCAACTAGTCGGCCTTATTCCTCACAATGGTACAGATTCATCAAGTTTATTTCTGTATACCCATTTAGTACCAATGATATTTGGATGACTAGGCCTTTCAACTAGTGTCAAACATGATTTCTTTTAAATTCATTTAACTCTTCTTGCATAGCAATTATCAATCTGGATCTAAAATTGCTTCTTGACAACTTTAGGTTCAACTTGAGATAGAAAACAAGTGAACATAGCTTACAATTGTCTTTTAGTCCTTACACCTTCTTTGAATGTTGCGAATGACTTGTTCGGCGAGGATGATCCACTTAACCATTGTGGATTTTGGTTAGATGGATTCTCGAGGACCTCATCTTGATAAGTCTGCTTGTATCCTCAATAGGGGCTCGTGAGATCCTTGAAGCTGCCGAGTTGTTGCATCGATAGTATCATCGGCGAGGGTGTTAATGAGGCGATGTCGAAACTTTTAAGTCATTAACCCTTTCCAAGACTTCAACACAATCTGGATCGGTGACTTGTAGATTCTCGGTGAGTTCACAAACTTCATCATTCATTCCGGTGAACTTAGGTTCATCAAACACAACATGGATGGTTTCTTCATGTTTTGATGACCTCTTGTTGATTACCACTAAATGCCTTCTTGGTGAAGAATATCCCAATAAAATTCCTTCATCGATTTAGGTTGGAATGTCTTTAAATGCTCCTTATGATTCAAGATAAAACATTTACTTCCAAATGGATGGAAATAGGATATATTTAGTTTCCTTCCATTCGGATCTCATAGGGTGTCTTTGACTTAGCATCTTGTATTAAGCTTGCCTTGACCCAATACCTCTCGGATAGTAAAGCTTCACAAATCATTGTCCTTCTGCTTCTTTTAAGGTCTGTTTCTTCTTTCATCATCAACCTATATTTCTTTGAGGTGTGTGCGATGACAAGTTGATGAAGTACACCGTACATTCTGAGTATTCTCTTATAACTTTATTGAGAAACTCAGTACCCTTATCTGATCTTATTTTTACTACTTTCAACCTTTTCTCATTTTGTAGTCTCTTCAAAAGATCAGGCATCATCATGAGTGTTTCATTTTTCTTGTTCATAAAAACCACGAAGTATACCTTGAATAATCATCACAACAACTAAAGTGTACTTCTTTCCGGTTATACTAGTTGGGTAGCGAGGTCCAAATAAATCCATGTGCATAAGTTCGGCCTCTCTTAGTTGAAAGTTTAGTTTTGACTTGAAGCTTGATTTTATTTGTTTACCTTCTTTGTGAGGCATCACAAATTGCATCCTTCTTGAATGTGATCTCGAGGCAAGCCAATTACCATTTTCTTCTTTACTAGTGATTGATATCATCAAAATTTAGATGATTCAACTTCTTGTGCCATAACCAATTGAGTTACGATTTAGTATGCACAATCGAGGCGGAGTTCTAGGCTGCGGTAGTCAATCCACAACATACATGTTTTGTTGTCTTCTACCGGCCAATACAACTTGATCACCTTTTTCACTAATGACAATAATACGGTTGTTTTTGTCAAAAGTAGCGTTGTATCCCATGTCCGCAGGAATTGTCGATTAACTCGGCAAGTTGTAGTCGATCCTTCCACATAAGCAACATTCTTGATGGTTAGTCCATTCTTCACAAGTGTGCCATATCCTCTTTTATAACCAGGTGTGTTTTTGTTGCCAAAATTCACCCTTGGACCATTCTTTGCTATGTAGTTTGTCAAGCGGTGCTCATTCTTTGTCATATATGCGGAACATCCTTTGTCAAAGTACCGGACACCTACAAAACAAAATCAATGCATTTTAGGTACCCAAATCTGTTTGGGTCCATAATGGTCGATGGTAAGCATGACCCACAGTAAATTTCCATAAGGTCTTCTTTTAAAGGTGTCATACTTAGGTTCATACATGTATTCACACATCCATAAGATCTAACAGATGGTTGTGTAGGATTCACATATGTTTTACGGCTTTTGGTATATATTGTTGTTTGAAGTGATTTTTCTTGTTAGAAGCGCGACATAACCATTAGTTTCTTTGTCATTGGGAAACGACCTGTAGTAGTATGGAGTCTGCTTTGAGGTCTTGTGTAAGTCCTCTGCTGATCCCATTGCTTAGGTTTTACCACTAGTAGCTTGGTTATTCTTCTTGTTTCTAGCATTCGATACATGAATATTCCAATCATCATCGATGAGAGCAGTCTACCTTTCCCCACGAGATAAGTATCCTTGAATGATTAACATTTTTGGGTTTAGGATTCTTATCCTTGGAATATTTTGTTTCTTACCATACGTGGTCTAGCGGACTTGGTAGCGAGTGCTGCTATCTCAAGGCTTAGAAGGCACTGTGAGTCCTATTTTTGGATTTGTTCCTTTTATTAGGAGCTGTTGTTCCTTGACTTCTGATTTTGCTTCTTTGAAGCATTCTCAGTAGGTTTTACTGCCTCAGCAACCTTACTAGGAGTTGGATCTTGTGTAGGTACAAACTTAGGACAAATTCTGGCACTAGGTTCAGTAGCTTTACTGGATCCACTCTTTTTGGATTGTTGAGTTCCAAATCCAAGCCTGTTCTATCACCATAAGGCTTTCAGATTTGTATCGGCGGAGGAGGAACAAGATGGATCGGCGTGATTAGGAGGCTCTTGAATGTTCGATGAGGCTTATCTTGATTCTATCAACATCATTTCTTTACCTTTGAGAACCACTTAATTCGACATTCAATCTTCCAACTTCTACTTGAAGAACTTCTTTTCGACCTTCATAATCTCATAAAGCAGTTGTATTTTCCTCGATTGATTAAGGATGGCATCCAAAGTTTCTTCATTGTAAGAGTTTTAGGATTTGAACCACAAGTTGATTCACAATCACTTTGTGGGAGTGTTAACGAATCTGATGTGTATACCTCCTCTGTTTCATCCATATTAGCCATTAATGCATAGTCTTCCATATCGACCAACCAATCTTTGTGTCATCGATTCATTTCCCTTTTTGATTCCACTTCATACTTGATTCATCTTCGGACAACCATAGCCTTCTTGCCATGTCTTCTTTGTTGACTCTTGTTATTTTTGATATCTGGACAATCTGGTCTGAAATGTCCAGGCTTTTTGTAGTTAAAGCAAAGATAATCTGGTTCCTTTTTCTGTTTTAATTCAGGACAGTCAGGTCTGAAGTGTCCTGGTTTCTTGCAATTGAAACACAAGAAATCATTGTCTTTCTTAGTTTCTTCCTTTTTCTTTTTCGGTGAATTTCTTTGTGAAATTCCTAGGTGAAACTTTTCCACCTTTCATCATCTGATCTTCTTGCTTAGCAATGCTATTTGCTCTTGCATTTCATCCGATAATTCATCTTGAGCTTACGATCCTTCTTCTTGATGTGAAGCGACCAGCTTCTTTGTGGTTTTAGCTCTTACTTACACCGGTGGTAGGTGACAACTTCTTTTTGAATTCATATGCCTTGAGATCGAGAACAACTTGAATGTATCTTCTTCATGCGAGTCTTCTCATTTCTTCTATCATTTGTCACCTTCATCTTCCATTCATACATGGCGAGTAAAGCTTCCAAGATGTGTTGATTTCTTCTTTTGAGTAATTAACACACGGCGGGGTGAGTTCATCAATTGCATTGAACACAGATTCCATTTGTTCAATGGTTTTATTTAGTTTCATTTAAAACTTTTGGAACTTCTTCTTTGCCACACTTATTTTATTCTTCTTTATTTCATGGTGCCTTCACGGATCAAGCTGTACTTTGTCCCAAAAGTTCTTTTCTTTTTTACAATCTTTCACTTTCATGTACATATTGCTATCGAGTTACGTAGATAATATCAATAGCAATGTTGTTGATTTGCTCTCTTTCTATCTTATTGATCCATTCCTTTTAGGCTTTGGAATGTCTTGTGTCTCTTCACCTTTATTCTTGACTTTGTAATCTCCGGTGGTCCATCGTCGAAACACATCCATCATTTCATCATGAGTTGCGACAAGATAAGCTGCATCACGACATTTATATTCATCAAAAGCGATCTGAGAACACATCAACATTGTTCTAGCATCTTTGGTTGTTATCCATGATGCAAGTCTTTGAAAATCATTGATTTGAAAAAGGTTTTCAAAGTATTTTCACAAGCACAACAAGTAGGATTACTTGAGCGAAGCCTTTGCTCCGATACCAATTGTTGGTCCTTGAAAGGCTTTGGTTAAGTTTAGAGAGGAGGTGAATAAACTTAACACTTAAAACTTTTAGAGTTAACAAACTCGGCAACCGGTGATCTGCGATGCTTGATAATCTGGCTTTGATACCTCGATAACTCTCTTGATGCGATTAGTCTCTTGATGGTTGAAGTTCTTGAATTTGTGCGAGGGATATATATAAAAAATAAAGCCTTAAAACTTGTTGTTAAATATGATACTAAGTATTAGATACTCAGTAGTGTATATGTGTGAGTTCAGTTGCTAGATTCGATAGGTTGATGTATATAATAAACTAAATCACGAGAATATAAGTGCGAGAAAGTAAGTAGGCGAGATTTTATAGTGGTTCAGGTGGTGTAATCACTGTCGAGTCCACTCTTCTCACTGTGATGTTGGAGGTAATTCACTAGAGATCTTTGATGTATCACATTACAAAGATTCCTAAGATTGTTTGTCCTTCACCAATGACAATGGCTCCACAAGCGAAAACTAGGAACATGTAGGATTCTTTGCTCCAAAGTCTTTCCTTGGTTCTTGAAAGGTAGGATTGCCTCTTCACCAGCTCCACCACAAACAACGATCTTTCACACCCAGCGGATGCTTCCTTTGTCTTATTGATTCTTTCTAAAAGATAAAGATTGAATCAAGTAAATGATTCGATTGTAGTGATTTGACTTGGATGAAATAATCGGTGACTTGCGGTCTTCAAGTGTGTAAACTTGATGTAGCTTGAATACATAATACACTTGAATATTTTCTACGGATCGATGAGTTAAGCTCAGTAGGTTCGTGAGGGTGCTTTTTATTTCGAGAAATATCTCTTATATTTTTCTCTTAAGGTTCATCAATCATCATCTTTTACGAGTTGAAAGTCCTCTATTTATAGGTAGGAATGCATGTGACTTGTATTTGAAAATCAAATATAACCATTCTGGTTTTTGTCTCATTTGACTTGCTTTTACATCACTATTCATAGGGTGACCATCGAAATTCCTTTTTGTGATGCGATCTGTCATCCACCCTGCTGACTTATAACCATTGGATAAAGTTATGAATCATCCCAACGTTCTTTTAATCTTAGCCCTTGATTTGTTTGATAAATCAGAGGTAGTTGGCTGTCCTTATCCATGTAATCTTCCAATGTAATCTTGAATTAACGAGGTATTATATCGGCGAGGTTCATCGATCTGCTTTGTAATATCAATCGATCTATTTGAGCGACAATTTTACGTAATGTGTCAAATACAATGCAGCTGATTTCTTTTATCTAACTTTTAATTGTGAAGTTAGATTACACCTTTTTAATTATAACCAAGTTCCAATTAACATCCAACTTATGGAACATAGACCTTCTACACAAGGTATATGTAATCAGTTTAGGTCATCACAGACTTGCCTAAATTATGATTACATATCCTTGACTTTAATCACTAAGTTTGATCCCTTAGCCTTCATTAATTGAGTTTGTGCCCTCAACCTTCAGTCTTCAGCAGGTTCCAGAAAAGTCTACTGACCTAACTACCCTACTGATATTGCCGATCTGGCGATATAAATCGGTGACCATTCTGATCTTGTTTGATCAAACTATTCAAAAATCAAACTACAATAAACCTATACATTTGATCTAGACATCTTTTTGCCTTTGCACTATAACGACTAGTCATGCTTTCATCATCAAAACATAGAAATAAGTCCAACAAACTTCGAGGTTGCTATATACTTTGCTTAATTTGTTGAAGTTGAGATAGAGTTTTGCTTTTGCTAAACCAAGACACAAGTCTATTTCTAGTAGGTGACATGTGCACGAGGTGTTCTTTACGTCCACTTTACATCTGCATAATCCAGTGCGAGTAAGATATCAACTTAAATTCTCCTTCTCTTGAATAACAAATTCCAACTCCATCTGTATCTTTCAGATACTTCAATGTCCTTTTTACAACTGTCAGATGGATTTCCTTTGGTTTTGAGTGAAATCTTGCACATACACCAGCAGATAAAAGATATATCGGCCCTACTCTTTTGTAAGATAGAGTAAGCTTCCAATCATTCTTACGTAAAGTGTTTGATCAACATCTTTGCCATCTTTATCTTCATCTAGCTTTGATGTTGGTCCTGTTGGTCCCTTGAAAAGCTGTGGTTAAGTTTAGAGGGGGGTGAATAAACTTAACACTTAAAACTTTGGAGTTAACAAGTCGCAACCAGCGACTCTTGATACTTGATGGTCTCTTTGAGACTTGATAACTCTTTGATCTTGATGATCTCTTGCGATTGAGTTTCTTTGAATTTGTGCTTGTGAGAATAATATCAAAATTAAGCCTTAATACTTGTTGTTAAATATGATACTAAGTATTAGATACTCATTAGTGCAAGTGTGTGATTTTGAGTTGCAGTTCGATAGGTTGATGTGTAAAATAAGCTAAGTGCGAGAATGTAAATCTTTGAAAGTAAATAGGCAAATTTTATAGTGGTTCCAGGTGGTGTAATCTGTCGAGTCCACTCTTCTCTGTGATGTTGGAGGAAATTCACTAGAGATCTTTGATGTAGCTTATTCAAAGATTCTAAAATTTGCTTGTCCTTCACCAATAACTATGGCTTCACAAGCGGCGGGAGCAGGTAGGATTGCTACTCCTGAGTCTTCCCTTGGTCCTTGAAGGATAGGATTGCCTCTTCACGGCTCCACCACAAACAACGAGTCTTTCACACCCGATAGATGCTTCTTTGTCTTGACGGGTTCTTTACAAAATAAAGATTGAATCAAATAAATGATTCAGTTGCAGCAACTTGATTAGGATGATATAATCAGCAGCTTGCAGACTTCAAGTGTGTATGCTTGATATAGCTTGAATGTAGAATACACTTGAAGAAATTCTCTGGATCAGTAGCTTTAAGTTCAGTAGGTTCAGCATGGTGTTTTTCAGCTCATTAATATCTCTTCAAAGTTTGTTAATTTTCATCATCTTGTTTCTGAGTTGAAAGTCCTCTATTTATAGGCAAGAATGCATGTGACTTGTATTTGAAATTCAAAGGTAACCGTTCCTTGTTTTTGTCCCATCTGATCTATATTACATCACTATTCATGGGGTGACCTTTGTCGAAATTCCTTTTAATGATCGCGATCGTCCACTGCTGACTTATATCCATTGGATAAAAATACGAATCATCCCAGCGTCCTTTTAATCTCGACCGCTTGATTTGTTTGATAAATCGAAGTAGTTGGTTTGTCCTTATCCATGTAATCTTCAATATAATCTTGATTTAATCGAGGTATTATATCGTGAGTTCATCGATCTGCTTTGTGATACATGTCGATCTCTTTGAACTCAATTTGTTGTGTATAAAATACAATGCGGTGACTTCTTTTATCTAACTTTTATTTGTGAAGTTAGATTACACCTTTTGAGTTATAACCAAGTTCCAAACATCATCCAACTTATGGAACTTAGACCTTGTTCACAAGGTATATGTAATCGATTTAGGTCATCTGGACTTGCCTAAATTCGATTCCATATCCTTGACTTTAATTACTAAGTTTGATCCCTTGCCATACATGGCGAGTTTGAGCCCTCGGTTGCCGGTCTTGACGAGGTTCTGACTAATCTCTTGACCTATCTACCCCTCTTGACATAGACCGGTCTGGTGATATGAATCGGCTGACCCTTTCTGATGCTTGTTTGATCAAACCTATTTATGAATCAAACTCTAATAAGCCTATACATTTGATCTTGACATCTTTTTCCTTTGCACTTATATTGACTAGTCGGCACTCATCATCAAAACTAAGAAATAAGTCCAACAATTTCCCCTTTTTGGTGATGATGCCCTACTACCCTCACTAACGACAAAGCAAAAGACAAAAACAAAAATAGAACAAATAGTCATCTTTCATTAAAATCATTTGTTCCAAGATATTCTGATCTAGAATCGGCCAAAAACATAATGCGATTAAAGTATCTTTGATCTCTTGTCTTCTTTCTCTCTCTTGTCTGGCCTTCTCCACTTGTTCTTGGTAGGCTCTGCTCTCTTCTATCATATCCATCATCCATTCATTTTCAATCAGTGTAAAATCAATGTAGGGATTGACTTGTTTCCACCAGTTCCATGCTTCAGGCAGGATAAGATTAATCTGATTCACTTTGAATCCAAACTTCATGTATAGTTCCTTAAACTCTTCAAGTGAATCCTTTGCTTTTGTGATAGGAAAGTTCCTATCACCTCTGCCACTTCTTCCACCTCTTCCACCTCTGTTGCTTGCCCTTAAGGCTTTAATCCTTGCCTCCCAAAATTTCAATCCTAAGAAAGAGTTCAGACCTTCATGAAACCCTTTGTCTTGATAAGGTTTCCTCCTGTTGTAATACTCTTTCTTGTATTGTCTAAAAAGATCATCAGTAAGTTGCAATCTGCCAGGTGTAGGTTGCCTGAAAGCATTAGTATCATCTTGCCATCTCTTCTGTGCAAAAAGTCTTGCGACCTCTTTTCTTTGCCGGATGTTTAGCCCCTCTTCCCCCTTAGTGACATCATTAACAAAAGCGGGACAATAGGCCATGAACACTCTCTGTGAAATAACGAGTTATTCGATTTGCCTTCCATAACCTCGGTTACGGTGTCAAGCTGCGATAATCTGGATTGCAAAATACATTCGATGAATTGATCCTCTCGGTAACCTTAGGATCAATCCAGTGCGAGGTTGAGATGTTCAGCGACCTCGGCATGCTTAGGTGTAGCGACAAGGTTGTCAAGTTTACGATGGATGGAAATGAATTGGTCTTTTAGAAACTTCTCTTTGCGATATTTCCAACCTTGATTCCCCCTCATCTAGTATCATATCATTCCACGGCATTTTGAGTAGATGTGAAGTTTAGGCTTTAAGCTTGTGGCGATGGGTGTCCGTTTTCATTCACCATTTTCATCGATTCTTCAAATCTTTCTTCTGTCTATCGGTTGAGTTCTTAAGCTGTTGCATATCATTTCTAATGAGTCCTTAACTCATTCAAAACTTCAGCGGCACTTCTTGGTCATCCTTCCACGGTAGTGTCATCGGTGAGCTCCTCGACATTGTCTTGTGGCCTCGATTGCTCACAACCATTGCCCAACTCTATCAATCCGAGATTAGGTCCTTGATATTCTTCGAGGATAGGATCAAGAGGTGGTTCTTCAAAAATAGGAACAAATGTGGTGGATCAACATTAATATTCTCTTCTTGAGGCATCTGGAACTCCTCATCACTTAAAGTCATAGTCGGCATTTGCTCGTCCTCGTGCGGCGATCTGTGACCATCTTTCCCTTCGGTGGTCTTGTCTCCGTGTGGCTCCACTCTGGCTGACCTCTTGACAGCGGGGTTTCCTCAGAGCCCAATCAGGTTCCAACCTTTGTCAGTCTTTGTTTGAGACTCGGCCGACTGTACCTCTATTCCAACCTTTGTGCGGAGTCTTTGTTTGTAGCCCGACAACTGTGCCTCCTCTTCAACTCTCTGTGGATTGAAGATGGCCTCATTATCCACTTGAAATCCTTGGCATGACCAATCTTGGTTAGAATGATGGCGATTTAGTGAGAATGCCCTCAAAGTCAAATCCATCTTGATATTCAATAAATGCCTCAGGTGGCACTAGGTTATTGAAATCGGTAACCTTCTCTTCATCTAAATCCTCACTCTGTTCGAAACTTGGTTTGTGCGGTAGGCTCACAACATGGAATGTAGAAGATTCATCGGCTAGCCTACCGGCCTCAAATTAATTCTTCATTGATCAATGCTTCCGGATCATCCATGGTGAGATCCTACAGATCCTCATCCATCTCACGATCTTGGCCCTCGGTGAGACTTACCAATATCGATTAATTTGTTATGCAGGTGGTTCCTTGACATTGCAATCCCACTTTGGTTCCTCCTGGTCGGAGGAAATCTCCTCTAGAATCGATGATGAGGAAGAGTCATCATTGCCATCTCTTGGATCACTAAACTTGATACCCTCCTCATACATTTGCTCATCAAATAAATCCATCAATCTGGATTGCAGCCGAGTGGTATCAACTAGGTCCAGCAAGTTCTCCACTCCCAACTTTTCAAAAGCTCATTCCTCAAAATCTATCATAGGTTCAGCAGCTGGCTTTTGTCTTTTGTAGAAACCAAACTTCCATTGGAAATAATCGGCAATTTCTTTGAAGTTTGGGATCTACAAACTCTTCATTTTCTTTCTTTCTTTCACATGTCTTTCAAATGGCATGAAAGATCTCTGAGGAGCAACTCCAGTACCTTGTTGACCTCTAAAGGTTCCAACAAGTAGGTTCATAGTTTCTTCAACGAGATGTTTGAAAGTCGGTAGGTTCTTTGAGATTGTAAATTTGTACCCTCTACTTCCATCTGTACCACACTTAGTTCCCACGACTTACATGCTCATCGGCGGGGTTAGCGATGACTGCTCTTCCCACGAGTTCTTGCCACACTTGCGGGGTCTTGACCAAGTCTTCAACTACCACAGCGAGTTCGAGGTTGGTGGTTTGCTATGGGTCTTGATAGATACTCTGGCGAGGCTCGAAGTCGATGAGCTGCTTTGTATATCTCCAACAAATTGCTCAACAACAACTTTGTCGACTTGATGGGCTTGACAACCTCTTGGTGAAAGTCGATAATTTCCACGAGGCTTGATGATAGTCGAGGGCTCGGCCTCAATAGCCTCTTCTTCCTCTTCCTACGATGCTTCCTCTTGGGCTCTTTGTGCCTCAAGCTTTCGATTCTTTCCACTTTTCCATGTTTACATTTTATGAATAATTTCTTTTCTCCTCTTGGAAAGGGTTCATCATCATCTTAGTCACAGTAGACTTCCTCTTTCTACTATCTTCTTTACATGTTGTTCCCTTAAGATTTCAACAATAGTTTTCCTTGCGACAACGGCGAGTCGGTAACCTCCACTTTGAACCCTCGGCGGACTCGGCGATGCTGTCTTTGTTTGCTTCCTTGTTCTTTAGGCTTTGACACTTGGTAATCTTTCTTGTTTTCTGCGGCCTTTCTTTTCTCGCTGACTTTCTTTGGTGCGGCGGGGTTTAACGAGTTTCTTTTTAGTTTGCTTGACCTGCTGCCACCCGGCATCACCATCATCTCCACCATTTCCATCATCAATGACTTCTTGACAACCTCTTCATCATCATCAGGACCGGGAATTGCATAATCAATTTCCTTCTTGTATTTTAGGCGATTGATCTTCTCGGGTTCAAGATCGGGAACTTCCAAATGATTCGGTGAGTGCGAACCATTAATCTAAAGGCAAGGCCTTGGATTTCCTTTCCCTCTTTATCTTCCTTGGCTACCTTCTTCATGTAGTGAATGAAGTAACCGGCCAGATCAAATCTCATGCTCCTATGAGATGATTATCATCGACTTTATCTTGGGTCTGATATAGTATCCATACTTCCAACTTGATCCTAGTATGTTCTTTGCAGCTTGAGCTTGCTCGGCGAGTTGTACTCAAATCAATGTGTTTCACATTGATGCAGAATGGATTTGGTGGCTGCATTTGTCTTGATTTGATCAACAAGCGCTATCTTGTCAATCCCATTTTGCTTGAGTTCTTGGACAATCCACCATTTCTTCAAAACCAAAAACTTCCCTCGATGGCGGGGAAACTTTCAATCTCCTTAGCATTCACGGTTGTTTTGAATGCTTGATTCCTCTTCCACAACCATGTTCTTCGAGGAAATCAATAACATTGGTGTATGAAATTGTTTCTAATATGAGATTGAGTATGTTCTCAACCACTGCAAACCTCACGATTCTCCTACCAATATTAATGGCCAAATCTGTTTTGTTTGCATCCACAACAAAACCTCTAACACTTTGGCTCGTTTCAATTTGTACATCAATCTTTTTGACCATTGTTATGAGAAAATAAGATGAAGAAGATTGTTTCTCAAATCTGTGTTCACCTGAGTGTAAAAGTCGCAATGATAAAGCGATTTTGCAAGTAGAGAATCTGCTTTGTGTAAAGTGCGAATATATAGGCGGTGAGTGGTTACAGCGATCATTGAGCGATACATCCATGTCAACCACGATTAATCTGAATAAATGCGGCGACCGTGTTCCATGCGTCGATAACCGTTAGATCGTGTTAGCTGCGGTTATAAAGGATGAAATAAATATCGCCAATATGCTTTTTGACTTTAATAACTTTGACCGTGTAGCGTTCCATTCGTGAGTAGTCCTCGTGAGGGTGGGCTCGATGGTCGGTGATCTGAAGCTTCGGCGTATTTGGCGACAAAGTGGACTCTCTTTGATCCTTGATTTCTTCTAATTTTGTTAGTTGATAATACAAAATGAAGTTTAATACCAATGTTGATCATCAAGTGAGCTCACCCAAAATGACAAAGACCAATCCCTTGGCAACCTCGTTTGCTCAATTGTCCAAACATAAGTACAAGGAATTGTTGATACCAATGACTAGTCACGCTAAGTGAGCTCACCCAACATAGCAAAGACTAATCCCCTTGGTGAATTCGTTGCTTCTTGATTATCGATCAACTTTTATAATTCAAGTTCGAGTCCTTAATTTGGCAAATCTTTCACTATCAAGTGGTTTAGTGAAAATATCGACCAAGTTGATTTTCGGTAGGGATGTATAGAACCACCACATCTTTCTTTTCAACATGATCTCTTATAAAATGATGTCTCACATCAATGTCTTTAGTTCTTGAGTGCAAAAGCAGGATTTTTGTGATTGCAATTGCACTTTTGTTGTCACACATAATTGTAATTTCCTTTTCTTCAATTCCATAATCCTTAATTGTTGTCTTAGCCATAGTACTTGTGCACAAAAACATCAAAGCGACTATATATTAAACTTGGTAGTGGAAGTTGATATTGGTTACATTTCTTCTTTGAACCGAGGAAACGATCTACTTCCCGTTAATTGTGAGGTTCTGTAGTGCTTTTCTATCAATCTTGCATCAGCATAATCGAATCTGAGTAGGATATAACTTTGAAGCTTCCATCCTTGGAATACCATATCCACTACTCCCAAAGTCTCCTTTAGATACTTGAGAACTCTCTTATTTGCACCTAAATGACTTTCTTTAGGTTTAGATTGAAATCTTGCACAAACACCTACATCAAAGGATATATCGGTCTGCTTTGGCGATGAGTGTACAATGTTTGCCTATCATCCTTTTGTATAAGTCGATCAACATCTTTGCCTTCTTTATCTTCATCAATCGATATTTGTACTCATAGGAGTTGAATTTTTAGTGCTATTTTCCATACCAAACTTCTTTAGCAATTCCTTGGTATACTTGGTTTGATGAATGAAGATTCCATCTTTCATTTGTTTAACTTGCAATCCCAAGTAATTCACTTCTCCCATCATACTCATTTGAAATTTGCTCTTCATTAGATTTGCAAACTTTTCACAAAGTAAATCATTTTCTGAAGCAAAGATTATGTCATCCACATAAATCTGTACCAGCAGGGTGTTGTTCCCTTCATTGCTTCTGAAAAGTGTCTTGTCAATGGTGCCTTTTGTAAAACCATTATCCACCAAGAATTGAGATAGAGTCTCATACCATGCTCTTGGTGCTTGTTTCAATCCATAAAGTGCTTTGTTGAGTCTATACACTTTATCTTCTTGATCTTTAACTTCAAATCCATGAGGTTGCTGTACATACACTTCCTTCTCTAGAATGCCATTTAGAAATGCACTTTTGACATCCATTTGATATACTTTGAAGTTCTTATATGCAACATGTGCCAAGAATAATCGATAGCTTCCAATCTTTGCAGCAGGTGCATAAGTTTCATCAAAATCTATTCATACCTTGAGAATAGCCTTTTGCAACTAGTGCGGCCTTATTCCTTACAATGGTACCAGATTCATCAAGTTTATTTACGTATACCCACTTAGTACCAATGATATTTGCATGACTTGGCCTTTCAACTAGTGTCCAAACTTGATTTCTTTCAAATTCATTTAATTCTTCTTGCATAGCTATTATCAATCACGGATGCGAAATAACTTCTTCAACAACTTTTGGTTCTATTTGAGATGAAAACAAGTAAACATTGCTTCAGGTTGTCTTACAGTCCTTACACCTTCTTTGTACATTGCCAATAACTTGTTCGGCGGGGTGATTCCTCTTTCATTGTGGATTACGGTTAGTTAGATTATCGGGAGCCTCATCTTGATATAAGTCTGCTGCAGAAACAACTTACTAGGGAGTTCGGTGAGATCCTTGAACTACCAGATTGTTGCATCGATAATATTTCGGCGGGGTGTTCGGCGAGCGATGTCGAAACTTTTAAATCATTGAATCTTTCCAAAACTTCAACATAATCTGGATCGGTGACTTGTTGATTTTATTGAGTTCACAATCTTCATCTTCCATACCAGTGAACTTAGGTTCATCAAACACAACATGGATTGTTTCTTCATGTTTTAGTGACCTCTTGTTCGATACCACTGAATGCCTTCTTTGGTGAAGAATATCCCAGAAGATTCCTTCATCGACTTTGGTTGGAATGTCTTCAAATGGACCTTGTGATTGAGGATAAAACACTTGCTTCCAAATGGATGGAAATAGGATATGTTTGGTTTCCTTCCATTCCAAATCTCATAAGGTGTCTTGCGACTTCTTGTTCCTTGATGTTGTTTTATGTATAGCATCTTTGTATTATTTGCTTGACCCAATATCTTTCAGTAGCAATGCTTCACAAATCATTGTCCTTCTGCTTCCTTTAAAGTCTGTTTCTTCTTTCAACAAGCTTGTTGGAGAGATTTTGCATCATTAAAACAAAAGAAAATTTATAAACCTATACTACCATGCAAAACTACCTCACTAACCGGCCGAATACCGGGTAGTTGCTAGTAAAGTTGGATAAATGCTGGTGTCGATCCTCGGGGAAAGGGATGTTGACTCTAATTTCACTAATTCCTTTCAATTGTTACTCAAGGAAGCGAATAAGCGAAAAGCAAACATAAAAGCGTAAAGAACAATGAGAATAAATCTAACCTAGGAAAACAAAATAAAACAATCTAAACTAAAAGACATGGGATCAAACAAAGCACAAACCTCGTGATCTCAATCTAGTTCAATTCATGATTCTAATTCAAGTTGTGGTTTCACCTTATCACGAGATATAAACCCCTAATTCCTTAGTGGATCTAATTTCTCAAGCTATGAATTCCTAATTCCTTAGTGAATTCAATTATCGATCTCTCTCTCTCGTAAGTTGAAGCGATATTCCATACAAAAGCGAAGGTGTAGATTCAAGTTAACTCCGTATTTTAGAATCTAACAACCTAGATAATTAATCGATTAATTTGTCATCATTAATGATTAAAAATCCTATCTTTCTATGGTGATCTAGTCTCGCATAACTTCCGTATTATAAACATCAATCGTGAACTAATCTTTCGATTCTAATTCACATGGCATACAAATCGCATAGAAAAATACAAGCGACTTAAAGCTCATGAAGATAAAGCGGAATTAAATTAATTGAAGAAATCAAACTCACATAGTCTTGATACAATGGTTGAACTCCATGGAAGCGAAAAGAAAAGCTACATAATCTACTCTAATCTAACCTCGGTTCACCCGAGCACAAGGCTCGGGTGATCGGCCTTAGCTCGAAGCGTTTCAGCATGCGTGTAATTTTAAATATGAAAAATCTGATGTAATTAGGGTTGGAATACGCAGCTGCTTTATAGACTTTTAAATTAAACACTTTCTGATAACCGTGGCGGACGCCCGTTTGAAGATTCGGACGCTCGTCTGTATTTTCAGCAACAGTATCTAAACTTGTAACGCTCATATCTCGGGCCTCGTAAGTCGGAATGGGTGATTCAAAATCCTGTAGAATCCTCTCTTCAAGCCCTACAACTCTTCTCTTGAGGCCCAGAGTCAAATCGGTTGCTATCATATCAAGAAATGCATTGCAAGGTCGTCACTACCGGAATCTGATTTTCCAAAATTCATCTTGATTGATTTCTTTCCTTATATCTTTTATTCTTCCATAAATTTGATTGATCCTTTCCCAACTCAATTTAGCTCTCTAAAATCATCTTTTCCACCATCAATGAGTATCTACAAGAGGATAAAAACATACCAAAGCGTAACATAATCCAAAATCATATAAAATCATCATTTAAGCGTATAATTTGTTACGTTTTGCAATTAACCTCTTTAAAACATCGTTTGCTCAATATTTCCATATAAAGCTCAATATCTATGAAAATCCTAAGAATATGGGGAAATTGATATAAAATATATCGATATAAATCATTACAATTTGATACTGAACAACACCCCATACTTAAACTTTTGCTCGTCCCGAGCAAAACAAAACAAAGTCAAGCTCGAGATAAATAAACATCTACGCAAATATAAAGTATATTCAATAACTTAGAAGTTCACCCAAGTGAGTGTGTGCATAGCCATAATAAACTTCCACTAAGATCCACAATTTGAAAGTTATTCAAACCAAAACTAGCCGGTTTCCCATCTAAGTTAGAAATATTCCAAAAAAATCATACTTGGGCACTTTACAAAACATCATATCCCAAAAGAAATAGTAGAGAATATCTAAAACATTTACAATGGACTAGGAGGATAATCCACACAACATATCCTTGATTTATCTTTGAGGATAAAGTCGGCGATAACTAAGTCCTTACTTATTCATAATAATATATTTCAATATTTTCACTTTTTCACACTTTTCAACACACACGAGAATAAGCTTTTTGCCTCATGTGAGAATAGGACATTTCAAGATAATCCCTACCTTACTCAATCATAAAGCGACTATAAAGGCCCGTTTGTCGTGAGCTTTGGTCATCATAGTGGAATAGGACATCGTGGTACACCTACCTCACCCAAATCATAAACCGACTTCCGACACACACAATTACAATTATGTTTACTTAGAGATTTACAGGTGGCGGTGGAAAGATTATTTTCTAGTAGCCGGAGACCATGAGCATAACACCTCAAGTAAACAATTTATTACTATTGCAAAGACTTAATCACGTTTCACTTATCACATTCAAACTTCTGAGATATTCACAGTATGTCATACTTTAACTCTAAATACAAACTACTAAACTTTTCAAAATTGTACATAAGCAAAAACATGCTATAATCATCAAAAATCTCCAACTAAAATGGGGTAGGCTTTCAACATTTAGCTAAATCATTTACTATGGCATGTGAAAAAGAGTGTCGGGTGAAACAACTAAAATTACTAAATATCTGAGAATATAGCAAAAATGATATAAACTCAAGCAAAAGATATGCCTTTGTCTATTAGGGATATAACAAAAATTTGAAAATTAAGCACTTTTCATAGAAATACTAAAAATATGAGCAAGCAGTAGATACATAAATCATCTATCCCCTCCCCACACTTAGATTGCAACTTGTCCTCAAGTTGTGAAATAATAAATTAGAGAACTTAGGCGATTGGATCTTGGCAGTGCGGAGGAACCAGCAAGAACAGGGATTGCTTGCACCAGCTCGATGAAGCGTGAGCATCACGGGTAAGCTGAATTCATCGTGAAAGTGCACAATAGCTATCAAAAATATCTGCCGAGACTTGATCGGTGCAAAAAAGAGTCTACGGGGAAAAGAAAAAGATTACATATATAAAGCACATGGAAAGGAGATATAGAGATATTCAAATTTAAGCTCATATAAAGATGGAATATATATACATGGAATTATCACAAACTCGTAGGCTAGGTGCAACTACATGAAAATGCAATACAATGCAAACTATATGAAAAAATCCTAAAAATAAAATAAAAAAAAGAGGTAGTATTACGAAACCAAGCGATTAACTACACTCAAGAAAAATAAAGAAAAATAGCAAAAACAATGCAAGCTAGATGATATGCGGCTAAATGATATGCATCTAAGTGAAATGCAAAAAAAAAGAAAATAAAGAAAGAAAACTAGCCCACTCGTTTGCAACATGACATGTATAAAATAGCGTCTGCCAAATAATGACGAGTTCACGATAAGCGGCGGTCTTTGTCCATTACATGCGGTGTGGCGGCGCTTTAAGAACTCATCAAAGGTGATAGCATTATGGATAACCAGCGATTAGCTATACTAAGCGAATATAACTCATATGGCTATCACCAGGCGTAGCATCACGGAAAACCGGCGGTAGCTACCCACATGAATTACAAACAAAAGGAAGCTCATAAATCTTAAAGGTCTACAAGACTAAATCACAAGATACGTAGCATCACGAGGAACCGACATTAGCTACGGAAAAATAAAAGCGATTATAGCCTACGAGCAGACATTTACTATAACATAGATGAATCAAGAATGAGAGATAAGATCAGTTATTCAACTTGGATTCATAGATGGAAAAGTAAAACATATAAGTTCGGGACATCTATGTAAGCGAAAATAAGCCACGAAGCTTCGAATGAAAGAAATCCAAGTTAAACAAAAGCATTAAAAATTAAATCAGAAATATTAGAACCTGGATTGCAATTCTTGGACGGACGGACGTCAACTAGCGTTCAACAACTGGGCGGCGTTCGAAAGTATAGGCGCTCAATGCGGTCCTCAAATGCGAGCGAGTTGAAAGTATTTGAGCGAATGACGTCCATAAAACCCGGACGTCGCGTTTTGCAAGTTGGAGTGCTGGGCGGCGTTCACTACCATGAGAGCGATTCGTCCATACAGCAGTATGCCGCGCAAGCGGGAAAAACCGCAATAAAAACCTAATATTCCAATTCTAAACACCAAGAGCGAGGCGGCCACATCAAATTTAAGCACAAGCGGTTAGATTAGGTAACAACTAAACATAAACTTCCGTAAAACAAGTTGAGTAAAAACTTTTGCACATTCTTAACCACTATGGTCATGAAACCACGGCAAATAAAAACTCTCAACTTGGTATCGCTACTTTATTAAAAACAAAAATAAGCGTAACAAAATGAGAACTAACAAAACTAGATTCAACATGACTTTATTCCCTTCGACATGGCGCCCACTTTGTTGGAGAGATTTGCATCATTAAAACAAAGAAAATTTATAAACCTATACTACCATGCAAAACTACCTCTAACCGGCCGAATACGGGTAGTTGCTAGTAAGTTGGATAAATGCAGTATCGATCCTCGGGAAAAGGGATGTTGACTCTAATTTCACTAATTCCTTTCAATTGTTACTCGAGAAGCGAATAAGCGAAAAGCAAACATAAAAGCGTAAGAACAATGAGAATAAATCTAACCTAGGAAAACAAAATAAAACAATCTAATCTAAAGACATGGGATCAAACAAAGCACAAACCTCACGTGATCTCAATCTAGTTCAATTCATGATTCTAATTCAAGTTGTGGTTTCACCTTATCACGAGATATAAACCCTAATTCCTTAGTGGATCTAATTTCTCAAGCTATGAATTCCCTAATTCCTTAGTGAATTCAATTATCGATCTCTCCTCTCTCGTAAGTTGAAGCGATATTCCATACAAAAGCGAAGGTGTAGATTCAAGTTAACTCCCGTATTTTTAGAATCTAACAACCTAGATAATTAATCGATTAATTTGTCATCATTAATGATTAAAAATCTATCTTTCATGGTGATCTAGTCTCACATAACTTCCGTATTATAAACATCAATCGTGAACTAATCTTTCGATTCTAATTCACATAGCATACAAATCGCATAGAAAAATACAAAAGCGACTTAAAGCTCATGAAGATAAAGCGGAATTAAATTAATTGAAAAAATCAAACTCACATAGTCTTGATACAATGGTTGAACTCCATGGAAAGCGAAAGAAAAGCTACATAATCTACTCTAATCTAACCCGGTTCACCCGAGCACAAGGCTCGGGTGATCGGCATGAAAAACTCAGAGCGGCTCTTTATGCACGTGTAATTTTCATTATGAAAAATCTGATGTATTAGGGTTGGAATCGCGGCTGCTTTTATAGACTTTTAAAGTCGAACACTTTCTACGATAACCGTGGCGGACGCTCGTCCTGTATTTTCAGCAACAGTATCTAAACTTGTAACGCTCATATCTCGGGCCTCGTAAGTCGGAATGGAGTGATTCAAAATCCTGTAGAATCCTCTCTTCAAGCCCTACAACTCTTCTCTTGAGGCCCAGAGTCAAATCAGGTTGCTATCATATCAAGAACTGCATTGCAAGGTCGTCACTACCGGAATCCTGATTTTCCAAAATTCATCTTGATTGATTTCTTTCCTTATATCTTTTATTCTTCCATAAATTTGATTGATCCTTTCCCAACTCGAATTTAGCTCTCTAAAATCATCTTTTCCACCATCAATGAGTATCTACAAGAGGATAAAAACATACCAAAAAGCGTAACATAATCAAAATCATATAAAATCATCATTTAAGCGTATAATTTGTTACGTTTGCAATTAACCTCTTTAAAACATCGTTTGCTCAATATTTCCATATAAAGCTCAATATCTATGAAAATCCTAAGAATATGGGGAAATTGATATAAAATATATCTATATAAATCGTACAATTTGACCCTGAACAACAGCCCCGTTTCTTTGAGGTGTAGTAATGACAAGTTGATGTAGTACACCGATACATTCCGCGAGTATTCTCTTATTACTTTGTTGAAATTCAGTACCTTGATCGATCTTATTTTATTCTTATTAAACTTTTTCTCATTTTGTAATCTCTTCAAAAGATTAGGCATGCTTGGAGTGTTTCACTTTCTTGTTGTTCATAAA